>VZQC01002950.1:676892-837827 GCA_009823505.1 Rhizomys pruinosus
CATCTAACAGGAAGTAGGGCTCACTGGAGGCCATCATCTAACAGGAAGTAGGGCTCACTGGAGGCCATCATCTAACAGGAAGTAGGGCTCACTGGAGGCCATCATCTGACAGGAAGTAGGGCTCACTGGAGGCCATCATCTAACAGGAGGTAGGGCTCACTGGAGGCCATCATCTAACAGGAAGTAGGGCTCACTGGAGGCCATCATCTAACAGGAGGTAGGGCTCACTGGAGGCCATCATCTAACAGGAGGGGGCTCACTGGAGGCCATCATCTAACAGGAAGGGGCTCACTGGAGACCATCATCTAACAGGAGGTAGGGCTCACTGGAGGCCATCTAACAGGAAGTAGGGCTCATTGGAGGCCATCATCTAATAGGCTGTTAACCATGACGAAGTATGAAGCAGAGGAAAAAACATGCTCTGGAATAAGACTGTAGTCCATCTTCATGAACTGCAAGTTCTACACGTCAGAATTTTCCTGCTTGTAATATGTGTTACCCCAGATCAATACTAAAGGTAGCATTATAGATGTTCTCAGAGCAGCAAAGCCTTTGAATCACCCAGCATTCATCTCCTGAGCTGAAGTGTGACAGTCAGAGGACACTCTGTTTAGCATCGGTTCTCATATAGCAAACGAATGTCCCTTTTGCAGTGTCTTAATGCCACACCTTCATCTTTCTCGTTTTTGTACCCTTTGTTGGTGAGTTACTGTTTCAAATGGCCCCCCAAGCATGCTGCAGAGCTGCTTAATAATCATAAGCAAAGAAGGCTGCGATGTGGGTCAGGGAAGCTTCATTTAGACATGACTCATAGAGCTGTTGGCTAGAAGTTCAATGGTAATGAGCCCACAATATATATTAATTAAGGTGTCTTTAGATAGAAACACATCTGGCACAAAGTTAGGTATTATTCAGCTGTTGAAAGCATTTTGATTAGAAGTTCACAGGAACCTACTGTGTTTCCCTTGGGAACAATGGTTTTGTATTGGCTAATTCAGTATTTACAGTCACGTAATAGAACACAACTGCTATGAATAATAATGAGAATTGACTGTACTTGGATTTGGAACTCGATTCTACCATTTACCCATCTGTATTATCCTAGAAAGCTTTTCTGTCTCCTTGTGTTTCCTTGTTTTGAATAAAACACAGATACCACTAAGACCTACAACGTTGGGGGAGACATGCTCAAACATCCCAGTACAGCAACGGCCATGGAGTGAAAATACAGACCAATACATGTCTTTATAACTCCTAGTGGGGCTGGAGAGATAGCCTAGTGGTTAAGAGCGCTGACTGATCTTGTAGAGGACCGGGGTTCAATCCCCAGCACCCACATGGCAGCTGAGAACCGTCCATATCTCCAATTCCAGGAGAACTCCAACTCCAGGGGAATCCGACACCCTCTTCTGACCTCCGCGGCATTGCATGACATGGGTGCACAAACCTACATGCAGACAGTACACTCATACACATAAAAATAAATAAAGCCAGGCATGGTGGCGCACGCCTTTAATCCTAGCACTCAGGAGGCAGAGGCAGGTGGATCTTTGTGAGTTCAAGGCCAGCCTGCTCTACAGAGCAAGTTCCAGAACAGCTGAGGCTACAGGGAGACCCTGTCTCTAAAAGACCAAAATAATAATAATAATAATAATAATAATAATAATAATAATAATAAATATAACTACTAGCGTATAAGTTCAGCATCCTCTGGATTGTACTAATTTTTCTACAACTTTCCCTCCTACTTTGGTCCAGTGTTGGGTGCGGAGTGGACGTACATGAACTCCACACTGCATGATACAAAGAATCTGACTCTATCAGGTAAGAAATCTACAGCTGGAGAAGCAAGGAGTGCTTTTCCTGGTCTTTGGTTCTGACGTCGTCCTTGTAGCTGGTGGGGTTGGGAATGTATGAAGCATTATATTAAAAATACTCCTGGCAGGTGGATCTTTGTGAGTTCAAGACCAGCCTGGTCTACAGAGTGAGTTCCAGGACAGCTGGGGCTAGAGGGAGACCCTGTCTCGAAAAGACCAAAAATAATAAATAAATAAATAAATAAATAAATAAAAATACTCCTGCATTGAAATCTACATCAGGACATTAAATCCGTGGTATTGACAGATTGTTGACTCACTTTCCCCAGGAACTCAGAGAATGACCAGCAGATGGAAATGTATCCAAGACACAGCAACTGTGGTATTTTCAGTCACCAGGCTGAGGCCAGAAGCGACTTGGCTGTAGTACTCGACAGGACCACTTGGCTAAATAAGTCATCTTTGTTGTTTCAGAGGAGATTTCTCACCTAGAAATGCCGAGTCATCACTATAAGAGCCAGCCTGCACAGCCTCTGAGTTTGCAATGTGACCTTGTGTCTAGATGCACATTGCCTTCCAAGCCTGCCTTTTCATCAAATGGAGAGTGTTGGGGTCTCCAACATAGACCATCTTGGAGAAAGGACACAAATGGATTTCAAGGGTTACCACTGTCAGCCTCTCTGAGGAAGGCAGAAGAGTTATTTGAAAGAGTGTTTGTTATATCCTGTTCTCTCTCTCTCTCTCTCTCCCTCCCTCCCTCCCTCCCTCCCTCATCGTGTGTGTGTGTGTGTGTGTGTTTTCTTGGTGGGGGGGGGGGGGGGGGGGTGGTCGCCCATGTGTATGTGTATGGAATAAAGAAGACAAGCTTGATGCCTATTTCTTTAGCACCTGCCCACCTGGTTTTATTAAGGTTCTCTTTTTAAATGACATTTAATTAATTTAGTGGATGCCATGCATGTGTGTGGAGGTCGGAAGACAACTGGTACGAGTTGGTCCTCCCCACCACTTAGGATCCAGGGATTAAACTCAGGTCTTCAGACTTCACAGCAAGTGCTGTTACCCATTGAGCCACCCTGCTGACCCTCTGTTTTGCCTTTTTGAGTCAGGGTCTTTCCCTGGTGTGGACCTTGCCACGCAGGCCAGGCAGGCTGGGCCTAAGGACACACCTTTCTCTGCCTCTCCAGCGTTGGGATCACAACCCTACCCCCCCCACACACACGCACCTGGCCTTTTAAAAACTTGGGTTCTGGGCATCAACTTCAGGCCCTTATCTTGCAATACAAGCATTTTGCCAATTGAGCTTCTCCGTGACTGCTCATCACCTGTTACTTGAGTTCACCTTGATGTATCCATGTTCCTCAAGACCAATTTATTCCTTTTTTTTTTTTTAATTTTTTTTTTATTTATTTCCGTACGTGTATGAATGTATTGTCTACATGCAAGTCTGTGCACCCATGACGTGCAATGCCGCGGAGGTCAGAAGAGGGCGTTGGACTCCCCTGGAACTGGAGCTCTCCTGGAATTGGAGTTTCAGACGGCTCTCGGCCGCCATGTGGGTGCTGGGGATCGAACCCGGGTCCTCTGCAAGAGCGGTCGGTGCTCTTAACCGCTAGGCCATCGCTCCAGCCCCAATTTATTCCTTTTGATACTTTGCTACTTCAACTGTGGAATGCATTTATTTTGAAAAAAAAAAAAAACCCTATTGTCTGAGATGGGAACTCACTCTGGGGAAGGAGAATCTAAATTTTATTCCTGGGGGGGTTGGTCAACGATGTACCCATTCTTCTGTGTAATTAGTGATGTCTCCTAGCAAGAGCTAATCTAATTGAGGAATGATTAGTGTGTTCCTGGGATTATTTTATCAACTCTTTTCCAAACTTCATCATTATTCCCATTACATGATTAAAGAGCTAAGGTAATACCTAAAAGCATAGCAGGGACGGGGTGTACCCCCTGTCACCCAACTTAAGGACCTGTGCTCATGTCCAGTGCCTCCCTTTCGAGGATATCTGTGGTTGACACAGGCATGGAGGAGATAACTTTTCAGCAAGTACATGACAGGAATTTCAAGTTGTTCATGCATCTGGGGAGAAAGACCTGGAGGTGGGGGCAGAGACGAGCCCCACGGTGAACCTCGTGCACGGGCACAATGGATGAGGCTGTCTTAATGTGAACTTGAGAGCTGACCACCCAAACCAGGAACTGGAAAATAAACTACAGGATTTTTCTTTTCCTGGGCATTCTTCCTCAATGTCAAATAATCAGCCGCAATCAGTTTTGTCGGGTAAGAGAGTTTAGAATCTAGACAAGCTTAGGGACCTGAAGTACAGAGAGCAACAGGCCCTCAGATTTCACACCCTCATCTCCCCACTTCATTTTTCATTAAGCATTATTTATATTTATCCAATACTTTTTGAGTGCCCAGGGCTGGACTCATTGCTCAGGCTGTGTCATGATTCAATGGCTTATGAACCAGCTTTTGAAACTCATTATGCAGAGAAAGTGAAGTCAGAAGTGGTCATGTGATCTCAGAAGAACGAGAACCCACGACAGATGGAACTGGGCTTCCCAAGGGCCAGAGCCAGACCTCTCCATCCGCCACTGCAGCCTCAGGACACTGCCTTAATGCCACAGACCTGCTTTGTGTGCCCAAAGCTTTCATTAGTTTGGCTGCTCCGTGGGCGGCAGCCGAAACCGCCAGGCTGGAGAAAAGGCCATCAGGAGTGGCAGGAGATGGATACGCCACATAAAACAAAACCTCTTTGGAGACAGAAGAGATGTGGCCTGGAGCACCTGCTACCATACATTACAGAGTAATGTGACTCGGGTTGTTAGGTTACCTTTTATCACACCGAGGAGAGATGGGACCAGAAAGCCTCTTACCTTAGATGTCAACCACACTTTTGAGGAATGTTCCTTTCTACCACAAAAAGGTCAGCGTATAAGTCAATATCACAAAAAGACTCTTCGAACATGGAAAAGCTTTCAAGTGGTAACATCTTGATCTGGAAGTAATGGAGATTAAAAAAGGAAAGACATTGGACAGATTCCGACATCGGACTTAGGGCAATTTGGTGCCTATTGAACCAAAAATGGCTTCCGCAGTTCATGGTAGACATATAAATTAGAATAACGTTTGGGAGGACAATTTAGCAATGTAGATCAAAGAGCTTCGAAAAGGCTTTGCACAGCCTTTATCAAACCACTTGGCTCCTAGGATTGTGTTCTATGGAAACATTCAGAGATATACAAGAATGAATTCATCGCAACATTGTTTCAAAACGAAATACAATCTACTTGTCCACCAATAGGGAATGGATTATATTAAGCCATTGTGGGAAACTAGAGCAGGCACTGAAAAGCTGTAGACTTTCTTTTTCAATCTTAGATCCCTTCTAATTGGTGACATCATCCATCCAGGTGGGGCAGGCAGAAATTGGAGTGTGATCTTGAATATTCTTCTCCCCTTCCCTTTCCCACCCAGTCAGGCTTCAAGTCTTCTGTAATACAGATCCTAAAGGCATCTCAAAGCTATCGCCCCTGGCATCATCTCCAGAGTTCTTGTCAAAGCAAGTCGGGTTAGGTCTCTTCCTGCTTCCCTCGCCCAGACTTCCTATTGTACTGTAACTATAAGGGCGGAATTTTATCATGTGCCCAGCTGCAAGAGTCTATAGCAGGATCAGCAAACTTTTCTATAAAAGACTAGGTAGTAAATATCTTGAGCTTTGTAAGTAAGCCGTATAGTTACTATAGCAACTAGATATGTCTGTCATCAAAATGTGACAATAATCATAAGCATTATGTAATTGAGAGAGCATGACTCTGTTTCAGTCAAACTTTGTCAAAAGAGGGAGGTGCTGGACCGGGTCCCTGTTAACACTTATCCTGTAGGATCTGATCCTGTTTTTCTACCCCATCTTGTCACTGCCTGCATTCACATCAGGATATCAAGGAAACTGTTTTCTCCACCAAGAATTCTCCCACACCCCTCCATTTCCTGTTGTCCCCCCCCCAGGGCCTCATACATCCCCACTTCTCCCAAAAAGTCATTGCGCACCATCTATCTCAACCTCAGGGTCTTTTATCAGAGTCATTTCCTGATGCTCCCTATTATCCTCAAAGACTCAAGAGTTCTCCAAAGAGCTGCTTAAAAGATGGAATAATTCTTAGTGCAACTGTGTGCATATATTTCACTTATGCTAGACCCAAAGTTTGCTAAGATAAGGGATCACACCTATAACTGGGCATGAGTCTGTTCCCAGTGCCTGGCCTGCTCCCTGATACATGCAAGATGGATTCCACGTATTGGCGGAAATGCTGCTTGAATAAATCGTCACAAGACTAGGAAAAAAAACCTTTAAACATTTATACTGAGATATTAGGAGATAAGTATGCAGATAGTTTTTGTTGTTTTGTTATATAATAAAAAAAAAAACATTTTTCAAGTGTTTCACCCAAGCATGTATTATTAGGATGCTTAGGAAAATGATCATCAGGAGCTGAGATAGCTTAGTCACTTTTGCCATCCAACCATGAGAACCCCAGTTTAGATCCCCAGCACTCGTGTAAAGAAGAACAGGTACAAGAGTACACAACTGTAACCCCAGCCATGGTTGGGCAGACAGGCAGCTCCCAGGAGCTTACTGGTGAACTCCGGGTTCAGTGGAAGACCCTGACTCAAGAAACAAAGTGAAGAGCTATTAAGGGAGACACTTGATGTCAGCCCCTGGCCTGTACACACACACACGAGAGAGAGAGAGAGAGAGAGAGAGAGAGAGAGAGAGAGAGAGAGAGAGAAATTATCAGTGGAGATCAGACAGAGAGATGGGGAAGGAGGCTATTGCAGATCTAGCCTGGTTTTGTGCGTTGTTCAGTTGGACCCTTTGTCCATGCACTTGTTCACAGCTGCCTAACAAACCCCATGGCTTACATTCTCGTGGACTTTATCCAGTAATTCCTCTTTCTCTACAGGTCACCTTGTTAGGCCGGGAGCACTTGTGCACCAGGGCTGTGAGTTGAGATGAGGCCCTGCTTACAGGATGCCTGTAACAGATGGCCAGGAATATTCACGCATGTCCATGGCCTAATTGGTCTTCCAGGACCTCCCAACTCCTTGTCTAGGAAGGGGTTAACAGATCCCTTGGGGCCTGGGAGAGTCTAGGCACCGGTAAATTCTGCAAAGCAGAAACCATCCATGCAGATGGAAACTGAGACAGCTGACTTATTTATTTCACTCACCAGTAGCTCAGCTTCAAACATCTGGTCATTTCCATGCCAGGCTAGTCTCCAAGTAGTACTTGGGAGCAACAGGCCACAGGGCCACCATGCTCCTATTTATTCATCTGATAATTCCCTCTACATCCAAGAGGAAGCCAGTGAAGATGATACTAATTATTATCTCCAAATAGAGATCGCATTTTGGCCATTTTTGAAAGATTGTGTGGGTGGGATGAACGAAGAATTAATTATTAACCAAAATCTGTGGGTTATGTAAAGGCTCACAGGGCTACAAAGATGTAAATGGTTTCTTCCTGAGCTTAATTTATAAAGTTCTGGGACATTCAAAACCATCACATAGAAAGATAAGAATAACACATGGTAAAATAAGCAGCAGCCCTAAATGTCAAATACATGACCTCAAGAGTTACATGAAGGTCACACTTCCTCCACATCTCTTAGTCAGATTTATCACAGTAAAGTTGAGGACATTACTTCACATTCTTAAAGTTCATGGTATATCACAGTAGTATACAAGTAACAGAAACTCAACTCCATGGACTTAAGCAGCAAAGCAAGAAGAATTTCCCATGTGATGAAGTACAGGGATAGAGCAGAGAGCTGCTTAGCATCTTTTCACCCTTCCAATGGTTGATTCAGCCTTGGACTTGGAATCAAAATAGCTGAATGACTATAGAAATCACAGGTGTGGCATCTGGATGTAATAATCCCTTCTAGTGGCTTTCTGTTAGAAATGAGCAAAGTTCCCTTGAAACCACCTCCCCTCTCCCAACACATTCTTGGAATGTACTACTGGCTAAAGTTGGGTCATTTCCCCTAATGAACCAATAATCTCTGACAAAGAGAGATGAGCCAGGGGTAATCAGCCTCTCCTAAAGCACATGGCTACATGAGAGATGGCTTTTGTTAGGAAGGAAGGAGGGGAAGTGACTGCTAATTAATTAGGCAACCAATACTGTCTACCACTAGGTTAATCTCAAACTAAGGAAGATTTTGTACCTGCAGAATTGGACATAGGGATGATGATGATATTTCCAGCTTCATCTCTAACTGTGCTACCCTGGACCACACACAAATGCAGAGAGAGGAGAGAGAGAGAGAGAGAGAGAGAGAGAGAGAGAGAGAGAGAGAGAGAGAGAAATGTACACTAGACTATGCAAAATGCAATAATCTAAGTTTCTAAGTTCTTTAAAAGCAACATGCTGTCTCCACTCTGCAGTTCTTTTTATTTCTCAACTAACTCTAGGATAATCCCACACTGCTTTTTTCTCAGAACAGCTCCTGTTATATTTATCTTAAGATAACTGCCAATAGTGTCATCTCATTGTCTTAAGGATTGCAGTTTTGTTAAGACTATAGAAAATATTAAGGGAAAGATTCTAAAGACTGAGTGTAGACAGTCAAAGAGACAGAAGGACTGGTGGACATTTGAGCTGTGAGTCTAGTTTAGTGCCAGCCATCAAAACGGGGAGTTCCAGAGTAGAGACAATCTGGAGAAAGATATCAATGAGTAAGTCTAGATTCACAAGTGAGCTAGGTACTGATGCTTAAGAAAAGTTCAACTATATAAGCTCAAAATTCAAAGAAGTCCTTTTTGGATGGTAGAAATTTACGAGTTATATGAAATAGCTCAAAAGAAGGAGAGGGTCTGGAGAGATGGTTCATTGGTTAAGAGCACTGGCTATTCTTGCAGAAGACCAGGGTTCACTTTTCACCATCCACATGACATCTAACGACTGTCCAAAACTCCAGTTCTAGGGGACCTGACCCCCTCTTCTAGGCATTGCACAACATGGGTGCACTTACATACATGTAGACAAGACATTCATATATGTAACATAATAAATAAAAATTTTTAAAATCATTTGAAAGAAATGTAGAATTAGAATGTGCTGAAAAAACCCTGGTGAATGCAGTGTTCAGGATCTAGGCAACATTAGAAGAGGCAGCAATGAAGTCAGAGAAAACTAACAAGAGAGGAAACTTCAGACTAAGGGGAGTTATGGATAGCTAGGGAGGTGACTGTTAAGAGAACAAAGGAGTGATTGATGAGGCCTATTAATGACAAAGAACTGCAATCGGGTGGGGAATGAGAGAAGTTCATTGGCAGAAGGAATTTATTGGCCACTTTTTCCAGACCATTTGAAGAACAGCAAAGAATTATAGAATTTTAGGGTGAAAGATGACATGATTCATGACCTTTTTATTTTTATATATACATGTGGGATGCTGAGGCTCAAACGCAGAACCTTTCAAACCCCTAAGCCTTGGTAAGCATGTGGTTTACTAATGAGCTATGACCCCAGCCTTTGATCTCATTTATTTTTGCAAAACCTGCAGTTTTCACAAGAGTCTTTAAAATTTAGTAGTAGAGCGCCTGGCTTGGTGGCACACGCCTTTAATCTTAGCACCCAGGAGGCAGAGGCAGGCGGATCTTTGTGAGTTCAAGGCCAGCCTGGTCTACAGAGTGAGTTCCAGGACAGCTGGGGCTATAGGGAGACCCTGTCTTGAAAAGACAAAAAAATTTAGTAGTAGAGTAACCAGTAATTGTTAGAATTATCCATCATAATATACTGCCCTATTCTGTGTGCAGTAGATTGGTGAAAGCGTGAAGCCCACAAAAGCCATATAAACTCATCTCCATCTAGACAAACAATCCTACTTTTTCTCCTCCCGTCTCCACTCTTGGATCTGAACAGCTACAGTCTCTTCCTACCTGACCTTCTTCCCACCTCTGAGCCTAGGTGTCCTTGTCCTCAGGTCAGCAAACACATTGTGGCCCTTTCTGCCTGCAGTGCTTTCAAAGAAGCACCAAGATTATTCAAAGGAAAAAGAAAAAAAGAACAAAACCTGGAATGACTGCGTAAAATTAAATGAACTTCTAAATGGTCAAAAATTTAATTCAAGATGACACAGATGTAAACACAGAAACTAAAACTATACAGTATTTATAAGGAAATCATTCACAACATTGGAAAGGTGAAGGTTTTTATAAACAAGCAAAGACACTAACCCAAACCAAAAGATGAAATGGAGTTCATGAAAATTTAAAACTTAAGTTTTAGCAGTAGAATTACCCTGCATGAGTGGACAGTGCAGCTCCTAGAAGACATGGGTTATTAAATGAAAATCACAGCACAAAGCTTGGGATATCTTCCTAGGAGCTACTGGTGAGGGAGGCTCCAAGTCTCCCAAACAGCACAGGCTACTGCCGTTGCCCTGGTTACCGCCATAACATGGTAAGACCCTACTGCTGAGGGCTCTGCACATTGTGGCTACAGGACATAAAGAAATTAAATTCAAACTGAACAGGAAGCCTCCTCCTTGCTGGTTAGCTTTCACAAGGGCAGAAAGCACGATACAGGCTGCCAGCAAAGGCGGTGGATATCAATGGTGGTTCCTAGCACTGGACTCTGAAGGTTGTAATACTGATCTATGCTTACTGGTGCAATAGTGGCATGGCTGTTATACTAACCACATTCTAGTTGGATTTGAAGTATGCTTTACAAGAGGAAATTTCATGCCTGGTACTATAATCCTGGTCAAAAGCCCATGGCTTTTCAGGCCCTAGAATAGAACCTGCTATTTAGCTAAATGGTCATGTTGTCAAATTGCCTTCTAAATATGTTTATGGCTATAGACCTGGACTGCTCTCAGCCTTTGTCAGAAAATCTTTTTTTTTTTGCAGTGAGTAGCTGTCAGTGGAGGAGGGAATAAATGGTCAAAATGCTGAGAAAGGAGACTGAGTACTCAGTCCTAAACTGGGCACCTATATTAATTCCTCCACCACCACCAAGGCTCACGGAACAACACAGAGAAGGAGGGAGAAAGGCTGTAAAAGTCAGAGGATGGGGAGGAGTTCTGTGAAATTCCGCCTTCTGGACAGGACGTGGCTATCACAGTCATGATCTCACAGCAGCTGTGGTTTCATACCCAAGACCAACCCAGCCAAAATACTGGCGTAGATGGGGTAGATGATCTCCAGGCCCTATCCCACACTGAACAGCTATTAGCAGTGGTCAGTTTCTAGAGGAAGGAGAATCATTCTTTATTGAGGATGTGGCCACTCATGGGTTTCCCATGCTTCAGCAGATGGGAAAGTGCATGGTCCCTGCCTTTATGGGCAGCTCTAATTGGATTATTAAAAAAAATGTAAAGCTGGAGAGGCATGTTGAATGTACATGTATGGTGGGGGTTGGAGGGTAGAAATGGGAAAGAGATATGATTATATTTCATTGTAAATGTGTATGAAATTCTTAAAAGTACAAATATTTTTAATGTTTTTAAAATTTTATTTATTTATTTTCTATGTGTATGAATGTACTGTCTGCACGCAGGTTTGCGCATCCGTATCATGCAATGCCGCGTAGGTCGGAAGAGGGTGTTGTATTCCCCTGGAACTGGAGTTCTCCTGGAATTGGAGTTACAGACGGTTCTCAGCTGCCATGTGGGTGCTGGGGATCAAACCCGGGTCCTCTGCAAGAGCAGTCAGTGCTTTTAACTGCTATGCTATCTCTCCAGCCCCAAAAGTACAAATATTTTAAAGATACAACTATAGGAAAACATTTGGTTTCTGTTGGTACAATGAAACGCTGAGCAAAAGCAAGTTGGGAAGGACAGTGTTTATTTAGCTTACAGTTCACAGTCCATTATTAAGGGAATCTGAATCAGGAATTCAAGGCAGAAACCTGGAGGCAGGAACTGAAGCAGAGGCCATGGAAGAAGGCTGCTTACTGGCTTGCTTCCCCTGGCTTGTTCAGTTACTTTTCATTTAGAAGCCTGCCTCCAAGATAGCACTGCCCACAGTGGGCTGGGCCCTCATATGTCAACTGGCAATCAAAGAAATGCACCATGGTCATGCTCACAGGCCAGTGTGGTGGAGGAGATTCTTCAAATGAACTTCCGTCTTCCCAGGTGACTCTAGCCTGTGTCAAGCTGACAAAAACTAACCAGGACATAAAATGAAGAAAAAAATCTAGAGTTAGACTGGAAGCTTTTTACATGAAACATATAAAATGAGCATGGTTATTCATTTAATAACCCATGTCTTCTAGGAGCTGCACTGTCCACTCATACACATATATACATTATATACATATATATACATATATATGTATATACATATATATGTATATATATACATATATGTATATACATATATGTATATATATGTATATAATGTATATATGTGAAATGCACATATATACATGCTTGTATCCAGAATATAGAAAAGTCTTATAAAAATAGTTGAGGGGCTGGAGAGATGGCTCAGAGGTTAAGAGCACCTACTGCTCTTGCAGAGGACCCGGGTTCGATTCCCAGCACCCACATGGCACTAAGAACTGTCTTTAACTCCAGTTCCAGGGGAATCCAACGCCCTCTTCTGACCTCCGCAGCATTGCACGACACGGGCACACCAACCTACCTGCAGACGGTACAGTCATACACATAAAAAAATAATAAATAAATAAATAGTTGAAGGACAAAACACCTAAAATTTTAAAGCTTCACAAAAGATACTCAACAGAAATATAATGCTAGAAGAGAAAGCAAGTGGAAGAATCCTGGTTATCAAGATAAAGCAAATTTAAATTACAATGAGGTATGATTTATTATCATTATCATTTTATTATTTGGTCTTTTTGAGACAGGGTCTCCCTGTA
The DNA here is from genome assembly GCA_009823505.1 of Rhizomys pruinosus. Taxonomy (NCBI): domain Eukaryota; kingdom Metazoa; phylum Chordata; class Mammalia; order Rodentia; family Spalacidae; genus Rhizomys; species Rhizomys pruinosus. The sequence goes on from VZQC01002950.1 coordinate 689,611, forward strand.
GCTCCAGCTGTCCTGGAGCTCAGTATGTAAACCAGGCTAGCCTTGAACTCACAAAGATTCACCTGCCTCTGCTTCCCGAGTGCTAAGATTAAGGGCGTGTGCCACCATGCTTGGCGAGCTATGATTTCTTAATCACCAGAAAGTCTAAAATTAAGAAGGGAAAGTAACGCAAATATTGACAGGTTTTAGAAACAACTACAGCTCCAAATACTGCTATTTGAAGGACGAAATGGTGGAATTTTGGAACACTGGAGAGAATTTCTCATGAAGTTAAATGCGTGCAGTTTTGAAGAATAACAGACTTGGAGGACTTACACTATACAATTTGAAAACTTAGTACAGCATCTTATTTATTTACTTTTTATTATTTAAGACAGGGTTTTGCTGTGTCTTAAAGCTGGTTGGCCTTGAGCTCAGGATCCTTCTACCTCATCACAGCAAGTGCTGGGATTATAGGCATGCAGTACTTTAAAATGTACTATAATACTATGGTAATGACAGACAATGAGATAATTGTGTAAGGCAGATATGTAGAACAATAGAATAGGTAGGACAAAGAATACAGAAAGAGACACACAGTGTATAGCAAGTCAGTTTTTGCAAAGGTCTTGAGGTGATTCAATGAAAGATGAGACAGTTCTCTTTTAACAAATGATGCAAGAATCAATGACTATATATGTACAAAAATGAACCTTAACTCTCATCTCATTTTTAGTCTATAAAAATTAACTCCAATGGATCAAAAATCTAAACAAAAGGCTAAAATGAAAGAAAACTCCATGACAGGGTGAAGGAAGATTTCTTAGAAAGGATGTAAAAACTGAATATAAATGAAAATAAACAATAGAACTGAACTTCATAAAACTGAGCTTTAATTAAAAACTCCAAAATACATGCTGAATACTAAGAGAAAATATTGACCAAACATACCTATGAGAAGAGTTGTATATAATTTTATATGAAGAATTTTAAAAAATGTTTTATTTATTCTTTATGTGTATGAATGTACTCTCTGTGCACCTGTGTCATGCAATGCTGTGGAGGTCAGAAGAGGGTGTCAGATTCCCCTGGAACTGGAGTTAAAGACGGTTCTCAGCCGCCATGTGGATGCTGGAGATCGAACCCAGGTCCTCTGCAAGAGCAGTTGGCACTCTTAACCACTAGGCCATCTCTCCAGCCCTATATGAAGAATTTTTAAAATTCATTAAAACAAAAATACACGACCTTATTTTTTACAAAATGAAGAATGATGGAGCAGACATTTCATCAATTTAGAAGAATGGAATGTAAGTGAATGAGAAGGTGCTCAACATTCATTAGGGGAAATGGGGGTACTTTAACTGGTGAGGGAGGAACGAGGGATAGACAGGGAGAGAGAGACAGGAGCGATACATAATATTTGGCTGGTGTGAAGAACCAGAGGAGAATGCATTAGTTCAAATGCCTTCTGAAAAATTACACATACAGTTTCTCTAACATGAGTTCCTGTGTACAGCTGAAAGCTATATAACAAGAAACAGTGGCAGACAGGAGAACCCTCACTTCAAATTGTTGGCCAGGGTGGTCCAAGAGACTCCCAAAATTACACAGGCTATGGCCACAACCCTTGATTGCCTCCCAGAACTTGAAGGTAAGACCCTACTGCTGAAGAGAGGACAGGCTTCAGACACAGGACTTGGAGCAATGGAGCTGGCACTGACCTGGAAGCCCCCTCCCCTGAAGGAGTTTTGGAAGATACTATGCAAGCTGCTAAAGGAGAACATCCATTGATGGTTCAACCCCAGCTTTAAGGCCTAATAACCATAACAATGACTGGCATAGCAAACTGTATTTATGCAGTAGTTGCATTTTAAAGAATATTTTATTATTTTATGTGTATGGCTGTATGCCCTGAATGTATGTAAGTTCACCCATGTCATGCAATGCCTGTGGAGATCAGAAGGCTTTGGATTCTCCTGGAACTGGAGTTATAGGCAGTTGTTAGCCACCATGTGGGCTTCTGGGACTCAAACCTGGGTCCTCTGCAAGAGCAGCCAGGGGTCTTATCCTGAGCCCTCTCTCCAGCCCCAGTAGTTGCACTTTTATCTTGGGGTTAATCAACAGCTACCTAATTGGATTTAAAGCCCTCTTGGTGGGAGGGAACTCATGTGTAGTACTGTAAATACACATGGCTAGAGAGGTCATAGATCTTAGAGAAAACCTTGTCATATCCCTAGACAAATGTAACTCCTTTCTATATGCTAAATATGGATCCCTATATTTACAGACAAATATACCAGTCGCCACTTTTCAAAGAAGCTTCTTTTGCAATGGATGGAGACTATTCCAGAGTTCCACAAGCTGGTCACAGGGAGAAAATAAGTTGCTGTGAGATGTCCAATGTCACATATACAATGAAACCTCTATATGTAAGGCTCACAAAAGAAGACAATGAACACAAAAGGCCACAATTGGCTAAAGCATAGAGAATAAGAGTCTGCAGGTTATTGGTCCTTGGACAGGACGCCTATATTATACTTCACCCACCCAGGGCTCAGGGACTGTTGTAGAAGAGGGGGCAGAAATATTGTAAGAGCCAGGGGAGGAGGTGCATAATCATGTGAAAACAGGTTTCTGTGACCTAGCATATGAAACGGTAGCAATGGTGTCAGCATGTACAAGACCCATGTGAACTTAAGGAGGAAAATAAAACCAGCATAGAACTAGGAAAATGGAGAGCAGGCCCCAACCTTAGCCAAAAACTATTGTCAGCTGATTACTGCTGGGTGAGGGAGAGGGAGATCTTCTTTAAGGGAGAGAATCTATATAAACTGACTAGACCCAAGTGGATAACTTTGCAATTAATAGGATGCGGGTACACTATTTGACTCATAGCTTGTATACATATTGATGGAATGCAGGAAATCCAGTGAGGCAGGCTATGGGGAGTTCTGGATGGTGGAAGGAGCCTAAAGACGATTAAGATGTTTTATATGAAATGCACAAAAATTCAACTAAAAACATACACAAGAGTTTGCACTGCAGAAAGTGTGTTCTTAAGTGGTCCAATTTTATTTTATTTCATAATTGTTATGTTACCACATAGCATTATTTATATTTTCTTTTTCTTTTTTCTTTTTTCCTTTTTTTTTTTTTTTTTTTTGGTATTTTCGAGACATGGTTTCCCTGTAGCCCCAGCTGTCCTGGAACTCACTCTGTAGACCAGGCGTGGCCTTGAACTCACAAAGATCCGCCTGCCTCTGCCATCCCGAGTGCTAGGTATTAAAGGATGCCACACGCCCAGCCCAGTATTTATATTTTCAATTCTTACATTCTTAGGTTTTTATTCTTAAATAAATTTAACCTCATCTCAAACAATGATAAATTAGAAAAGAATGGTCAGAGCAACTTTTTTTAGGATTCAGGGTAATGTCAGGCACATGGGAAGTACTCGTTCATGTGACATTTTAATTTTTTCTATTCCCATCCCTGCTCTCCATCTTCCTGTATGGTAACCTTAACATTAACACCTCCAAATCCCTGAAAACTAGCCACCCCATAACCACCAAAATGAAACAAGGTAGAATTGCCACTATTTGTCTAGTCTGGTGGTTCCCAAAGAGTGCCAGCTGAAAGAGTATTTATTTGACTTGAATCAGAGCTCGCACAGTACCTTCACATGAGCATTTGTCAATAATCATTATAGGCAACTGCTTAATATTCCAGCTGTCTGAGGCAGTGGATAACAGCAGGAGAACATGGCAGAGGAACCAGAAAGGCTATCTTGAAAATCGGGGGAATGAAATATCTATAATGGTCTGGAGATACCCTGACTTATTTTTGACATCCAAAAGAACACATACAAGAATGGGGCCATTTGCAAGCCTGGGAAGGACCCAAGAAGACCCTAAACTGTCACCTCAGGCCGACCTTAACTTGGAGGTGTTAATGTTAAGGCTGCCGTGAGGCTCTGTGCGGACAGGAACTGAGGGCTGAGGTGGAGTTGCCTGCCATCACCTGACTGCATGTTCCAGGTGTACTCCAGCATCCACACAGACCATATAAGAGTTCTCCAGAGGGACAGAACTAATCAAAAAGTGTACATAATGATGGGAGTGGATTGTATAAATTACCTTACACAATCAAAGGCTGGTTGAGTGGTCCCCACAATGCTATCTGTAGGCTGGAGTGGAGAGGAAACCTGGTACCTTCTTACTGTAAGAAGCTAGAAAGCCCAAACCAAGAAATCAATGATGCAGTCCCGTCCTGGGGACTGAAACCATCCTCAGAAGTCACTGTGAAAATCCATGTTGGAAGACTGGAGAATCTGGAATTGATATCCAGGAGCAGCAGTAATAGCAAAACTGCCCAAGAAAAGAGTGTGCAAGTGTTATCTAAAGGTTCCTGTCTCTGCTGGGTGTGTGACACTGCCTTTGATCCCAGCACTTGGGAGGCAGAGGCAGGGGATCTCTGTGAGTTCAAGGCCAGCCTGGTCTTACATAGTGAGTTCAGGACGCTGGAGCTACAGGGAGAACCCTGTCTCAAAAAGACCAAAACGAAAGGCTCCTGTCTCCAAATTCGTATTAGAAGTCCCAGCCCTAAAGTGAGGGTGCTAGGATCTGGGATCTTTGTGTTGATGAATAGTTCCTGAGGACCACCTTCATAGATGGGATTAGTGCCCTTGTGGAAGAGTCTTAAAGGAACTGGGTCCACCAGGTGAGGACACAACAAAGACACCTTCTACAAATCAAAAAAGAACCAGCTACCTTGTGAAGACCAAATCTACCAGTGGCCTTGACCTCAGGATTTATTGTTCTCACGATAACTATCAATAATAAACATTTGTCATTTTATGTTTAATTAAGTAATTTTTAATTTTCTAGAGTAGACCTAGAATTTTGAATTTGTATTCTAGGATAAATAGTTACATATTTAGAGATAAAATTATATGTTAATTATTAGAGAATTGTTTCTTTTTTTAACTTCTAGAACTGTGATTTTTTATTCTCTAGAAGTTCAATTAGAGCATAGGTGAAGGCCTACTGGGGCTGTAAAAGGTAATAGAAAAATAATGGGAACCCTCTTGGTACCTGGTAATGGGAGAGAGGTCCAACATCAGGCCTGGATACCCAGGACCACAGGTGGAGCGCAGACCACAGCTGGGCTTCAGGGCAGGTTGTGAGTCCATTCCAGAGACTCAGTCTTCCTAAGACCAGAATCTTCAAATATCAGATACCTCCCATGTCCCCAGCATAAGAGGCAAACATCTGCCATGCACAAACCTGGGACCATCAGGGGACTGTGGGAAATGTAGTCACTCAGAGAAGACTGAAACTGCTGCCCAGAGTCAGGAAGTCCTCCACCCTGTCCTCCACCCCACCTTTAGCCTACCGTCAGAGGAGTGTGGGGCTGTGGCTCACAGTAGGGGTCCAAAGTTCACTCATTGTTGTACCATAGCTCTTGTACAAGAGTTGACCGTAGCTCTGTGCCTCATGAGAGACCACTAGTTTTTTTTTTTTTTTTATATTTTTTTTTTTTTTTTGTTAATATTTGAAGCATTTTTTCCTGCATGTACGTATAATGCCATGTTGTGCACTGCTCAAGTGCCAAATGAAGGCATGGATCCCCTAGAACTGGTTATTTTACATTAGTCTTAGCCCCACATGGTGTGCTGAGACTGAACCCAAGTCCTTACAAGAGCATCAGTACCTTAGCTGCTGAGCCATCCTCCAGCCCAAATATTGTCATTTTAAAAATATTTTATGCATTTATTTCTAATTTTATTGTATGACCATATTGCTGCATGTGTTGGTAAATGCACCTGTGTCATGCAATGCTCATAGAGTCAGATGAGGGAGTTAGGTTCCCCTGGAACTTGAGTTATAGATGATTACTAGCTGTCATGTGGGTGCTGGGCTATAGAACCCAGGTTCTCTGCAAGAGCAGCCAGTGTTCTTATCTCTCCAGTCCCCAATATTTGTCATTTTTAAAGTCACCTAGTCTATAGTATTTTGTGGTAGTGGCCCAGACAGATAATCATTAATAGTAATCTGTAACTCTCAAAAGTGCCCCAGTTTGTACACAGTCACTTTTCCCTTCAGGAAGCAACATTGACATAATGGCAGAAGAGTCCACTTAGGTGGGCCTGAGAGACTGTACATAATAAATGCCAGGCAGGAGGGAGTCCATGAGAATGGGGGATGGGGAGCAACACAAGAGGCCCCCAAAGAGGGGACAGGAGTTGTCCAGGGCCAGGAACCATCCGGGAACACTTTGTTCCCTGATGATTTTGTCAGGTGCCAGCCAAGGCTGCCTCACTCACAACGCATTCAGTTTCCTGGAGGCAAAGGTGAGGGCCAGCCTTGTCCAGAGGAAAATTAATACACGGCAACAATTTATACTCAATACCAGAACCTTGTTTATTCTGGAAAAGGAGGCAGAAGCTTCTCTTTGGATGCTTTGGTGGTTTAGAGGAAGCCTTCTCCAGCAGTGGCTGAAACAGTACAGGAGTATATCCCCCTGAGGGATGCACTGGAGGGGAAGTCTCCCACCGGCCAGCAAGCAGACAGTCCCAGAACAAAATGTTGGTTGGAGAATGCCCGTTTCTTTGGTTCCTGGTGGGATTCTTGTTAATGCTCTTCTTCAAGCTCCCTTGGCTTGGCACATTTCCTGTTAACGGCTCTTAAGAAGAGCTGGTCTTCAAAGCAAAGCTCCATTTTACGTTTATCCCCCCTAAGTCTGGAAAGATCCATTTTCTTGCTTTTGCCACTGGCCGTGACTGTGGACAACGGATGGAAAGCTCAGAGCTCACCAGTTAGTAACATGTTTCCATGTGTTTCCAATCAGGGGCTGCCCTGGAGAGGCTGAATTCACCTTTATGCCCCTTCCTGGCCACAAGCCTGAATAGGGAATGCAACCCAGGACTGGATTCCCATCTGCTCCTGCTTGAGTATGAAATGATCTCACAGGCTCATGTATTCGAACACTTGGTCCCCAGATGGAAGCACTGTTCAAGAGTTGTGTCAGGGCTGGAGACGGCTCAGCGTTAAAGAGCGCTGACGGTTTGCTGGAGGGAACTGGGTTCGATTCCCAGCACCCACATGGGCTAAAACCTTCTTTAACTCCAGTTCCAGGGGAATCCGATGCCCTCTTCTGACCTCCGCGGCATTGCCATGACACAGTGGACAGACCTGCATGCAGACAGTACATTTAAATAAATAAATAAATATAATAAATAAATAATAAAGAAGTTGTGGTCACTTTAGGAGTAGAGCCTTGCTGGAAGTGAGTTACTGAAGGTCAGCCTGGTTATACCCAGGCTCTTGTTCCTGTTGTGCTCTCTGCTTCCAACCACCCAAGGAGCACAATCAAAATACCTGACAAAGCACTTTAAAGAAAAGAGGGTTTGGTTTAGGCCTCACAGTTTGCAAGTACACAGCCCATCATGACAGGTGGGTCATGGTGGTGGAGGCAAGGGATTACACTGTGGTCCAGCAGGAAGCAGGAAGAGATGGAGTGCCTTTGCTTGTGGCTTTTTCTTTTTATTCAGCCATGAAGACCCTCAGCCCAAGAAGGACCCCACCCCCATGGAAGACCCAAACCAAGGAAGGACCCCACCTCATAAGGACCCCACCCCAAGGAAGGACCCCACCCCATGGAAAGGAGCCCCACCCCATGGAAGGACACCCAACCCCAAGGAAGGGCCCCACCCCAAGGAAGGACCCCACCCAATGGAAGGACCCCACTCACATCAGATCTCCTCAAATCACTTCACACCATCTAGAAATTCCCTCACAAACAAGCCCAGAGGTTCACTCCATGGTGATTCTAAGTCTCAAATTGACGATCAAGATGAGCCATGAAAACCTGTGTTCCTTGAACCGTGAGCTGCAATCAGGCCCCTCCCTTAAGCTCTTTCTGCTAGGCGTTCTGTCACAGTTATGAGAAAAGTAACTCATGCAACATCCAACCTCATTTTACACCGTGCAAAGGAGAGGAAGAGCCATGGTCCTAAGGACCAGCAATATGGTCGCTTAGCTTTTTAGAGCCCCCTACTCTTTTCTGTCCAGCTGGGTTTCCCTTAGAGTTGTTTCCCAAAAGGCAGCTTGTGTTTATTCTCTGGAGTGCTTGGGGAACTTAGGAAAGGAAGAAAAAAATCAACAAAAAGTTGCGTGCACATGGGAAAACCATATGGTCCATGAGACTGCACATGTGCGTGTGTTGTGATATAAGAAAAGAGATGCAAAAATAACCACCTGCCAACTCCACCATCAACCTCCATGAGAACATTCAAAATGCCCATGTTCATATGCAAAAACATATACATACAGCAATGCTGATGGACATCTTAAATTTCACAATCTGTTCAAGCTGAAAGAACTCATTCAAGGGTNTTACAATTTTCATTCTAAGTTAAATCCTGTAATCCTGCAATAGCTATTATTATCTACTAAGTCTCTCTAAAACATTCACTGTAAATTTCAGTTATTTACATTTTTCATCTATATCTGTATTTTAAAATTTATGCAGAAATTTTTAAATGCATAGAAATCACAGAATAAAATGACACTAGAGTCTCTCAGTGTTCTCAGTGGTAAACTATAGGGCATTAGACAAAGGAAATGCCTTATATTTTCATTTCATGTACTATGAGATCCTTCACAAAATTAAGATTTCAAATCTAATTGCATTTCTTAGAAAAAAAACAACCTGAATCTATTTCATGGATTAGAAAATATCAAATAAATAGAGGTTGGGAAGATAACTCAGGAAAGGGTCAGCCTCACAGGCACGAGGACCCTAGTTCAACCCCAGAACCATCCCCACAAAGACAAGCATGCAGTTTTTTTTTTGTTTTTTTTTTTGGTATTTTCGAGACACGGTTTCCCTGTAGCCCCAGCTGTCCTGGAACTCACTCTGTAGACCAGGCTGGCCTTGAACTCACAAAGATCCGCCTGCCTCTGCCTCCCGAGTGCTAGGATTAAAGGCATGCGCCACCACGCCCAGCTATTTATATTTTCAATTCTTACATTCTTAGGTTTTTATTCTTAAATAAATTTAACCTCATCTCAAACAATGATAAATTAGAAAAGAATGGTCAGAGCAACTTTTTTTAGGATTCAGGGTAATGGCAGGCACATGGGAAGTACTCGTTCATGTGACATTTTAATTTTTTCTATTCCCATCCCTGCTCTCCATCTTCCTGTATGGTAACCTTAACATTAACACCTCCAAATCCCTGAAAACTAGCCACCCCGTAACCACCAAAATGAAACAAGGTAGAATTGCCACTATTTGTCTAGTCTGGTGGTTCCCAAAGAGTGCCAGCTGAAAGAGTATTTATTTGACTTGAATCAGAGCTCGTACAGTACCTTCACATGAGCATTTGTCAATAATCATTATAGGCAACTGCTTAATATTCCAGCTGTCTGAGGCAGTGGATAACAGCAGGAGAACATGGCAGAGTAACCAGAAAGGCTATCTTGAAAATCGGGGGAATGAAATATCTATAATGGTCTGGAGATACCCTGACTTATTTTTGACATCCAAAAGAACACATACAAGAATGGGGCCATTTGCAAGCCTGGGAGGGACCCAAGAAGACCCTAAACTGTCACCTCAGGCCGACCTTAACTTGGAGGTGTTAATGTTAAGGCTGCCGTGAGGCTCTGTGCGGACAGGAACTGAGGGCTGAGGTGGAGTTGCCTGCCATCACCTGACTGCATGTTCCAGGTGTACTCCAGCATCCACACAGACCATATAAGAGTTCTCCAGAGGGACAGAACTAATCAAAAAGTGTACATAATGATGGGAGTGGATTGTATAAATTACCTTACACAATCAAAGGCTGGTTGAGTGGTCCCCACAATGCTATCTGTAGGCTGGAGTGGAGAGGAAACCTGGTACCTTCTTACTGTAAGAAGCTAGAAAGCCCAAACCAGAGAAATCAATGATGCAGTCCCGTCCTGGGGACTGAAACCATCCTCAGAAGTCACTGTGAAAATCCATGTTGGAAGGCTGGAGAATCTGGAATTGATATCCAGGAGCAGCAGTAATAGCAAAACATGCCCAAGAAAAGAGTGTGCAAGTGTTATCTAAAGGTTCCTGTCTCTGCTGGGTGTGGTGACACATGCCTTTGATCCCAGCACTTGGGAGGCAGAGGCAGGTGGATCTCTGTGAGTTCAAGGCCAGCCTGGTCTACATAGTGAGTTCTAGGACAGCTGGAGCTACAGGGAGACCCTGTCTCAAAAAGACCAAAAGAAAAGGCTCCTGTCTCCAAATTCGTATTAGAAGTCCCAGCCCTAAAGTGAGGGTGCTAGGATCTGGGATCTTTGTGTTGATGAATAGTTCCTGAGGACCACCTTCATAGATGGGATTAGTGCCCTTGTGGAAGAGTCTTAAAGGAACTGGGTCCACCAGGTGAGGACACAACAAAGACACCTTCTACAAATCAAAAAACCAGCTCCTTGGAAAGACCAAATCTACCAGTGCCTTGACCTCAGGATTTTTGTTCTCCATAACTATCAATAATAAATATTTGTCATTTTATGTTTAATTAAGTAATTTTTATTTTTAGAGTAGACCTAGAATTTTGAATTTGTATTCTAGGATATAGTTACATATTTTAGGTTGAGAATTATATGTTTAATTATTATAGTAATTGTTTCTTTTTTTAACTTCTAGACTGTGATTTTTATCTCTAGAAGTTCAATTAGAGCATAGGTGAAGGCCTACTGGGGCTGTAAAAGGTAATAGAAAAATAATGGGAACCCTCTTGGTACCTGGTAATGGGAGAGAGGTCCAACATCAGGGCCTGGATACCCAGGACCACAGGTGGAGCGAGGACCACAGCTGGGTTTCAGGGCAGGTGGGAGGTCCATTCCAGAGACTCAGTCTTCCTAAGACCAGAATCTGCAAATATCAGAGACCTCCCATGTCCCCAGCATAAGAGGCAAAGCATCTGCCATGCACAACCTGGGACCTCAGGGGAGGGGGCTGTGGGAAATGTAGTCACTCAGAGAAGACTGAAACTGCTGCCCAGAGTCAGGAAGTCCTCCACCCTGTCCTCCACCCCACCTTTAGCCTACCGTCAGAGGAGTGTGGGGCTGTGGCTCACAGTAGGGGTCCAAAGCTTCAGGCTCATGTGAGGGGACCATAGCTCTTGCTTACAAGAGTGGACCGTAGCTCTAGGCTCATGAGAGGAGACCACTAGTTTGTTTTTTTTTTTCACTAGTTTTTTTTTTTTTTTTGTAATATGTTGAAGCATTTTGCCTGCATGTACGTAAGTATGCCATGTGTGTGCACTGCTCAAGGAGGCCAAAGGAAGGCATGGGATCCCCTAGAACTGGAGTTACAGATAGTCGTTAGCCACCACATGGGTGCTGGGAACTGAACCCAAGTCCTCTACAAGAGCATCAGTACTCTTAGCTGCTGAGCCATCTCTCCAGCCCAAATATTTGTCATTTTAAAAATATTTTATGCATTATTCTAATTTTATGTGTATGACCATATTGCCTGCATGTGTGTAAATGCACCTGTGTCATGCAATGCTCATAGAGTCAGATGAAGGAGTTAGGTTCCCCTGGAACTTGAGTTATAGATGATTACTAGCTGTCATGTGGGTGCTGGGAATAGAACCCAGGTTCTCTGCAAGAGCAGCCAGTGTTCTTATCTCTCCAGTCCCCAATATTTGTCATTTTTAAAGTCACCTAGTCTATAGTATTTTGTGGTAGTGGCCCAGACAGATAATCATTAATAGTAATCTGTAACTCTCAAAAGTGCCCCAGTTTGTACACAGTCACTTTTCCCTTCAGGAAGCAACATTGACATAATGACAGAAGAGTCCACTTAGGTGGGCCTGAGAGACTGTACATAATAAATGCTAGGCAGGAGGGAGTCCATGAGAATGGGGGATGGGGAGCAACACAAGAGGCCCCCAAAGAGGGGACAGGAGTTGTCCAGGGCCAGGAACCATCCGGGAACACTTTGTTCCCTGATGATTTTGTCAGGTGCCAGTCAAGGCTGCCTCACTCACAACGCATTCAGTTTCCTGGAGGCAAAGGTGAGGGCCAGCCTTGTCCAGAGGAAAATTAATACACGGTAACAATTTATACTCAATACCAGAACCTTGTTTATTCTGGAAAAGGAGGCAGAAGCTTCTCTTTGGATGCTTTGGTGGTTTAGAGGAAGCCTTCTCCAGCAGTGGCTGAAACAGTACAGGAGTATATCCCCCTGAGGGATGCACTGGAGGGGAAGTCTCCCACCGGCCAGCAAGCAGACAGTCCCAGAACAAAATGTTGGTTGGAGAATGCCCGTTTCTTTGGTTCCTGGTGGGATTCTTGTTAATGCTCTTCTTCAAGCTCCCTTGGCTTGGCACATTTCCTGTTAACGGCTCTTAAGAAGAGCTGGTCTTCAAAGCAAAGCTCCATTTTACGTTTATCCCCCCTAAGTCTGGAAAGATCCATTTTCTTGCTTTTGCCACTGGCCGTGACTGTGGACAACGGATGGAAAGCTCAGAGCTCACCAGTTAGTAACACGTTTCCATGTGTTTCCAATCAGGGGCTGCCCTGGAGAGGCTGAATTCACCTTTATGCCCCTTCCTGGCCACAAGCCTGAATAGGGAATGCAACCCAGGACTGGATTCCCATCTGCTCCTGCTTGAGTATGAAATGATCTCACAGGCTCATGTATTCGAACACTTGGTCCCCAGATGGAAGCACTGTACAAGAAGTTGTGTCAGGGCTGGAGAGACGGCTCAGCAGTTAAGAGCGCTGACGGTTCTTGCGGAGGAACTGGGTTCGATTCCCAGCACCCACATGGTGGCTAAGAACCTTCTTTAACTCCAGTTCCAGGGGAATCCGATGCCCTCTTCTGACCTCCGCGGCATTGCATGACACAGGTGCACAGACCTGCATGCAGACAGTACATTTAAATAAATAAATAAATAAATAAATAAATAATAAGAAGTTGTGTCACTTTAGGAGTAGAGCCTTGCTGGAAGTGAGTTACTGAAGGTCAGCCTGGTTATACCCAGGCTCTTGTTCCTGTTGTGCTCTCTGCTTCCAACCACCCAAGGAGCACAATCAAAATACCTGACAAAAGCACTTTAAAGAAAAGAGGGTTTGGTTTAGGCTCACAGTTTGCAAGTACAGCCCATCATGACAGGTGGGTCATGGTGGTGTGAGGCAAGGGATTACACTGTGGTCACAGGAAGCAGGAAGAGATGAGTGCCTGTGCTTGGCTGGCTTTTGTCTTTTTATTCAGTCCAGGAAGGACCCTCATCCCAAGGAAGGACCCCACCCCATGGAAGGACCCCAAACCAAGGAAGGACCCCACCTCATGGAAGGACCCCACCCCAAGGAAGGACCCCACCCCATGGAAAGACCCCACCCCATGGAAGGACCCCACCCCAAGGAAGGGCCCCACCCCAAGGAAGGACCCCACCCCATGGAAGGACCCCACTCACATCAGATCTCCTCAAATCACTTCACACCATCTAGAAATTCCCTCACAAACAAGCCCAGAGGTTCACTCCATGGTGATTCTAAGTCTCAAATTGACGATCAAGATGAGCCATGAAAACCTGTGTTCCTTGAACCATGAGCTGCAATCAGGCCCCTCCCTTAAGCTCTTTCTGCTAGGCGTTCTGTCACAGTTATGAGAAAAGTAACTCATGCAACATCCAACCTCATTTTACACCGTGCAAAGGAGAGGAAGAGCCATGGTCCTAAGGACCAGCAATATGGTCGCTTAGCTTTTTAGAGCCCCCTACTCTTTTCTGTCCAACTGGGTTTCCCTTAGAGTTGTTTCCCAAAAGGCAGCTTGTGTTTATTCTCTGGAGTGCTTGGGGAACTTAGGAAAGGAAGAAAAAATCAACAAAATGTTGCTGTGCACATGGAAAACCATATGGTCCATGAGACTGCACATGTGCTGTGTTTGTGATATAAGAAAAGAGATGCAAAAATAACCACCTGCCAACTCCACCATCAACCTCCATGAGAACATTCAAAATGCCCATGTTCATATGCAAAAACATATACATACAGCAATGCTGATGGACATCTTAAATTTCACAATCTGTTCAAGCTGAAAGAACTCATTCAAGGGTTGCAAATTCTAATTCCTCCAGGGAACAGGCAGGTAAAATAAACAAGGGAGTGGGCCAGATGGGACCCTGCAGAACCCGGAGGGAGGCTGTGGCCTAAATGGGCTCCCATAGGCAATCAAGACCATATGGAAAAACAAAGAAATTGCTTAAATTCTTATGTGAATTCTCTCAGCTTTTTTGATGGTATGGGGTGATTAAGACTTATTTTAAGATATTGCTTTGGCCAAACAATGTAGACATCTACAACATTCGATTCATGGGCCTGGACTTTGATAGTATAGTTCTAGTAGAATTCTAACACTTAATAGTTATAGGTAAGAAGTAGGCTGTCAAAAGCTTCCTCAGAGACACACAGACTGTAAACAGTAGAGGCATCCTCAGATCTGAATTCTCCTTACCTTATCCTGGTATATTTTCTCCCTTCTATTTCAGGCATTTCCCAGTTTCCTCTAACTTGCAAAGTTTCGTATACTGGTTTTAAATGACCAATTCATTGTGTTTGTCCTGGTTATTTTCTGTTTGCCTCTCAAGGTCCATTCTGCCCCTTTCCTCCTGTGTCTCAGGAGGCTGAGCTGTATGGATCAGGCAGATGGTCTGTCTTACCTTCTGGCATTGTAGCTGACTACAGTGCTTAGAAAAGATAGAAACAAAATGATGTTTACTTTATGTCAACTAAAAGTCCCTGTTAGACAGCATAGTCAACCTTTGGGTTCAGTAATATGCCCTCTCTTTCTCTCTCTTTACCTGTCAGAGATACAGGTATTAGTACTGTTATAATAGCAAAAAGCCTCTTAAGAGAAACCTTGAGTAAAACAATCCTCCCCACCATGGGGCTCAAGTGGCTACTGATAAGGATGACTTGTCTACCTTGGGGATTTCCCCTTAGATTCTATTAAAATTATCCTAAAGTTTACATTTGAGTCCATTCTTAAATTCTTTTATGAATGAGACTAAGAACTCTAGAAAGCTATTCCACTTTCCCCTGTATCAGTGCTGTCTACTGTCAGGTCCACACGGCTGCACTATTTCTTCTAGTTGGTAGTGGTTTATAGATAGTGCCTTTATTAAATCTCTTCCCTTGCTCAGTTGAAATAAAGTTACCAACCACCTTAGTTTGCTAGGATTTTGCTTGTTTTGATATTGAAAGTCTTGTGTAGAAAAATCTCAACGTTGGGAAGACTGGGTTGGTATGCAACTTGATGGGATTTAGATTTAGTTGGTTTTCAACTTGATGGGATTTAGAGTCTGGACATGTCTGTGAGTTAGCTTCTAGATTTCATACACTGATGTGGTAAGTCTCACCCTAAATGTGGGTGTCATCATTCCATCAGCTGGGATCCTAAGTGCACTGAACACCAACATTCATCTCTCTGCTTCCTGACTGTGGGTGCAAATGTGACCAGCTGTGAGAGGCTCCTGTTATCCTGACTTCAGTGGTGGGAAGGACTGTACCCCTCAAACTGTGAGCCCAAATAAACCTTTCCTAAGTTGTTTTTGCTGGGCATTTTGTCACAGCAGTGAGAAAAGTAACTAAGACAGTTGGTCAACTGATGTCTGAGTTCTTTTTACATAATTTTTTCAAGTGGCTGGTTCTTTCATCACAGTCCTCCTTCGGATCTCCAGATTGTGAAGAGACGCGTATCATCTTAAAGATAAATATCTTGAATATCTTAAGTATATTTATATTGTTCATATTCTTCAGCACTAATTATTCTTTCACAGCACTTGCTTGCTCTTCTTCTTGATGTTGCACTTCCTTGTGTGACTCTATTGTGCCTTTGGTAGAAGGGTCCTCCAAATTTTACAGGTGTTTCTGTCACATACTAAGGCTTCTCAGATGCAACACAGACCTGTGGTTTCAGTTTCCTGGATACAGATCCCCCCCCCTCCTTTTACCCGGGGTGAAATCTTTCTTGGTGGCAAGCTTTCTTGTTTCTTTCCTGTATTCAAATATGAAATTTTTGTAGCTACCCTTTCATGCACTTTCCAAGGCTTGTGGCTTTATGCCGTCTCTCAGTTCTAGTTTCTCTGTCTAGCTAGAGCTCAAGACCACATTTCCTCTACCCAGTGGGTGTTAAGTTTCCACCCTGCAGCTTGTAACCTATATATGTGTCAGAAATGTTGCTTCAATTCCAGGTCTCCATGGCTGCCCGGCTTTAAACTCACTCACTCTTTCTTACATCTGGGGTGTTTTTTCTTTCTTTTATGCTGGAGTATTTTAAAAATTCTTTCTCCTTTTTGTAAACGTTTCCTTTGTACAACAAGCTTGCTCTGCCATATTTTCAGAACCAAAGATCACTTCGAAACAGTAAAAAGCTCATGCCCAGCAGAAGCTAGAGATAAGCTTTGTGACTCTTTCCCTCTCCTGTATCACAGACCAGCCAAGAAGCCGAGCCAAGACAGAGTAAGGCTGAGGGGACCAGACTGGGATACCTCACCATGGGTGAGTCACTTCTGATAGGAATCTAGTCTCATTTAAGATGATTGGCACCATGTTGCAAGGTGGAAATGAAATATTCATCACCCATTCAATATCATCTAATTTGTATGTCCAAGTGTTGACAAAAGAAAAACCTTTGCTGTCTACTTTATGAGTAACTGTGAATTAATATGCAACCCCACACCCTTTGCAGAGAGAAGACAGTCACCCGGATTTGCCAACCACTCAACATGGCCTGGTTTCAACTGCAGATGTCACCCTCACTGCAACCCCTTCAGCACCCCCCCCCCAGCACCACCACTGTTGGAAATGCAGAGGAGACTGAGACAGAGACACTGAAGCAACTTCGGAGAACAGTACGGGACCTGGAATCTAAGGATCTTAAAACATCAAGGTTAAAAACAACACTAACGGTCAACTTCTGATTTAACAGGTGAGGAAGATGAAGTTGAACCAGTTTGTCAGGTCTAGAAGCTTCTCCACCTCTGCCAGTGCCTTCGCAGCACCAGTCACTTAGCTCCTGTGGTTATTTCTTCATTGTGTGACTTATGAGTCTATTAATTTTTTTTTTGTCTTTGCACTAAGATGTATGGCACAGATCCTGATGTTTAATATGTATCTACGCAGATGTAGCAGGCAGCACACAGACCCATCAGCATGACTGAGAGCCCAAGGATGGCAGCTTTTTTGTCATTTGCTTCATACACTGGGCTGAGGCTTCCGGGGGACTCCATTAAGAAGGGTATGCTCAGGCTTTGACACTCTTCAAATGTCAACTTAAAATTTCAGGCACTTCTGTGAGCATTTAGGCTGTCAGTACGAGACCAGGGCCCTACAGCATGAGGCAGGTACCTCCACTATTTCCTTACCTAGACCCTTTTCTCAGCGATCCAGTCAAATTACAAGCAGGAGCGGGAGGCCTTCTGTCTGGATCGTTTCTTTATTTAGTAATAAAGGCACAGGGACTAGGGCCACAGCCTTTATTACTTGCCTTCCAAATATGAAGATCTGAGTTTGAGTCCCTCTAGACACTACAAAACAGAATAAAACAAAAGCAAACAAAAAAAATCCAGACAAACCCAGCAAATCATTCAGGTGTAGTGATTCTACAGCTGTAATCTTAGCACTGAGAGAAAAGGACAATCAGTTCCTTGGGGATCGCTGGCCAGCCAGCCTGACTCACATGGTTCCAGGCCAGCAAGGGATCGTGTCTCAAAACAGAACGTAGATGAGGAACAACAGCCAAGGTTGTCCTCTGGCCTCCACAGACACTTATGGACATACACCTACATGAACACACACACACAGAGGCAGAGATACACAGAGACATACAGAGAGGAGAGACAGAGAGAGAGACAGAGAGAGGCAGAGACACACAGAGACATACAGAGAGAAGGAGAGAGAGAGAGAGAGAGAGAGAGAGAGAGAGAGAGAGATCTATTCAAAAAGTACCACTGTAGGGGCTAGAGAGATGGCTCAGTGCTGAAAAATACTGGCTGTTCTTGCAGAGGACCTGAGGAGCACTGGCTTCTCTTGCAGAGGACCTGAGGAGCACTGGCTGCTCTTGCAGAGGACCTGGGCTCAATTCTACACACCCACATGGCAGCTAACAACCATCTGTAACTCCAGTTCTAGGGGAATTGGATGCCCTCTTCTGACTGCCACAGGCATTGCATGATACAGGTGCACTTACACACATGCAGGCAATACACTTCTACACATAAAATGAAAATAATAAGTTAAATATTTAAAAAATTTAAAGTATGAATGTAAATCTTATAGACAAGAACATGGAGGCATAAAGCTTGTCAGTGATAGAAGCAGACTTCTATAAGGAATTCTGTCTCTGCAGCTACCAGTCTTTGGTTGGTTGATTGACTGATTGATCAATTGATTGTTGCACTGTTGGAGACTGGATCAAGGGCCTCATGCATGCTAGACAAATGCTCCACCACTGAGCAACATGCTCAGCCCTTTGAGCCTCCATCCTTGATCACTATGTGTATGCGAGCTCTTCCATGTATCCAGAGAAGCACATTGTTAGTTACCTTCCATGTATCCAGAGAAGCACATTGTTAGTTGTTACCTTCCATGTATCCAGAGAAGCACATTGTTAGTTGTTACCTTCCATGTATCCAGAGAAGCACATTGTTAGTTGTTACCTTCCATGTATCCAGAGAAGCACATTGTTAGTTGTTACCTTCCATGTATCCAGAGAAGCACATTGTTAGCTACCTTCTGCTGCTGTGATAAAACATGATGACCAACAGCAACTTATGGGAGAAAAAGTTTCTTTCAGTTTACGTTTCTAGAGGGGTGAGAGCGCATGGTGGGAGGCTTGGCAGCAGGTGGCAGGCATGGTGTGGAACAGGAAGCCGAGAAATCACACATCTCCAACAGCAAATGAAGCAGTGAGGGAACTGCAAGTTGGGGGACACTATGCACTCTCAAAGCCCTCCCCCAGTGATGTACTTCCGCCAGCAAGGCTGCACCTCCTAAACCTCCCCAAATGGCACCATCAGCTGGGGATGAAGTGTTCAAACACTTGAGCCTATGGAGACATTTCTCATTCAACCCTCCACACACAAACCCAACATTGTGCTTAATCTTTTCAGGTTTGTTAAGTCTACCCCCTTCTCTTATCGTTTCAGCTTTTAATAATAACAAAAGCTACTGAATACTTAAACCAAAAAAATGGGTTAAGTACTTTATATGTATACATGACCTCAATTTATTCTCGTAGCCCTATCAGGCATTATTAGACTCATATTACTAATTAGAAAGCTGAGGCTGAAGGAGGTTAAGTCACTAGCCCAAGGTTATGTAAGTGATAAGTGGCAGAGACTAGATTCAATTTCTGTCTTCAAGGTTGGGGGGGGGTTGTTACTATTACAGTAGATCTCAACTTTAATATACCTCCTTCTAAGCTCTGAATATGAAGTGTCCCCTATAGGCTCATTGTGTGAAGTTCTTGGACTCCAGCTAGTGATGCTATTTTGAGAGCTTCTAGAAACAGCTTTGAAGGTTAGACCTGGTCCCTAGTGGCCTCTATTTCTTTGCTTCCTGTCTGTAGGAGGTGAACAGCCCTGTCTTCCACAAGCTCTGCCTCTATAAGATTCTGCAGAGCCAGCAACTATGAATGGAGCCCTCTGAATCTGTGAAGGAAAATACATCTCTCCACTATGAAGCTGCATTTCAGGCATTTTGATCACAGCAATGAAAATCAACTAAAAGAGAGAAAACTCCTGGCCCCTAATTTCAGATCCAGAATAGTAGATGCGGATAAACCCTTGAGCCTGAATTGTTAGATAGCTCTGATCCCATTACCTTAAGGCTGTGCTCTATCAAGGTCCCAGTCCTCCACACAGTCACCGTGACTACAAAAGAAGAGGCACAAGCTGGACAGGTGACAGTTGGTTCTTAAAAGAGTACTATTGCTTGGGGCCGGAGAGATGGCTCAGTGGTTAAGAGTGCAGACTGCTCTTGCAGAGGACCTGGGTTCAATTCTCAGCACCCACATGGCATGGTGGCACACGCCTTTAATCCTAGCACTCGGGAGGCAAAGGCAGGCAGATCTCTGTGAGTTCAAGGCCAGCTGGGGCTATAGGGAGAGCCTGTCTCAAAAACAGAAACAAAAACAAACAAAAAAGAACACTATTGCCGAAGTTGTCTCTCCTTAGCCTGCTGGGCAAATCCACGCATGAGAGGTTAAATGATATTCTTTGCTGTGTTTGCTCATTATATAACAAGGATCACTGCTTTCTCCTCTCCCTGAATATCACTCCAAATACTATACAGGCTGTTAGTTGGGAAAACCTCTCATAGCAAGTTAAAATAACAAACAAACAAACAAACAGGGGCTGGAGAGATGGCTCAGTGGTTAAGAGTACTGGCTGCTCTTGCAGAGGACCTGGGTTTGATACCTAGCACTCACATGGAGGCTAAAAACTGTCTGTAACTCCTGTTCCAGGGGAATCTGACATCCTCTTCTGACTTCCGTGGGCATTGTACAACATGGGTTCACTTACAGGCATGGAGGCAATATGCTCATACACATAAAATGAAAATAATGAATAAAAACAAAGAAATCAAAAACCAATTGAAAATACTATAAATGAGGAATTCATTCCATCACAAGATAGAAAACTATCCTTTTGATAAGTACCAGCAGGGATTCAATTCTCTCTAGTTTTTAGTTTTATTCTTCTGTGTTGGCTCTACCCTCAGGCCTACACTCCCCTTAGGAACTGCAAGCACACATACAACTCAAGCAACTATCTATGTATTAGTGACTCCAGTGAAAGAGTCTCATTCTCAATTGGTTTTGCAAAAGCCTCAAAACTGCTATTCAGCAGGCTACCCTTGTCCTTGACATTGTGGAGCTAGTGTGTAGAATACCGATAGACTAGACATCAAGTGCCAGTCAGTCATCCCCAGTGGTTGAAAATAGGGGAGGGATGGTTCTTGAAAGGAGATGAGGGCTGGAGAGATGGTCTAGCAGTTAAGAGCGCGGACAGCTCTTACAGAGGACCCGGGTTCGATCCCCAGCACCCACAGGGCGGCCGAGAACCGTCTGAAACTCCAATTCCAGGAGAACTCCAGTTCCAGGGGAATCCGAAACCCTCTTCTGACCTCCACGGCATTGCACGACACGAGTGCACAGACCTGCACACAGACAGTACATTGATACACATACAGAAATAAATTAAAAAAAAAAAAAAGAAAGAAGGAGATGAAAAGAGTTGTAGTCTGTGACCATACCACCTTAACATGCCTCATCATGAAAAAAGTTGGGGAATGGATCATGAAGAAGTTCCTCCATTGCTAATTCTTGGGGCAGAAATGCCTTTGCACAGCTTGTTTGGCTCCAGGACTGATGATCCCTCAGAATATTCTATTCTCACTGCTGAGAGTCTGGCTTGAAGACACTGACATGTTCTACACTAACGAAACAAAACTTGGACCCTATCCAGTGTCATCATAGAATACATCATAGGATTTGAGGGTTGAAAGAAGCTTATCGATCTTCCAGTTCAGCCACTTAATTTTGACATTTAAAAAAAAATCAACAGAATTAGAAAAAATCAATAAAGTATTCATGGAGCACACAAGCAAGAAACAAGTTTGTTGACGTTTGTGGAAATTGCACTGGAAAACCTAGAGTCTTGAATCCTGGTACCTAATGAAGGTACAAAGGTCTTTACTTACAAGCCTTTTCTCAATGGTTCAATATCAGAGCCAGGACTAGAACTCAAGTCCCCAGGATTAGACCTCTACTTCTCTAGGGCTTTGTGGGAAGTCATTTCTAATCTATTCGTCATTATTCTTCTCTCTCCACCAGGTTGCCTTTCCAACCTACCAGGGGTTTGCATCGCTTAGCCATTATCTGTTGACTATTTCCTAAACACCGAAGACTGGTGCACAGGTGGCAATATGAACACAGAGTACTCTACACAATGGAGTTCTATGTAGTGGTAAAGAAAGATGACATCATGAGCTTTGCAGGGAAATGGCTGGAGCTAGAAGATATCATGCTGAGTGAAGTAACACAGTCCCAGACAAACAAACGACGAATGGTATCCCTCATCTGTGGATGCTAGCATGAATTACCTAATTGTATGGCAAACTGAGCAAAGTCAATGTGATCTGAAAACAACTGTGCTCTTATATTGTGAATCCCTTAAAAAAATAAACAATAACAACAAAAAAAGAACACGGAGTACACGTTTAAAATTGTACAGTTTATTCAAGCTTCTTGGAAAATGCCATTTTCCTGCCAGCTCACTCCTTTCTCAACAGACCAAAGCCATCGCCAGCCTCTTCCATCCTTGGAGGTTGCTCTCCTTTCTCAGGAAGGCTCTGCGCACGCATCCTTCCCTAAGCTCCTCTTCTCTCCCAGGCTCAGAGTAACCTTTCTTGAAGCTCATTTTGTAACCACCTGATACACCATCAGTTAAAATTTCATGGCAAGTGCTTAGCAAGAAGATGAGGAGCTTTATTGGCAATTCAAATCAGGTTATTGGGCACCATCTGCCTTTCTTTAAATTAATGGTGAGAAGAAATGGATCCTCTGGGCTTTGCTTATTTTTAGATTATTGCAAAGAAACCCAGCAGGCTGCTTCTGGATCATGCCAATCCCTACCATAAATGAGGACAGAATATTACACTGGATAAGTGACCACAGGCAGGCCTCCATTCTCACTCTGTGGTTTGGGGCCAGGAAGCCAAGAAGCATTCCTGCCTCCCTGCCCAGTAGTCATCTTGTCATTGGCCCTCCTCTTCTCATCACCTAAGGGAGATAAGATAGTGGGATTATGACCCAAGGACGAAGCTGACCAAAACTTTGCTTGAGTAATAAGAGTACAAGCAATGTCTTCTGTCATTTCCAGTCCTTATCAGAGTCAGGATCCTCTGTCACTCCCAGTCCTTATCAGAGTCAGGATCCTCTGTCATCCCCAGCCCATATCAGAGTCAGGATCCTCTGTCATCCCCAGCCCATATCAGGGTCAGGATCCTCTGTCATCCCCAGCCCTTATCACAGTCAGGATCCTCTGTCATCCCCAGCCCTTATCACGGTCAGGATCCTCTGTCATCCCCAGCCCTTATCAGGGTCAGGATCCTCTGTCATCCCCAGCCCTTATCACAGTCAGGATCCTCTGTCATCCCCAGCCCTTATCACGGTCAGGATCCTCTGTCATCCCCAGCCCATATCAGGGTCAGGATCCTCTGTCATCCCCAGCCCTTATCACAGTCAGGATCCTCTGTCATCCCCAGCCCTTATCACGGTCAGGATCCTCTGTCATCCCCAGCCCATATCAGGGTCAGGATCCTCTGTCATCCCCAGCCCTTATCAGGGTCAGGATCCTCTGTCATCCCCAGCCCTTATCACGGTCAGGATCCTCTGTCATCCCCAGCCCATAGCAGGGTCAGGATCCTCTGTCATCCCCAGCCCATAGCAGATTCTGGCTCAGCCAGTGGCTGCATCTCACTTTCAATTTCAGCTCCTGAGGTACATGGAACCGAGGAGTAAGGCCACTCTGGAAATAGTAACCCATTCAAAATCCGACTTGACTGGGAAAGTCTCACCACATTGTGCCTCTCCCCAAGGCTGATTCTACAGCACTTTCTCTCACAGGTATGAGCACTAGAAAGCACTTGTAAAAAAAAAAAAAAAAAACAGACTGGTACCTAAGAAGTAAGCCAGCAACTTATTGGCAGATGCCACCCCATCTGCACAGTTGAGCTAGGGTGTTTTCCCCAAAAGGAACACAGGCTGGTGAGAGCTGAGGACTCAGAGAGGCCTCCTGGGAGTGAAGATGTGGGTAAAGAATGGGAAGGATGGGGTGGACGAAGGGGATGGAGACATAAAATATCCAGGTCCTGGGGAGCTTGGAAGCAGGGATGGAGCGTTACACAGAAAAACAGGAGAGGGAGGGGAAGAGGAAAGTAGTGTAGGAAAGAGTGGGAGAGGAAAGTGCTTTGGGCTGCTCCCCCCAACCCTTGCTTTTTTCTAGAGCACACTGGCCAGGATTAGAAGGAAAACTAGAGCATTTAATTTCACATCCTTTCTACAGTACCAGGTATGGGGGTTGTTTATGTTAATAGCATTCATATTAATGCATCAATAAATTAAAATGATCTTATTAATCTCATTTGTTTTGTATGTATGTTATAAAGTATAGGAACTTTTTTTGAGAATCTCTGGCAGTAATTATTTCGGTTGGAAGTATGTTCTGCAGTCTACTTAATGCGATTATGTGCCATTTTTTGAACTGCCATTGGTGCCCTATCAGTATCTCATAATTATAAAAGTATTTCATGGTTAAATAAGCTTAGTGCTATAGCTTAGATTTCATATCCCTGAAGGGCCTATGCATTAAAGGCTTGGTCCCTGGGGTAGTTTCAGCTACTGTGGAAGCCTGTAACCTTTACAAGGAAGAGACTTAAGTCACTGGGTATGTGCCCTTAAGTGGAATTGTGGCACCAACGTCCCATCCTTCGCCCCCCCATCCTTTTGCTGTTATTTACTTGCTCGCTGGCCCACGAGTGTAGTTTTGTTGTCACACAGCCCCTCCTCCACCCCATTGCAAATCCTACATCCTCATTTGTTGAACTAAAAGCAGTAAGCCCATTTGAACATGGACTGAAACTTCTAAAATAATCTTTTACTTTTTATAAGTTAATTTTCTTGGGTAATTTTTATAGTGACACAGTTTGAAGATGCTGAAGTTGGAGTTCAGTGTCTTTTTCTTTCAAGTAGTCTTTTGTGTGTGCATACCCAGTGATGAGAGCTCTACCCCACTGGTAACAACCACTCATTCTCTCTCATATCAAACCATGCTCTCTAACTTCCATATGGATAGAAATCAGTGGTGGATTTGTCAAATATGCCTTGCTGGGACAATTCCCAGAGTTTCTGACTCAGTAGGGTCCAGCTTCAACTGATTCTACCACACTAGAAAACCATTGGCCTGACCTCACCCACCCTCATCTAAAGGTTCCATTCCTCCTCCCCAGCTCTGATTCCCAGCATGACCAAGCAAGTCTAATTCTTTTACTAGCCTGTACAATATCTACCACACGAGCCCTGCTTCACATGTCAACAGAAGCATCACATAACTAGGATAGAGTCAGCAGCAATTTCCTTGTTCCGTTACCATTGGTTCAAATAGCAATAGCAACTTGCTGTGCCTACAATAGAAGTCTGTGGATTGACGGTTATGGAACAATTGCTACATAATTGTTAGGCCCTGTTCTTTTATCATTTCTGAAAAGTAAAAGTCTCATGACAGCCTTGCATTTTGGAGGGCTCCAAGACAAGCACTAAATAAACATACTCCAACCCTGTTGTCTGTTTCCAAACTTCATTAGAAAATATGATCTGGAAAAAAAAGCATTTTTGCTGAGGGTAGAGTTTCTAGAATTTTCTATATATAGGCTTGATAAAGTATATTTTCTTCTACATGTCCCTTTCAACAATGGATTCACAAAACGGAGAAGTAGATATTTTTCCACCAAAGAATTTTCACACTGAGTGGAGAGAAGTAATAGAATAAGGCAACTGGTCAACCTGACAGGAGATGTATGAGTGCAGGCAGCATCTGAGAGCACCTGTGCTTCAGACATTCTGGAAAAGTTGGGTAGTTGCGATCTGAAATGCTTAGGACAAGGAGATCTTTGGATTATTGAATTTTGATGGGATCTAGAGGTAATGTTAATTGTCCACTTGAAAAAAACCTAGACTCAACTGGTATGTCTTAAGGTTGCCTGTGGAGTATTATCTTGGTCACAGTAATGGAGGAAAGAGAGAGAAGAAAGCAAGCTGAGTACTGCCATGCATTATTCATTACTCCTTTCTTATGATTGAGGATGTACTGTGACTAGCTGCTTCAAACACCCGATGGCTTGATATGGCTGCCATGATGGACCATAACCTGAACTGGTAAACCAAACCAACTCTTCCTTCTTTAAGTTGTTTTTGTCAGAGCATTTTATCATAGTAATATTAAAGAAAATAAGACAGGACACAAGTTTATGAAATTTAATCATGCTACATGGTTTATTTATATAGCCCAAGGCTTATGCTAATTACATTATATATATATACATATATATATATATATATATATATGTGTGTGTGTGTGTGTGTGTGTGTGTGTGTGTGTGTTTTGAAAAAGGTTCTCATGGAGCCCAGGTTGCCCTGAAATTTGCCATGAGCTCCTGAACCTCCTGTCTCCTCTGCCTCTTACAATATATATATATATTTTTAATTCATACCTGCAACATCATGTGTGTACACTGAACTATCACAAATCTA
The DNA here is from genome assembly GCA_009823505.1 of Rhizomys pruinosus. Lineage (NCBI taxonomy): Eukaryota > Metazoa > Chordata > Mammalia > Rodentia > Spalacidae > Rhizomys > Rhizomys pruinosus. Next base: position 715,954 of record VZQC01002950.1, read on the forward strand.
GTGTGGAATTTTCTTCCTCCTTTAAACTTTTCTAAGTTAGCACCTCAAGTATTGCATTTCATCATGGACTTTCCTTTTTAATTTATTGCTTTACATATTTTTTTGTACAAGATTATGTTACAAATCGAATCTAGACCCATGTCCCCCTCCCACCCACCCACCCCCCACCCCATCACCCTTTCAGTCAGTTCTTTGATGCAGTCTTTTCTGTTGTTGGTGTTGGTGTTGTTCTTTCCAATATGCATCACTCCCAACAAGAAATGTTTATAACCAGGTTATTGGCGCTAGCATCCACAGATGAGAGATACCATTCGTCATTTGTTTTTCTGGGACTGTGTTACATCCATCATGGACTTTCACACATATACATCATTAGACTTTCTTCTTAGCTGTGTCCCGCTCCCAATATGTGAGTTCCTTAGATATGGTATCATGTCAGGACTCAAGAAGTTTCAGATTTTGGAGCAGTTCATATTTAGAATTTTCAGATTAGGGAGGTCCAACCTGTAGTGATTTTGTCTTATATTAAAACCTACAGTTTAAAACCGTGAAAACCAAAGTGGTCACATGATGAGCCTGGAGAATCTGAGCAGTAGCTTTATGTCCCTGGCCTTCCTAAGGGCAGGGGAGCCTCTTCTGGCTCACATTCACCACAGTTAGAGTCCCCATTACAAGCATGGTGTCTCTCCATCAGTGATGAGTTTGGATTGAAATTACATGTGGCAGCCTCCGTTTGTCTGCGCCCCCCAGCAAGGCCAAGTGGTTTGAGAGAAAAGAAAGAGGGAAAGGTTTTGAAATGAATAATTCTAAAAGCAACTCATCTTTTATCCAAAGGATCACCAGCCAGGAAACTTTCTTTCTGGAGTTTTCCAGGCTCAGGAACAAGCTATTCCAAAGCCGTCCCAAGTGATTATTCTGCAAAGAGATAGAGACCAGAGAAACTATTTCTAGTTATACTAATGACAATCTCATGATTCCATTTAATCTCCACACAAGAAGCTCACCAATTGGACAGCAGCGTCGGTCCTCTGTCCTTGAGCCAATTTGATATTTTTGTCCAATCCAGAATGATTACCCAGCCCCTGCCAGAATGAAATTGTGTTCAGAATTTTATTTTTGTAGCTTCTGAGGCATCCCAGATTTTAGCAGGACATTGAAAATCATCCATTATGGCACATCTGCTCCAGCAAGATCTGTAGATCTCAAAAATCATTAAGAAATTAATATAGAGACTCATTTTAACTTTCTCCCAGATGTTAAGGTGTGCCTTGAAACTTTCAAGTGTTTTTATTTTCCTGACCAAAAATAAATAAATAAAGCTCCTAAATGCCTTGGACTTTTGATCCTGGTAGACTAAGAGGAAGGAGATTGTGACATCTCAATTTCAGGCATCTCATTAGTCAGAGGGACTTGATTTCTGATGATTGCTCCTCTAATTGCTACCAGGCCTGCCTTTGCTCCCGAGGGAAAGCTCCTGGATTCTTGTATCCAGCCCTCCAAGGGTTTGCAGAGCCTCTGCCTGTCACTGCCTGATATCCTGGGGCCTAGCAAAGTTCTGACAGAGACAATCAGCCCTCTGTCACCTACCTACCTTGTCATCTGAGGGGAGATATTCGTCCTCTCTGACCCTCTTCTTCCCTTGGGTATGAAATGGGTAAATTGCTATGTACACGTGCTGTGAGGATGGTAGCCCAGCCTAGCCACTCCCAGAGGGGAAGCAAGAGAGCTGGCATAAGCCACATCCTTTCCTGTCACTTGTAGTCTGGTGGGGAAAATGGAAACGAGTCAAATAACCACCCATGTTAATGATAGCAAGGAGGGGACAAGAAGGAGGAAGACTGAGGTGCAGGACTGAGGGAGGATGAAGTAACTTTTGACTGCAGAGAGGTGGTATGGACAGGCAGGGTTACTCTGTAAGTCAGGGAAAGAGACTCCTGGAGAGAGCAACAGGCCATGTGACAGAAACGGAAGTGGATTAATCATTAGCAATTTTACATAGATTTTAGCATTCTATCTCAGACAGGAATATGCCTGTGACTCAAAGGACAGAATTTTGCAAGTATGTCTTAAGAAAAATGCTATAGGACCCGGGACATGGCTTAGTCAGTAAAGTATCTGTCACAAAAACATGAGGACCTGACTTCAGTCCCCAGCACGCGTGTAAAAGCAGGCATAGCAGTGTGTGCTTATGATCCCAGGGCTTGCAAGGCAGAGCCAGGAGGATCCCTGGGGCCTGCTGCCCAGCCAGTCTAGACAAACTGGTGGAGAGTGATGGAGAAAGACACATTCACTCTTGTGCACATACAACCCCACGAAGAAATTACACACACACACACACACACACACACACACACACCACAACTTTGATTTTTTATAATTATAAAAAATTTTTTTTAATTTTTATTTATTTCTGTATGTGTATCAATGTACTGTCTGCATGCAGGTTTGTGCACCCACGTCGTGCAATGCTGCGGAGGTCAGAAGAGCATGTCGGATTCCCCTGGAACTGGAGTTCTCCTTGAATTGGAGTTTCAGACGGTTCTCGGCCGCCATGTGGGTGCTGGGGATCGAACCCGGGTCCTCTGCAAGAGCGGTCAGTGCTCTTAACCGCTAGGCCATCTCTACAGCCCCATACCACAACTTTGTATTAATTTGACTTTTATTGACAATATAGTCCTGTTTAATTTATTGGCAAAATAATAGGTGCATTATACGTTAAAACAAACTACCAGAAGAAATAGGCTTGGAGTTGATGAATGATCTGAGATAGAGACTCAACTCTGCTTGACTAGTTATTTAAAGCTGTCTCTATGCCAGGCTGAAGCACTCGTGGAAGTCCTTTGTTGAACCTACAACATTTCACACTAATTATAGATGAATATCCAGCAGGAAAAATAGTTCAGCTTTCCTGTGCTGAGAAGCAGACCTTTTCAACTTCACTCAAAACTCAGTCTAACCAGTGAGCCAGCCATAAATACAGGACTTTTCTTACCAGAGTACTTTACCTGTGAGGGTCTGTGAGGTCACTGAAATCATCTGCGAAATATTATACGCATGTGCCCATGGGCACAGGCTGGTTACTTGTGGTGGTTTGAATGAGTGTTCCCTATAGGCTTTAAGTATTCAGACATTTGTCTCCAGTTGGTGGCACTATTCTTGGAGGTCTTAGAAGGTGTGGCCATGCTAGAGGAAGTACATTATTGGGGGCAGGCTTAGTGAGTTTAACTAGTCTTGCGGTCTCCAGTTGCTCTCTCTCTCTCTCTCTCTCTCTCTCTCTCTGCTTCCTGTGTTCATTGCGAGATGTGACCCTCGGCTTGCTGCTCCAGCTCCAGCCACCATGCCTCCTGACACAATGGACTCTAATTCCCTGGAACCGTCAATCGTAAGCTCAAATAAACTCTTCCTTTTATAAGTTCCTTTTGTCATGGTGTTTTATCACAGCAACAGAAAAGTGACTAATACATTACTCAAAATGCTGAAGAGCTCCTGAGAAGGGAAATCTTTCTACACTGGGATTCAACAAAGTTGACTTGATATGATAAAGGCCTGGGAGCTAGGAAGATGGTTTTGTTTTGTTCCATTTTGTTTTTTGAGACTGGGTCTGGCTACATGACCTGTGTTGGCTCTTAATTCCTGATCCTCCTGCTTCAACTTCCAACAGCTGGGACTACAGGCATGTCGCACCACATGTGGCTAGAGGTGGAGATCTGTGTATTTGTGATGTATGTACGTGCTCATGTGTGTGGACGCATGTATGCACATGTGTGTGGACACTATCTTTTATATACATGATATCAAATACCTTCTTCAATCATTCTTAACCTGAATTTTTGAGACAGAGTCTCTCACTGAAACTGGAGCTCTCTGATTCATCTAGACTGGACAGTGAACTCCAGAGATCCTCCATGCCCAGCCAGCACTCGTCCCACAGATGGACACTGCCACAGCGACGTTTCCCTGGGAGCTGGGGATCCAAACTCAGGTCATGCTAATGCATCAAGAGCTTTATCCACTGAGCTGTGGATTTCCCAGCCCAAGATCTTCAGTTCTTGAATACAAGAATCGCTTCTTCACAGATTACTTTGGGACGTGCCAGGCCCGAGGTCTAGCCACAGCTGGACTCCTTTAAGAATTGGTTCAAGTTGACTCACATTCACAAGAGTTCTTGACTTTGTCAATAGAAATCTGCATATTGAAGCAGCAACTTGAAGAACAGTGTGTCTAAAACTCTTAATCTGCATCTTTCCAATTCTATACTCTTTGCCAATATATATGAACAATGCTTTTGCAGAACACAAATGCTCCTAACACTGGTCTTTACAAATGGCACCTTCCAGGAATACTTTTATGCATTGGGGTGGCCCACATACTTGCCATTTTAATAAGCTAATATTATTCTATTCTGTTAATATATCTTTTTCGTTTTTGGTCTTTTTGAGACAGGGTCTCCCTGTAGCCCCAGTTGGCCTGGAACTTGCTCTGTAGACCAGGCTGGCCTTGAACTCACAGAGATCCGCTTGCCTCTGCCTCCCAAGTGCTAGGATTAAAGGCGTGAGCCACCATGCCCGGCTTTTGTTAGTATATCTTTAATGAATTTAAGTTTAAAAAGAAAAACCCAATTTTTGGTCCTTGAGTCCTTCATTTTTGCTGTATGATTCAAAACTCATATTAAAAGCGTGGACCATCTAAACCAACTACTTTCAGATCACAGGCTTTGAAATCCAACAGACCTGTATGTTTTTTTTTTCTACCTCTCACAGGCTGTGTTACCTTGACCTTAATCTATTTAAATCTTAGTTTTCTCATTGTGGAGCAAGGTTATAACAGTGTTGCCGTATTAGGAGATGTAATATTCTTAGAGTGGTTTGCAAAGTCCTAGGTGTATGCTGAAAGCTTAGTAAGTAATAGCTAGTGGCAGCATGGAAATAGAAGAAAGCACAGGCCCACAGGAAGCATTTCTTTAAGAGGGGTGAAAACATTATTTTTCCAAGGTCAAAAGGAAAGGAAATCAGGAGAAACAAAGAAGTCTCTGAAATGAGCACACGGTAGTGGCAGTTTCTTGACAATTCCAAGTCTGGATGTCTAAAGTAGACATTTTCAGTGCTAAAATAAGGACTGCAACTTGGGGCTGGGGACATGAATAATGACAGGCAGAGAATAAATACATTCCGCTGTGTGCTCCTGGCACCGTACATCTGTTCAGCCTCCACACTGCCCACCTTCCCCCAGAGTGGGTCCTTTGGAGTCAAGTCAACCCTCAGCCACCACCATCAAATGCAATTTTCCAACCTTTTCCCCAACGAAATGTTAAAACATGCAAGTGAGACTCTTTCACTTCACATATCAGAATGTGGGAGATTCAGACAAGGGAAGTGAATTTCTTGGGGTTGCATGGCTACTTAAGCACAGAATTGGTGTGTGTAGAACCTGGTTGTCTCTAATCACCAGCCCACAGTTTTCCTAACCTGTCTTCTGCAACCCACCTCCATGATAATTTATTTAGCCATGAACCTATATGATGACATGGATCTGTTTTATTTATTTATTTATTTATTTATTTTTGGTCTTTTCGAGACAGGGTCTCCCTGTAGTCCCAGCTGTCCTGGAACTCACTCTGTAGACCAGGCTGGCCTTGAACTCACAAAGATCCGCCTGCCTCTGCCTCCCAAGTGCTAGGGTTAAAGGGACATGGATCTTAAATTTCCCCTGACCACTCATGTTGGAGGTGTAGTCCCCTGCTATGGGAAGCATTGTCAGTTCCCAGCCATTGAACACTCCTGTTGGAGGTGTAGTCCCCTGCTATTGGAAGCATCGTCAGTACCCAGCCATTGAACACTCGTGTTGGAGGTGTAGTCCCCTGCTATGGGAAGCATGATTGGTTCCCAGCCATTGAACACTCGTGGTGGAGGTGTAGTCCCCTGCTATGGGAAGCATGGTTGGTTCCCAGCCATTGAACACTCACGTTGGAGGTGTAGTCCCCTACTATTGGAAGCATCGTCAGTACCCAGCCATTGAACACTCCTGTTGGAGGTGTAGTCCCCTGCTATGGGAAGCATTGTCAGTTCCCAGCTATTGAACACTCGTGGTGGAGGTGTAGTCCCCTGCTATGGGAAGCATGGTTGGTTCCCAGCCATTGAACACTCGTGTTGGAGGTGTCGTCCCCTGCTATTGGAAGCATCGTCAGTACCCAGCCATTGAACACTCGTGTTGGAGGTGTCGTCCCCTGCTATTGGAAGCATCGTCAGTACCCAGCCATTGAACACTCGTGTTGGAGGTGTCGTCCCCTGCTATTGGAAGCATCGTCAGTACCCAGCCATTGAACACTCGTGTTGGAGGTGTAGTCCCCTGCTATGGGAAGCATTGTCAGTTCCCAGCCATTGGACACTCATGTTGGAGGTGTAGTCTCCTGCTATGGGAAGCATGGTTGGTTCCCAGCCATTGGACACTCGTGTTGGAGGTGTAGTCCCCTGCTATGGGAAGCATGGTTGGTTCTCAGCCATTGAACACTCATGTTGGAGGTGTAGTCCCTTGCTATGGGAAGCATGGTTGGTTCCCATCCATTGGCACTATTGCTGGAAACTTGATGATGTGAAGACTATGTGAAGGATGAAGTCATGGAAGGGATGCCCTCAAAGTGCCTTCTGGGATTCCTGTCCTTTCCTCTTTGTTTGCTTACTGGCAGCCATAATACGAGCAGTTTCCTCTATGAAGCCTTTCGACCAGGATGTGTTACCTTCCCACAGACCCAAAGGCACCAGAAACACCTGACTATGGACCATGAGACAAGTAAACCTTTCTTCCTTTTAAGTGGATTTTCCTCAGACATTTTGTCATAGTAATGGAAAGCTGACCAACACAACCTTCTATCCTGTTATTTGCCTAATTGCTAATTAAGGTCTTTTTCCACTAAACCAAAACGAAAAGGGAACTTTTAATTTTGAACATTAACAGAAAAAACACTATTTCTTAATTAAGTAAAAGAACATCATAAAAATAAAGAGCAGGGGGCTGAGGGTCTGTTATTAAAAAAAGTGCACACAGACCTGAGTTTGGATACCCAGCACCCACATAAAAAGTTAAGCATAGTCACGCGTGCCTGTAACACCAGCTTTGGGAAACAGAGGCAGGCAGATCCCAGGTGCTCTCTGGCCAGCCAGGCTACTCAAAATGTCAGTGTCAGTAAGAGACTCTGTCTCTAGGCAATAATGTGGGGAGTGTTAGAAAAGGATGTCTTATGTCCTCTGGCCTCTGCAAGCCTGCGTGCGGGCACATGTACTTGCATACCTATGCACATAAGAGCATATCCCACAGATACATAAATTAAAAATAAAATGATAAATAAATAGCCGACAATTATACCAAATTCCAGCTAAGGGGCACAGGACTTTCTCAAAGGCAAGACACTGAAATAAAGACTCTCAACCACACAAAAGGAGCTCAAGGATTCCAGAGTAGTGAACAAGAATGGACAACCACCCACCTAAGATCTTTCACGCAGGGAGCCGCCAAAGTTTTCTCTGGGAAGGTGGGGGAAAAGGAACCAAAAAGAGAGGGGCTGTGTTAGCTAGGTGTAGAGTATGGTTTCTACTATGCTTCCGGCCTTCCGCCCCTGTCAGTCACTTGTGTTAGCATGGTGTAGAGTATGGTCTCTACTATGCTTCCGGCCTTCTGCCCCAGTCACTCACTTGTGTTAGCACGGTGTAGAGTATGGTCTCTACTGTGCTTCCAGCCCTCCGCCCCCGTCACTCACTTGGAACGGTCCTTTAACACCTTGAGTTTGGAGGCTGAGTCTAAGTGTAAGTAAAACCATCTATTTTGTTCAACTCAGACCTCCACATCCTCACACAGCTCGGCCATTCAGTCTTGCTTGGACTCAGCTGCAGCTCAGCCTTGTGTATTATTTCATCAAATTTCAGTGATGCCTGCTTTAGTGGCTTCGACTACAATGCACATATTACAAATGCAGAAATTGAGTCACGGAAAAATGACTGAACTTCTCTATGTTTTTAGCTTGTACCTAGACTTACTGATTTCATATTTTATGCTGTTAATCAGTTTTATAGACTGCCTTCCTTTCTAACTTAATTTAATTTTGTTCAAAAATAGTTCTTGATTATTCCTTATGATTCTATCAACAGACTCAGTATGGTGGGTGCAAGAAAAGAAGGATCTAAATCAGTCCTTGTCCTTGAGTGTGTATGTCGCTAATATATTCCACAAATAGTTACTGGCCAACTACCAAGCTGCAATCTTGTTGAAGAGCTAAGACACATGCACACGAAAAATTCATATTAAATGATATCGTCAAATACCAAAATGTACAAAGCAGGAAGAGTGAAGGATGAAGAAGGAAGGGGGTGTGTGGCCTAACGGCCTAGCCCAGGGACACCAGAGAAGACTTTGAGGGGACACCACCTTTGAAAAGAGGGAAGACAGTCCAGGCCCAATGGCAGCGAACAAAGGAACACAGATCGCATCAAGCTTTGGGAGAGCTTGATTCTTCTTCTAGGCTCCTTCTCTTAATTCCCGATAAACTAACAACAAACGTAAAAGATACAAGCAAACACAGCACCAGGCCACAAGGCAGCAAGGCCTCACACTTCCGAGCTATCATTTTCAGGAATTGATTATAATAAACTGTACGAGGAACCAGCTCCTCTGGGGCTAAGAATGGCACGAAGTAAAAAATGAGCCGTCCCCACAGACATTTTAAAATTTGTGTGCCTGGAAAAAGCCTGCAATCAGCATGTCCAGATTATCAACCCTGGGCAGGAAGCTTTCAGTCAGCCTCATTGCAGGGGACAGCGTGGGAATACTGTGCTTGTTAGGACTGTTTGCCCCGAAGCCTTGAGGTGAGCTAGCGAGAGCTCAGGAACTAAGACTTGCTCCTTACAGTCAATGGCAAGTGCTGTCAATGACTTGGGGCTGGCTCCTTATAGTCTTATTCCAGCTAATCCTCCACAGGCAACAAATCTTTTTTCAGAGACTGTGGAAGCCTGAGAAAGACCATTCCTTCTCCAGTCAGGTAGACGGAAGAAAAGTAATCCATCTTTAATAAATCTCTACACTCATAGGATTCCTTATTGTAACCAGAGCTAAAAGTGTATGGACTTTGCAGCTTGTTGACATGTTTAATAGTTATGTATCCCTTTCCTAATTAAACAGCAAACTGTCTACAGGACATCCTATCTGTCTTCTCTACTAGATGCTAAGTTTCTAGAACAGTCATCCATATCTTCATGTATGGGTGCATTGGTTCAGCAAGAAAGCTACATGGCTCGCCTGTCCTCACTTGTATTTTCATGCCCAGACACTCTTCTGCTGGGCCTGGCCTACATCATTCCATGGATCTGCCTTTACTTTGCTCCCACACTGTCCCCTCTTCTGCCCACTGTGTAGATATGCAAAATATTTATCTCCCTCTTTACTGATTGGATTCCTTGCTTTCTTCCCATCTTAGCCTGAGTCTCACCTTGCCTCTCTAAACTCAAATTCCACTCTAGTGCAGTCTCTAAGTCCCACGGCTCTGGACAGTTATCTCTTTGTTCATCAATAATTAGCCTGAGGCCACAATCTTGCCTTCTTTTGCTTTCCAGCACCCAGCATAGTACCTGGGACAAAGGAACAATGTTCTGTACACTTCCGGTTTGAATGAGTGACTGCATGGCTCACTGTGGTCCTTTCCACCAGTTCTGTCGGATTCCTGGAGGGGATGATGTCATCTCACATTCTTTGTGCCTTTCATAATGCCTGAGTATAAGCACAAGTCAATGCTTGTTGAATGAATGAATGAATGAATGAATGAAGGCTACTTCTTGAAGGTAGACCAAGAACAAATGAATGTGTAAAAACAGAAAGCCAGACACATAAATACATGGTCCCAACTCTCAAGGAGCTTTCAACAAAGCAAAAAGTAGAGCCAAGTACACACATAACAAAATGAGATAAAAAAAAAATCAGTGGCCCAGGAGAAGCAGAAAGGAAGGGGTTACAGAAGTTGGGAGTTAAAGGAGGTCATGGGTGAGGAAGATTCGGGGACAGGTTTTACTTAAGTGGCTTGAGCTCAGTAAGAATTCCAGCATTTCTCTGGGGTCTCGTGTCCAGCAGCAGGTCAATCACACTTGGTAGAGGAGGGGGCTGGAAAAAAATGGTTCTGTGGTTAAGAGCATTTACTGTTTTATATATTTTACTTATTATTTTTATTATATATGTATGAGTGTTTTTCCCGCACATGTGGAAGTGCACCCGTGTCATGCAATGCCTGTGGAAGTCAGAAGATGGTATTGCATCCCCTGGAACTGGAGTTACAGATGGTTGTTTGCTGCCATGTAGGTGTTGGGAACTAAACTGAAGTAAGTCCTCTGCAAAAGCAGCCAGTGCTCTTAACATCTTAGCCACCTCTCTAGCCCTGCATTTACTGCTTTTCCACAGGATCTGGGGTTAGTTCCCAGCACCCACGTGACAGCTAACAACCACCAATAACTCCAGTTCCAGGGGATCCAACACCCTCTTCAGGCCTCCAAGGGTCTATACATGTGGTACACTTAAATACTCATATACATGAAAAAATTAAAAATACTTGGTAGAGGAGACATCCATTTCTCATCAGACCACATTTTTCTGTTTCAAAAAGGCTCAAAATAGGGCAAATAATTCAAAAGGCTGCTGGGACAAGAGACTAAGATAAGCCAAAGATATAGATAGGTTGGCTGAGGGACTACGGCTGATCATAAACACATTCCCTGCCCTACAAATAGAGGCAGCTGTTCCTTAGCTACAGCTGTGGTTGTCAAGTGCAAATAAAAGCCTCTGCTGTGATTTGTTTTCCCCCAAGAAAATACAGAAGTCCAAATCCTAAAGTGAAATCTTCCAATTTTTAATCATTGGCCACTAATTCAATTTTTCAGCTAAAAAAAAAAAAATCACCCTTCAGGTCAAGCAATACACATCTGTGTTTGGCATCCAGACAGCAGACTTTGTCCAGCCATCCGCAGCTGGTTTACAACCTCTGGCCTAAAAAGATTAGACTTGTGTAATTGAAACCACTGTTTCTCACCCACAAGATTAGCAGATGTTAAGAAATCTGATAAAATCAAATGTTGCCAAGGAAGTTAGAGCAACAGGAAGGCTCTCATGAGACTTCTGGGGAGTGACGACTGGAACAACCACGCCAGAAAATTGGTGTTACCTTGAAAAGATAACCACACCCAATATCTTCTTACACAGCTACGCTGTTCTTAGGCATAATCTGTAGGGAAATTACTGCAGATTTATACAAAGACAAATGCAAATGCTCATAGCTGTATTATTTGTTCTGGACACAAATTAAAAGCCCAATGACAGAAGAATAAATAAGTATTGGGATATTCATGGAATAGAATAAACATAACTCAAGTGCTATTGGTTAGCATAGATCTGGTGTCCTTATGAGTTAGAGAAACCTTTCTAAGACTTTGCTTCTGACCTCTCTAAGTCCCTTCCATCTGCAGAGGAAAACACTCCTAGATATCATTAACCCACTGGGAGTGAATCTTCTATTCCTTCAACAAGTATCTCTGAACGTCTAAATGCTAGGTCTTCTCACTGCTAGGTATTTGGGAAGCTGTAGTAAACCTAGTAAACACTGTGCCTGTTATCACAGCCTGGTGGAAGAGACAACATATAATAGACAAGCAAAATAAGCCAAGAATTTAAATTGGTGAAAAGGAAGAACAGGGTGCTATGAGAAGCAGAGGGGAGGAGGGATGTGATTTACCTGGACTGGGGAGAGGTGAGGCTGCTCCTTACTTCATACGGGGCATTAGAGTTGAGAACTGAGAAGTCGCCTAGGAAAAGAGAGCTGGAAAAAATACATATACACATACACACAACACACACACACACACACACACACACACACACACAGAGGCAAAGAGGACTGTTGGCTAAAGGCCCTGACATATACACATACACACAACACACACACACACACACACAACACACACACACACACACAACACACAGAGGCTAAGAGGACTGTTGGCTAAAGGCCCTGAATGCGGAACCATCTGGCATGCTCAGGGTAGCTGGAGCACTGGGTACTATAAGAGAAGGCGGGCTGGAGAGATGGCCTAGCCGTTAAGACGTGCCGACCGCCTTTTGCAGAGGACCCCGGGGTTTCGATCCCGACCACATGAGGGCCCGATGAACCCCGTTCTGAAACTCCAATTATCCAGCGAAACTCCAATTCCAGGGGAATCCGAAGACCCTCTTCTGACCTCCGCGGCATTGCACGACACGGGTTGCACAGACTTGATGCAGACTCAGTACCTTCATACACATACAGAAATAAATAAAATTAAAAAAAAAAAAAAAAAAAGAGAAGGCTTACTAGCAGGAAGCACAGACCTGTGTTCATCCTTCCGCCCGAGTTCCAAGATGGCTGCCGATCCAAACTCACGTAGGAACTCTAAATGATGAAAACTAACTGAACCAACTGGCTTTACCCCCCAAGCTCTTGCTGTGTTAGCATGCACTTTTACTAAACTTCAGTAAGGAAGAAGAGCTTATTAAACTCAAATGTCTTTCTGCTCATGCAGGTAATGTTAAATACACATATTCAGGGATCAGAATTAATTAGCCCAGATTATTTCAAGTATTGAAGGTGGGAAATTTCATGAGACACTCAGAACCACGCCGATTTTTTTAAAGTATTACAACCATTTAGCGATTGCTTCTCTCATTGTTTGCAATTCATATATTGTTGCACCTCCTGTATGTATATGTGTATACATGCATGCACATACCCAAGCATACACACATACCACATATACATACACATATTTCAGAATTCCTTTATAAGTTTTCTGCATCTGATGGTTGCTTTGTTGTCTTATTTGTTTAGCAAAAAAAAAAAAAATTATCGCCCAACCAAGCACAGTTCATACACTACAGTTACTTTTTGAAACTTTATTTTACTTTGAGAACTTCAAACATGAGTATGTATTTGCCCTTACTTCCATGTCCCCTCTTAATTGTCTGTCCTCTTATTATTGTTAGTATACATACATACACAACATAATATATATATATATATATATATATATATATATATATACACACATATGTCCCAAGGACTTCACCACTGGACACACCACATTTTGGAAATCAGGGCACAGTTATTTTAAGTTCAGTAACTGCCTTTGTCCAAAGTCATCCTTAACTAATTTTGCAGTTGGATTCCACAAGACCTATTCGATATTTGGCTAAATCTCATGGAACATCTCATTTCCCTTCAATTTTTCATTAGCTTGTAATTAAAAAAAAAAAAACCAACAAGCATGGCTTTCATGGCTATTTCTAAATTACACCACAGCAACATTCTCATTCCTTTTCTAGTCTGCAGAGCTAACCCTCCACTTTTTTCTCTCTCCCAATCCGAAACCCCTCCAGACCCACATTCAGTTTAGCAGTGTCATCTCTGTGCCCTGGAAAAACATGGCCTGACCTTGTTCCAAGCAGAAGCTGTGCATAATGGCTTATTCCCTACCATAAGGCATGTGGTGTTTCTAGTCTCCCCTGTCTTTGCAGTGCTTTGATTTGCTGGGAGCAAGACAAAGAGCATCTGTACCCTCAACTCACACCCAAGAGCTCCTGTTTAGAGACATCTAAACAATCTTTCAAGCAAGGAGACAAGCATGGTTCAGGCAGGATGCAGAATAGAAGTGTCCCGTGACTTTGGCCACAGGCATGTTCTCACAAGATCCACAACCGATGTACTTTTGTATGAAATTTCCTACAAAAAGATTGTAAATCCTGTGTTGTCTCCTTATATGAGCTTATCAGATTCATCAATATCTATAAAGCTGTCTACGATTAGATTTTCTTTGCAAATTTGAAGTCACACTTTCCTTGATTTTTCAACACTGTCTACTTTTATAGCTTTAGGAAAATTTTCTTTTTCTTGAGAACTTCATGCCTATATACAATGAAATATGTATGATCATATCACTCATTGCTTCCCTCCAATATCTTCTGTATCTCATGAGCAACACACCCCCTCCTAAGTTCCTATCCCCTCTGTCTCTTTATATTCCAATAAGTCCATTTAATACTGCTCACACATGCAGGAGTGTGGAGTCATCCACTGGAGGATGAGAAGTTTACCAGTGGCCACATCTCATCAAGAATGAATCTCCCTCCCCACTAGCTGTCTCTCACCTGCCAATAGCTCTTTAGTGGGGTGTGGAGCCTCAGGGTACCTCCCTCATCTATGCCAGAATTTTCTGCCTACTTTTTGATCTTCTCCCATTTCCTTGACCATATTCCTTTATTCCTCTCTTCCCCATCCCCTCCCCTCTCTCCCTCATACTGTCTTTCCTTCCTTTCTTCCTTCCTTCCTTCCTTCCTTCCTTCCTTCTTTTCCTTTCTTCTTTCCTTCAACTCACAAATACTTCCGAGTAGCTCTTAAATGTCATGGACATGCTAGGCATTCAGGCTGCTTTGGTGAGAGGGATGCTACTGTTTGCAGCTATTCACCAGCCATGACTTCTGGTTATACACATTCAGCCACCATCCCTGTAATTTGCTGTGCTTCCTAAGGGCTCCTTTGAGCTTTGCCATGTGTCCAAGCTTCAGCCAGTGGAACCGAGGTAGGCACCTGGAGCTCCCTGTTTCTGACGATGTCTTGCTTTCTCCTCTTGTCTGAGAACTGTACTCATCTTCCCACCAGATCCTGAAATATAAAGACATATAGTGCAGATTTCTGCCAGGATCAGAGCTGCAGCTGACCTGGTGTGAAACATCCTGTCTCAGGTGTGAAGGCAGAGCTATTTGTCTCCCAGAAAGCCATTGATATGATTGGGTAGTGTATTACGGTAGCAAGTTTGATTAATTAATTTAGTAATGTAGCAAAATGGATTTGACCCTCGCTGCTAGGGATCTTATAATCTAGACAGAAGAGTCAGGTAATAAACTAAGAACAAACTAATAACAATGTAACTATTCAATCACATCCCTTCCTTGTACCTCAGCTCCTCTTCCTCATCTAATTATGCTTGTCCTTCCACATATCTTGCTTCTGCCCTCTCCCTTGACAATTCCATCTATTCTTCTGGCTTAAAGAAGCATATCTCTTCACGTGACTCTCAATCCCACTTCCTAGTATGGCCTTCACACACAAATGCTGGATTTATATTCCTGGTAGTCAGATGGATATGGAGTAGGACCCATGTGTGAACCCAAAAAACTGTGTCTATTATCTTTCAGATTTTTATGGGTCAGGAATTCAGAAAAGGCTTAATGGGTGGCTCTTCATGGTAATTCTGTGTGTGTGTATATGTATGTGTGTGTGTTTGTCTACACACACACACATATATATATACACACACACACACACACACACACACACAAATTCTGGACAAACACTGTCAGTGACAAAGTGCTTTCATGTTGCATTTATATAAGGTGGAGGGCATAAACATTCACTCATTCATTCTTTCAAAAGTAATATTTTGAGTGCCCAAATGTTCATCAGACATGATCCTAATCCATTCTAAGTGGAAGGACATTAATCACTATAACACTAATACATCCACATTGTGTCTTATTTGACACAATGAATTTAATTTCCTGCTGTGCTTCCTCTTGAAAGGCACGCTCTGAATAGTCTACCCATTTATTTTCTTTTGTGTTCAGAAAGTTTCCATTTCTGTGTTTTAGTTCTTGATGGTCTCTTTCTCTGGTCTCTTTTTCCTTCCAAGTCTTTAAAATCTTCTCAGATCGTGTACACTATAAGAAATAGCTTATTCTATTTTCCAAGGCAGAGCAGATTCTTTGTCATTTATATATTAACAATATACCATTAGCTTCTCCTTCTATTTGACTTTTTTAGGGCCATTGAGACGGGGCCTCCCTGTAGGCCCAGCTGACCTGGATCTCACAGACATCCACCTGCCTTTGCCTCCAGAGTGCTGGGACTAAAGGTATGTGCCACCAAGCCTAGATATATTCTACTTTCAATGATAGACAACTGTGTATGAATCTTTGCTCCCATAGCAAAATATTAAACTCTCAAGGACAAGAACTATGTCCTAAGCATCTTTACTAGCTCTTGTTACCTATACTTACGATAGATTTTGGGGGGATTTATCCATGAAATCTATGAGCTGTTCAGTCAGTATTCAGTAAGAACTTCCTCTTTTCCCATCAGACATGGTCTTGGGTTTCCCTGCAGGCTTGCAGCCTATGAGATTAGCAACTCTTTCCTACAGAAAGCAAGTCTGCTAAGTTCTAGGACTGAACATCATTTAGTTATCTAGGTTTACAAGCACACCTGTGGGCTAATCACAGTGGTCCTGCATCCCAGAAGAGATGGAGAACTGTGACTTAGCAGAAGAGATGGGAATAATCAGGTGGTACTGTGAGAAAGACAATCTAATGGGTGTGTGAAAGCTTGCCTGATGACAACACCAGACAAAGCTGGGGTCAGAGGATGAAATAGCACTTGAACTTGAAGATGAGGACATCAAACTGGAATTTTTGCAAGAAAGACTAGCCAAAGAAGAACAGAAAGCATTCTAGGAAACTTAGGGCAAAAGTGCCTAGGAGCTGTGATGGTTAACTTGGTTGTAGACATGATTGGATTAAGAGAGGCACAGGAAATTGGTAAAACAAACATCTAAGTGTCTCTGCTGTGTGGTTTCTAGAGACAATTACCAGGTGTGTCAGCATACCGAGTGGGAAAGACTTGGCTTGATTGGAGGTAGCACCATCCACTGCATGTGGAAAAAAAAGAGGAATCTCACCCACATTGGACTCTTGTTGAGCAAGTGGTGATTTTGCTGCTGCCGACATCAGACTGCAGATTCTTCAGTTCGTGAACATGGACTTGCCCCAGTAGCTCTCCAGGGGGCCCTTCAGGCCGGCAGCTTCAGAGGACAGCTACATCAGCTACATCACTGGTCCCTCTTGTTCTGAGGTTTCCAGCTTTGTTGGATTGAGAGCAGCCACTAGTTTTCCTGGCTCTTCAGCCCGCACACACCATTGTGGGACTGCTCCATTTCTGATCATGTAGGCCAGTCTAATAAGTCACTTTTTATAGTTACATACACATTCTATCAGTTCTGGTCCTCTGGAGATCCCTGACTGGTACTGTCCGGCTTTGGACAGGATTGATGTTAACCCTCGGGCAGTAAGGAAATCACTGGGCTATCAACAGAATGGGAGTCCGGAAACTTGAGTGATCTCCTCTCTGTCACTAATGCTTTGCATGACCTTTGATGAATCATTTTGCCTTTCTGAACCTTACTTTCCTTGTTTCTAAAATAATCCAAGAGGACTGCTTGATCACGAACTTCCTGTTCCACCCTGAGATTTTGCACTAATAATTCTGACCTAAGTATAGCTGATTCTTTCTTCATAATCCTTCCAGAACTCATTTCTCCCTGTCCAATAGGGTCTTTGCAGAGCCATTAATAGCTGGTAACCTGTTCTACTCAACAGCTATGGTGGGTGAGTTAGATCTTCAATCTATATCTGTAAGACAGAGATAATAGCAACTCTTCCTGCCTCTTTAGGAGGATTAAGTTAAAATGAACACATCTGAAGTGCTGAGGACAATATAGGCAGATTAGAATGGGAAACTCCAGTCTTAGGTGTTATCAAAATTACTGGCTGCATTGTTTCCTGTCTTATTTTAGGATGAGAGGCCATTGAAGCCAGGCCGGGATGTAGAAGGATGGAGACTGTACTTGACAAATACATCCTTTTGGTTGTGCGAGTATTCAGCAATGGCTTGAAGAAGCACAGTAACCATTGTGACTGACAAGCATGGAGGCCATATTTTTTAAATCCCCAACTAGAACATATTATTTCTTAAGTCTGATTACACTTATTAGGCAAGTGGAAAAGGTCATCTGAAACAAAAGCTGCTGTGCATTCTTCCCATCGGTATGAGTAGCTTTTATTTAACTAAATCCATAGCCCTTTCCTTTCAACAAAAGCTTTGACAGCCTACACAAAACATGCCTTGCATTAAACTTAGACTGGGGCATGCTGTGCCCTTATACTCTCTGTGAAGTACTTTGAATATGCTGGAGGGAAGAAGTAGCACCCTCGGGGCTGTACACACATGCAACACACACACACACACACACACACACACACACACACACACTGCACACACCTTCTTTTTTCCCTTCTAAATGCCGAAGTTTCACCAATTTTGGACTCTTCCAGCAAATTCCAAATGAATCATTTCCCCAAACCTCCTTTGTCAGTATTGTTTCTTAGTGCCAATTTCCTCTGTACTGAAAATAAAATAAAAATAAAATAAAATGAGAAGATATGAAATTGATGGGCCCTGCTGGCTTCTAGAAATGACTCCATTTCATTTAATTCAGTTACAGGGAACTGTTTCCAAAGCCTGGATTCTCACGTCTTCTTATTCTTCAGCTAAGTACAGAGACACAAGCTCTGACCTTTTTTTTGGCTCTGAGCACATGGGGGCCTAGGAAAGAACAGCAGCTCACATCTGTGACTTGGTTCCCAAGGATTTCGTTTCCATCCTGTACTGTGCCTGTTTCCCACAAACCCCCCTGTGTAGGTGCCGTAATCATTGTCATTTCACAAATAAGGTAAACTGAACTTCAGAAAAAGACATTTACATTAGAGCTGAAATCTTGGGTCTCCTATGACTTCCAATTCAATGATTTTTTTCCCAAGAAAGCCAACAATATTTGCATCATACTCCATTTCTAGTCTATTGGTGGTATCTAACAAGAAATTTAGCACTGAAAAAGATTCCAAGGTTTTGTCTAGGATTGAGGAGGGTTAGCAATGTCTGGCATGGCCTGAATAAGAAAGTGACCACGTACCTGCTAGTACCTCCCAGCCCACACTGTATCATGCTCTATGCTCCTTAGCTGCACCCACACAGCTTAGCGATCCACAGATCATCATGTCTCAAAAGTATCTCTCTCAATGACAAGTAAGCTCAAATGTACTTTAACCAATAAAAGTAGAAAGTCTTGTGACATATAGGTATGTCTTGGAACCCAATAATAGATGCTGACAGGCACCAAGAACTGAAATGTCACCCAGCACCCAGGAAGCTCTGGTTGTCACTTTATCTCTGGTTCTCTAACTTGTCTTCCTCCCTACCTCCCTGACTCCCACGCCTTCCGTCTCCCAAGCCCCATCCACATCCACACCCTCTGGAGCTGCACACTCTTTGCTATCTGCATTCACATTCACTTGGTTTATCATTCTCTGTGGATCTACTTCATCTCTCTGGGAACATGAGCCAAGATCAAGAGCAACACATTCCAATAGAAACAGTGTAAGCCACTAAGGCAATTTGCATTTTTCTATCTAGTAGCCACATCTTGAAGGGATAAAGGAAAAAGACAAAAGTGGAGTGGAAAATGCATTTTCATAGTTGTATTTAAAATGTCCTTGAATAAAGTATATCTCAATATCAAAATCATTTTTATAAGATGACCTGAATTTTCCCTTCACACTGTCTTACGGCATATTTCAACACATTGGTTATATTTCTAATGACCAGTGTTTAGTAGCTATCAAACTGAATATCACAGATCTAGAGTTCGTATATCTTTGATTTTAGCACACAGCAGAAGTTAAGTCGACGTCACTGGATCTCCACTGGAAGCTTCCAGAACAGGGAATCTAAGCAATGAACAAGAAGCACTTCTCAGAGATGAGGTTAGAGGCTTTATCTGGGCCAAATGCTTGCTGAAGAGTTCTTTGCAAGCCATATATTTCACTTGTATTCCCTAGAAGAATCCAGAAGTTCTCGGTGAACTTGGATTTGGGAACTACAACAGAGAAATTCTACAGTGGGAACAAGCCAGGAGAGTGTAGTGCCACCTGGGGGCGGTAAGCCTAAGGATGCATCCCTAACTAGAGAGTCCTGGGCTGCCCGCAAACACAGCATGCCAAAAACCCTCCAGCTCAGAAGTCAGAGGTGGGGCCTGGAAACAGCTTTGCTAGAATAGCTTCCTCCAATTCAGGACTCATCTCCAAGAATCAAATTAATTCTTCAGGAATAAAATGAATTCAGGAAAGACAGTCTCATGCAGCTTGGGAATCTGCCCAGGCTCTCTGGCCCTTCAGACCTTGGAATAGAACATTCTTGATTCCGTTTGCCAACACCAAGGACTCCCCTTTACAGAGACACCATCGGTTACACAAACAGTTTTTGTGGGAACTTCCAGTAATCTCTGGGCTTTGTTTATGAAAGCTCTTCAATATGAAGAAGGCTTAAGTCCTTAATGAGAGCTGAGGAAGCAGCTGTCTTTTCTCTCTTCAGGACACTGTGGCCCTTCCGGAATCACTCACAGCTAAGTTTATGTGCTGATTGTCTCGTCTGTGGGTAAAACTCCTTACAAAACTTCGCCCCCTGGCGATGACAGTGATGGAAGAAGATGGTCACTACTGTTCAGGAGGGCCACTCTGAGGAGAGCAAGCGTGCGATGGGGGCAGGCGGGAAGGGGAGAAAGTGGAGGCGCCTATGTTTGCCTGAGAATGAATCATGGGCTCAGAACCGATCCGGGTGGGGGCCAAGGCTCTGGTCTCAAGGCCTCCTCCTGCTCTTAGGCTAAGATCCCCGCTCCCTACTGGGATCTACGGGCATGCTTAGGCCATGGCTCCTCTCGGACATCAGGACTCCTTATCACAATGCTGATCTCTCTCTTCCTCATCCTGGCCAGCCTGCAGAGCCTCTGCCCAGGACCCTGCTCCCAGCTGTCACAGGACCCGTTCATCCTGGGGCTCAAGAGTCACCTTGAAGACCATCTCTTCACTCTATCAACCTGAACCTCACGCAGGAGTCAGTCTTTTATTCCTCCCTGCCCGCCACTCTTCAACCCGGTCACCTATGTGAGGGCGTTTTTCCCACTTCTTACTCATGCTTGCTTCTTTATTTTCTTCACTGGGTTGTATACTCTGAGCAGAAGGACATGTCTAGATTGGCTTCCCAACCCACGCTTCCCAGCAGTACCTGGCACAGAGTAGGAGCTCAGTAAATATTCATTGACTGTATAAACCAACTAAATGGGATACCTAGACCCCCTAAACAATATCTAAGATCCGCATTTTTCATATATGTTTTGGCTGAGGGGTCTGAGAAACTCTTCACTGTTTTTACCTACTGTATCAGCAGCCTCTCTTTCCTTGAGCCTCAACCTAAACCTTGTCCTATCTAAGAATATGAGGCAAATTCATGAGAGTTTAAAGATCTTCTGGGTTTTTAGCTCAGCAAGCCTTTCCTGTGACTATTCATCATAAGATGGCATACTCCAGGATGAGCTAGTGAGTCCAAGGAGGACAGAACCATGTAGCCATGTAGCTATTGCTCATAGCTTGTCTCTGGTTCTCTCTCTCTCTCTCTCTCTCTCTCGGCATATATATGAATATAGATATGATATATATGTGTGTGTGTGTGTGTCTGTCTGTCTGTCTGTCTGTCTGTGTGCCATAAAACAAGTAAATGTCAGAGGATAACTTGTAGGAGTCAGTTCTTTCCTTCTACCATGAGGGTCCCAGGGACTGAATTCAAGTCATCAGCCTTGGTGGCAACCACCTTTACTCAGTAGGGGAAAACCACCAATCTGTTCACAAAGGGGTCCTTCATGACATAAGCACCTCTCATTAGGCCCAACTTCCAGACACTGGCACTCTGGATACCAATCTTCAACATGGGTTTGGGTGGAGCCAAACCATATCCAAACTATAGCTGTTACCACTTACAAAATGCACCAAGCTTCTTGGGCCCCAGTTGCCTGCTCTTTTTAAAAGAATTATTTATTTATTTATTTATTTATTTATTTATTTATTTATTTATTTTTGTCTTTTCGAGACAGGGTCTCCCTGTAGCCCCATCTGTCCTGAAACTCACTCTGTAGACCAGGCTGGCCTTGAACTCACAAAGACCCACCTGCCTTTGCCTCCCAAGTGCTAGGATTAAAGGCATGTGCCGCCACGCCCGGCTATTTATTTTATTTTATGTGTATGAGTCTGTAGGTGTGCCAAATGTGTGCAGTGCCTGTGGAGGCTAGAAGAAGTAGTTAGATCACTGGAACTGGAGTTACAGGCAGTTGTATCTGCCATGTGGATGCTGGGAACCAAACCTGTATTCTTAACTGCTGAGTGATGTCTCCAGCCCCTCAGCCTCTTCTTAAAGCAATTTCATGAGGCTTGTTGTGTGCATTAGATAATATGTGTGAAAAGCCCAGCCTAGTACCTGAGACATAGTAAGCACCCTGAACACGTTAGAGACTATCATGACGTGACCTTAACATCCTCTAAACTCTGGATTTCCAAGCACATTAAAAACTGCATTACTGAAGATTTATTTTACCAGTAGTTAATAATATGAAGGGGAAAAAATCAGTCCCAGTCTCTGTCCAAGTTAATACAAATCTCAGGTTAGTGGTGTCTAAAATTAATTGGCTTTCTTCTCTTTGTGACACTGTAATTTAGAATGTAAGTCTTCTCTCCCTAGATGGGAGAAGAATTTCACTATTACAACAGAGACAACCATATCCCCAAGGCTGCTGCAAATTTAGAAAAAAAATTCTATTATAATAAAATCACATGGGCAAGCCAAGCTTTTTTTGTTATGTGAAACTTTGCCTTCAGTAATAAAAAGACATCTTAAATAGGAGGCTTATTGTCTATGCCTTGGGGAGAGTTTGGGACCCACGAAATGAGAGAATGTGGTATTTGTTAACAACTCTCCACTTACTGGGAAGTTCATGGACTTCGTGGTTATACAAACTGCATGCCCTGGCTTGCTGGGGACAATCCCACTTGACGCTGGTCATCAGCCTCATTACTTATTAATAAGAGATCTCTTTCATACTCTCAAAATTGTCAATTTGATAGAAAAATTATATGGTCATGGCCTTTAATTTCTCCTGAATACAGAACCTGTTAGACCATATATTAGTCAGAGTCCTCTAAAGTAACAGAACTGATATAATGAATAGACATATTAAAAGGAAATTTATTAGATCGGCTTACATGTTATGGTCAGGGTAGTCCAATAATGGCTGTCTTACACTCCTATAGTGACTCAGTCTGAGTATCTCAGTAGTCCCAATCTGGTACTGAATGACTGGACGATTCCTGGAGAGCTACTAGTCTTTAGTCTACATCAGAAGTTCAAAGAAGTTGATTCTAATATCAGTGAAGGAACGCCACAGCAACAAAACAGATGACCTCGCCAGTCAGAGTGAAGGCAGACAGGCAAAGAGCAAAGTGTCATTCTCTCATGCCTTTTGACCTGGGCTGGCACCAGAAGGTGCGATTCACGTTTAAGATGGGTTTTCCTGCTTTAAATAATCTGATCAATAAAGTATCTCAGAGGAGCATTCAGCAGCTTGCAGTTGAGTTGATTCCAAATCCAGTCTAGTTGACAACCAATATTGTCCAACACAGTCAATTTTTTAGTGCCTAACACAATGCCTGTGATAACTGGCTTTTACAGCAGTAAAGATTTATTTTAGTTTACAGCTTTAGGGGTCACAAGTCCAGCATCTGTTGACCTGTTGCTTTGGAGCCTGTGCTGAGGACATGGTAGAACAAAGACGTGCTTACCCAATGGCGGGGATTCGAAGGAAAAAAAAGAGGAAATGTCCGATGGCTCATTAAAGGGGGTGTCCTCAGTGACATAAGACCTCCCTTTTATAACAGTACCAAGCTTGTGATTAACTCTTTAACACATGGGCTTCTGGGGGACAGTTTTTATTGTGTGTATCTGTGTGCACATGAGAGTAGGAACATGTGTCAGAATGTACATGTAAAGGTTAGAGCACAGCTTTGTGGAGTTGATTCCGGGGATCAAACTCAGGTTGCCAAGTTTGTGGAGCAAGCACCTTTACCCACTGAGTCATCTTACTCACCCTTGTGGTGGACATCTGAAGTCCATACCTAAGGCTCAACCTTGAGTAATTCCAGTGAAAACTACCCTCCTTTTTGTGTGTTGAAATCATGTTGAATTGAACACCTAGCACAGGTTACATCACTTGTTCCTCTACAGGCTTCAGCTAAGACTTCCAACGTTCAACAGGAAAACCAGTACAAGTCTCCAGTCGAATGGGAAAACCCACATGCACTTTGGAATGAAAATCACTTTCTTATAGACAAGGCATTACAAAATTCATTCATGAAAGGTGAACTTTTAAAAATCTCTTTCATTTGATGCTAGAACTGTCAGCACATACTAGGTCTGCTTGCACATACTAGGTTTACTTATATTCACAGATTCAGATCTGTTCTCAATAACATAGCAAGGCAGGTACTTTTGGTCACATTTTTATAGTAAGACATCTGAGGTTTGATGTAATCACCATATTCTAGCTCCTCAGTTTTAAAACACCATATGAAGTCTCTCTCCCGCTTTAACATTTCTGAAAAAAAGAAGATCTCACAAAGGAAATACATTTTTAGTGTAGTATTTCTCGCCTGACCTGGTTTTATTACTTTAGTGATAGAGCTCACACTTGGTGACTTTGTAAGGCACCAAGACACATGATGAAGAGCGGATCTGACATTCCTTCCTGTTCCACCTGATTCCTCACCCATAACTACTCTTCCATGCTGTGCCAGATGAATTTCTACTAAATGTCACAATAAATGAAGAAAAATATTAACAAAACTGAGCTGGCTGTGCACATGAGCCCAACAAGAAGCGGCTCCACCTTTGTGGCTTTCAGCCTTTGAGCATTTTTCTAATACTCTGTATAATAGTCAGGGTGGGAATGCAGAAATGAAGGCGGGGCAGAAAGGTAGTGCAACTAAAAATATGAGGAGAGTAGACTAGAAAAAGCATGGCATGCAAGCAGGGCTTTCCAAATGAAGTTCTTGGACCTCTCATCTTTTAGGGAACAGACATTGCAAACTCCAAACAAATTAAGTCCCACCTGAGTTACACTCTGCTTAACCATTCCATGCCTCGGTTTCATGATCTGTGAAGAGTCAGTGTGAGCCTTAAAAAAATTATTTTGGAGCCGGGTGTGGTGGCGCATGCCTTTAATCCTAGCACTCAGGAGGTAGAGGCAGGTGGATCTTTGTGAGTTCAAGGCCAGCCTGGTCTATGGAGTGAGTCCCAGGACAGCTGGGGCTATAGGGAGACCCTGTCTCGAAAAGACCAAAAAAAAAGATTATTTTGGGCAAAGCACTTAGGGTGGCACCTGCACACCTAAGTCTGCAAGAACTGGTATCTATTATCATCACTATCATCACCATCTCTCTGCTGCCTCTTCCCTGCTTACATAAACACATACACATATCCATGCGCATGTACATTCAGCACCTACACACACACACACACACACACACACACACAACCATTTTAGTTTTCTCTTATCAAGAAGCAAACTAACTAAGTCCTTTACCTCTTTAGAGTCTTCACAAATGATCCCCCTCCCCCTCTTGGAAGGGCCAATTCATGCTCATGTTTGACCCCTAACTGAATTATGATCTCCCCTAGAGGGATCTTCCTTGACTCTGTTTTTTCCTGTTGTACCTCTTTGCCTATTTCTTTCCCAGCCATCATTGCAATCCAAGATGGTTGCATTCATATTTATTACAGTATTCCCCTCTTCCCCAAAGTTTTACTATCCATAGTTTCAGTTATTCGCAGTTAACTGTGGTCTGAAAATATTAATTAGAAAATTCCATAAATAAGCATGCCATTCTGAAGAGCATGGTAAAATCTTGTGTCATCCTGCTTCAGATATGACTCCTCTCTTTGTTCTGTGCAGGCACGTCATAGAAACTACTGACCTTCAATCACCTAGTCGTTTTACAGTTTGCCAAACCAACTGTTGAAGTGTCTTAGTGCTTGTGTTCAAGGAGCCCTTAGTTTACTTAGTAATGGCCCAGAAGAAGAAGAGTAGTGATTCAGGTAATTAAGGTATGCCAAGGGAAAATTAAAGCCTTCCATTAAATGAAAAGATGAAAGCTCAATACAATATTCTGAGAGAATATATTAAAATACATTGTTATCACTGCTCTGCTTGTGCTCAATTTACAGGTTAAACTTTATCAAAAGTATGTGCATTTGGATGTTTCATGTTCATCGTCAACTCAAGTGGATTTGGAGTCACCTAGGAGACACACCTATGTGTGTGTGTCTGGGAGAGTGCTATGGTACCATCCCATGAGCTGAAGTGCCAGTCTTTAAAAAGGTGGGGGATGGGGTGAGGGAAAGGAAGTTGGCCGAGCAGCAGCATCCATCTCTTTCTGCTTCCTGTTTTCAAAAACAGTGTGAGCAGTTCTGTCGTGCTCCCACCACCATGGTCCGTTCAATATCAAGTCACCAAATCAGTAGTCACAGATCAGAATCAATCCATCCCTCCTTAAATCGCTTTCATTTGGGTATTTTGTTGCAACATGAGAAAAGTAACTAATACACCTGTCTAGGGAAAAAAACATATTGTGTGCAGGGTTTGGTACCACCCAAGTTTTTGGACATTCACCAGAGTTCTTGAATGTGTCCCCCATGATCAAAGAGGGACTATTGTACCTGAAATATAAACTGTCTTATTCTGCCATCCCTGCACCTAGCCCAGAGCTTGGCATGATGGATGTTCAACAAAGATTTCTTGAATTGCATTTTCCAAACTCAATAAATGAAAACTTCAGAATCTAAATCCAGGTCAGGTTGTAGCCAGAGGCCCTACATGGAGAGGAAATGGTTCCTCTTACAACCAGTGTTCTTTCTCATGGGAGTCTTGGCCACCTTCGGGATCGCCAAGGTGACTCAGCATTCCACCCCAAACATCCCTTCCCAGTTGTCTCCTAGCACAATGGCTGATAGCAGAATTAGATTTTCATGCTCATGTATTTGATGATTTGTGTCGGTGTCTAACACACGGGGGAAATAGGAGCCTTCTGGCATTCATTTATCTGGAAAGCAGTGAGAGCAGTCTCACAAAACTCTCATTACCTGTGCTGTTTGGGGAGGAATGGTCTTATTGAACACCTTGCCCCACCACTTCCTGAATCAAAAAAAAATTTCAAACCAGCTGCCTATGGGATTTGGAGGTGTCAGATCAAGTGGGGGATTTTCTTTTTCTTTCTTTCCTTTTTCCTCGATAAAGATTCAGTGCAGGGCAATCAAGTTCTTAAAGAGTCACAAACAGATCTTAGTTAGAAATGCACATTCCCAACATCTCACCCACCTGGGAGTCTGAGTTAATAGATATTTTATTACAATAATATTTATTCAGAGTATCTTTATAGTTGCCTCTGTGCTAGGGGGCCATTGCAAGCAGCTTTATGAACATGACTTGGTTTAATCTAACTAAGAGACCTATGAAGAAGCAACACTTTCATCTCTATATATAGATAAAGAAATTAGGGGTCAGTGGAATTAAGGACTTCTCCCAGGGTCCTGTAGCTCTTTGTGAAGCTCTAAAGCTTTGCTATTCCAAGTGCAGTCCCTGGACAGATGACTTCAGCATCACATGGTTGTTTGTTAGCTATGCAGATTATGACCCTGCCATAGGCATCCAGAACCTGCATCCTTATTGTAACGCAATCCTCTACTGGCTAATTCACAGTCTCACATTTTCAAGTTGAGAATCTGAGAGTTCTTTTTTGTTTATTTGTTTGTTTGTTTGTTGGCTTTATTCTTTTTTTATATGACATTATGATGCGATGCTCATGCCGTCCCCCAACCTCCAAGTAGAGTTAACCCTTAACATGAAGACAAAGTAGTTCTATAATTGAAAACACATAATAATATACTTCACTAAATGATTTATTGTCACAGTGTGACACTCACTCATGTTTGCAATGTAGTCGCCTGTGCTTCTGAACTTGAAATAAACCAAAGTTACCTGGGAAGGAAGAACATGAACTGGGGAACTACATGTAAAGGACAGGCCTGTTGCCTGGTCTTTCTGGCATTTTCTTAATTGCAAATTAATGTTTGAGTGCCCAGTCCATTCAGTTCTTGGTTCGCAGTACTGTTAGGGAAGGTTATGGAACCTTTAAGAGGTGGAGCCTCCTTGCTGGAGGAAGTATGTCACTGGAGGTGGGCTTTGAGAGGTTACCGGTTCATCCACTTCCTGCTCTCTCTCTGCTTCCTGTGTGTTGATGGTAATGTGTTCAGCCAGCTTCCTGCTCCTGCCCCATAGTTGTGCCTTCCTGACCATTCATTATAAACCCTCCCCCTGGAGCCATAAGCCAAAAGGAACCCTTTATTCCTGAGTTGCTTTTAGTCATGTTATTTTATCACAGCAACAGAAACATAACTAACACAGGACTGGGAATAAAACAAAACAAGCTTCCAGTTTAGCATGACTGTGCTTTTGCTTTTGTGATAGGGAGAGAGGGCAGACCCCTTGAAACTGTGAGAAGTGATGGTGGAGGGATGGTCAAGAAGTCAAAGCCTTCCCTTTTCCTGAGAGAAATTTGAACCACAGATGGCAGGAGACTTGTCCAGGTTCACATGGTTCATTGGTAGCAGTGCTAAACCAGGACCCTGATTCATGATGGCTTCTACTAACACACAGGTCACTCAACGCGGAGCTTTGCAGCAGCAGGACTAACCATATCAAAGCTTGTGCACAGTTCTGACTTATTTAAATCTCACAAGAACCTATAAGGTGAGCGTTAGCATCTCCAGCATTGTAACCGGGTTAGCAAGGTGGCGTGTCACCTTTGCATCCGTAACATGGGAAAGCCAGGACCAAACCTAGGCTGGCTGGTTTGAAGGTTTATTCTGCAGGCTCCTTAGTATGCAAAGAAGAAATGAAAGATGAATACGCTGTCAAGGGACTGCACCCTATCTTTAGCACCATACCAGTTTTATTTTTTCCTGGTCTGTCCCCAACAAAAGAGATGCACTACACGGATATTAGCATATCATGAAACACACAGCAACTGAAGTTGGACTATCCTGATGTAAACACAGCTTTTCTGCTCATTAGTGTATAGTGCATTAGGGAAATGAACCATTACCTCCTTGGAATATATAATATATATATATATATATATATATATAATATATTATATGAGAAAATCTCAGCGGTCATCTCCCAAGTTCAAGTAATTGAAAACAAGATAATGCCTTCAACACCCTTTACTATTTTAAGCACTGACACATAATTTTAAGCCCTATTTGGTTTTAAAACGAAGCTGAAGTTGTTCTAATAGTTTTGAAGCCCCCTGAGGGCAAGAGGCTGTTCCCTGAGCTTCTTTATCTCCATAGCCCTCAACTGCGTGCACTGCAACCCCTGTGCATGGATAAGGATGACTGCCAGCCTTGGTTACTATGTTTGCATACCAAGGGAAGGAAGACAGTTCTTCAAGGCATACTTGCCCTGACCCGTCTCTCACCCCATTTCTCTTTTTGCAGAGAGAAGGCGGCAGTGTGCCGAGAAACTTCTAGCAGCTGCAAAAGATGAACTTTGCTTTAAGAGAAAATTTATCTTGAAAAATAATTGGACTGGGTATCTCCAGCAGATTTTTCTCATCCTAGTTTGTGACCCTGGGCAAATCACTTCATTGCTGGGTCTCCGCTTCTCTCCCTGTAAAATGAGGAGGCTGCCTTCCCAGGTCTCTAACGCCTCTTGTCAGTATGAACATCCTAATTCCTTTTGGCTCTCAAATTTTCTCCTATCATTCTTAGGCTCCAGTGTGGGGCATTAGTGGGCGATGGAATGAGAGGTGCATACAAATTATTAAATACTATGGCATCTATTAAACAATTGCAGCTACTAAATATGATTATGCATTGTGTACTGTGTTAAGACTTTACAGGTATCTTTCATAACAACCCTTGGAAGATAGCATTATTGCTACTGTTGCAAATGAGAAAACTTAGTTCAAAGAGTTTAAGATACATGCTTAAGATTAACCACTGGTAAGTGACATAAGTGGGTATTGAAACCATTTTGTATGTATGTGTGATCCAGAATATAGTACTAGTTTAATAAAACTAGTGAGATAGACCTGGTGGCCAACATTTGGGTGACAGAGGCAGGCAGATCTCTTTGAAATCCAGGTCAGCCTGGTCTACACAGTGAGTTTAAGGCCAGCTGGGGCTACAAAGAGAACCTGTCTCAAAAAGACCAAACAACCAATAAAAAGCAAATTGGCAAATAATGAATGTAATATACTACAGCTTATTTAAGAAACGGGAGCCAGTGAGTGCAACTTCACACACACACACACACACACACACACACACACACACAGAAGAGAGAGAGAGAGAGAAAGAGAGAGAGAGAGACAGAGAGACAGAGAGAGACAGAGACAGAGAGACAGAGACAGAGTCAGACAGAGACAGACAGAGGAAACATATATATATATATATATATATAATACATATATCTGTACCTATGTCTGTATGTCTATACATACTAGAAAGAAAAATCATACACTTTTAAAACATTACTTATGGTAGAGAGAAGGAATTGGGTGGAAATGGCAAGGATTTCTTTTCCTATTCCTGGTTTTAAAATACACCTTCCTATGAACTTAAAATCAAATGAAACAAAACAGAAATGTGTAACCAGCCACTGATGCAACCATAGAGAAACCATTCAAAGTGCACATCAGAGTTATTTTGCTGTGTGTTCCCACTGAAAGACATCCTAAGGAACGAACAGGAAATGAAAAAGAAAATTGTTTTTAGTGACTCTGTTGGTGATGACAGCGCTAACATCATACTCTGAAACTGTGCTGAGTATAGTGTAGCATAAATCAAATGAAGAACCTTGTGAGTGTCCCTGGAAACCCGGAAGTTCAACAAGGAAGGATGGGAATACAGACACAAGATAGACAGGTGGGGAAAAGGCTGTGATGCTGAACTAGAATGAACACTATCTGTATGATGTACGTGCAGGATACATATTTCCCACTCCTTATATTTGCAGGAAAGATCTAGAGACAACAGTCTAGCAACACTGAGCATCCCGTGCTGAGAGTGGAAACTCTACAAGCCATTTCTCCCTAGAGCAGCCAGGGCTCCTTGGAGAAATGACTGATTTCATGTCCTAGACAGGAAAATGTACAAGATGATCCTGGAGAGTTTGACAACCCAGAAAGCAAGGAAGCTATCAGAGATGACTAGAGTTGTTCCAAAGCACTCAGGAAGCATTTCAAAGAGCTTCCCACTAGCCAAAGGTGCAAAAAGTTGCAAATCACATCACATGTGTTTTAATCCATTCTGTTTAAAGGCAATTGTCAATTATTTCAGAGGCTGCTGCAGCAACCATCATTTTTAAAAGATTTATTTTATATTTATGTTTATGTGTGTGTGCGTGTGTGCGTGTTTAGTTCCCACAGAGGCTAGAAGAGGATGTCAGATCCCCTTGGAACTCGACTTACAAGCAGACGTGGGTGTGAGCCATACTTCAGTCCTTGGAAGATGAGCAAACATTCTGAAGTGCTGAGCCATCTCTAGCCTCAGAACCAACCATCATTTACAAATGATTAAACAAAGGGAAAAATTAAGCAGTACTCACATTTGTCTCTAAGAACTATATCTTAGAATAATCAACTGCTTGACAATGGAATATTTCCCTGCCTAGAAGAATTCTAGGAGTAATTGTGATGGTGATGATGATGGTGATGGTGATGATGGTGATGTGATGGTGATGATGATGATGATGATGGCGATGATGATGATGGTGATGATGGTGATGATGGTGATGATGATGATGATGATGATGGTGATGGTGATGATGATGATGATGATGGTGATGGTGATGATGGTGATGATGATGATGGTGATGATGATGATGATGGTGATGATGGTGATGATGATGATGGTGATGATGATGATGATGGTCATGATGGTGATGATGATGATGGTGATGATGGTGATGATGATGATGATGATGATGGTGATGATGATGATGGTGGTGATGATGGTGATGATGGGGATGATGATGGTGATGATGGTGATGGTGATGATAATGGTGATGATGGTGATCATGATGATGGTGATCATGATGATGGTGATGATGGTGATGATGGTGATGGTGGTGATGATGATGATGGTGACTATATAATTAGTCCAGCACCAATTTTCATCTCTAATGAATTAATGCATCTAAACAATGGTCAATGACTTCTCAGGAAAAGACAGGCACTTGTGTACCACTTCACAGGAGACCACAGTAGTACCATCAAAACAGCTTTGCCAAAAGGTATTGATCATGAACTCAATGAAAATTCAACATTCAGCCAGGCATGGTGGCACACACCTTTAATCCTAGCACTTGGGAGGCAGAGGCAGGCAGATCTTTGTGAGTTCAAGGCCAGCCTGGTCTACAGAGTGAGTTCCAGGACAGCTGGGGCTACAGGGAGACCCTGTCTCGAAAAGACCAACAACAAAAAAAAAATAAAAAAAAAAAGAAAAGAAAATTCAATAGTCAATTTCCAATTCACAGGAAATCCAGGGACAAGGACAATAGAGGTGTCACCAATTAGACTCTGGAGTGTGCAAGTCTTTAACCTGGAGCCACATAGATTCTTCTACAGTAAGTAGAAGGGAAAATTTTTTTATTTTATTTTTTAAATTTATTTTTTTGTATGTGTATGAATGTACTGTTTGCATGTAGGTTTGTGCACCCGTGTCGTGCAATGCTGTGGAGGTCAGAAGAGGGTCTCAGATTCCCCTGGAACTGGAGTTACAGATGGTTCTTAGCCACCATGTGGGTGCTGGGGATCGAACCCAGGTCCTCTGCAAGAGCAGTCGGTGCTCTTAACTGCTAGGCTATCTCTCCAGCCCCAGAAGGGAAAATTTTTTTAAAGACAAAGATGGGGCCTGGGAAGATAGCTTAGAGGACCAAAGCACTTGCCCCAAGCCTGAAGATCTGAATTCCGAGGCCTGGAATCACAGATATGGTGGTATGAATCTGTAATCCCAGCACTTCTATGGAGACAGGTGAATGAGCCCGAAGGTCGACAGCTAACTTGCCCAGGGTGAGTATGCTGTGCAGCAAAACCAATTAGAAAAACCCCACTTTACCAAGGTAGAAGACAAGCACTGACTTCTGAAAGTTGTTCTCTACCACCACAAGTGTGCTGTGATATGTATGTACACAATACAAACACAACAAATAAATACACTTTGTATTTTTTCTTTTTTAAAGAATTTATTATTGTTATTAAACTATTTCCATACACCATACATCATTTCTCAATTGAATTTAGAGTCACTTCCCTTTCCATGCTCCCCACCCCACCTGAGTCCCTGCACTCTGCCATTCATGTCTTGCATCTTTTTCCAAGTCTTCCCAGAGTTTTTTTTTGTTTTGTTTTGTTTTTTGTTTTTTCAAAGCAGAGGCTTATTATTTTGGAGAGAACTTCACTATTTCAGCCTTTCCCCCCCATTCCTTTGTTGTTCTCTCCAACTTGTATTGCATACACACACACACACACACACACACACACACACACACACACACACATATCACCAGAGTTGAAGGAATTTCTTTCTTTTTTCTTTCTTTCTTTCTTTCTTTCTTTCTTTCTTTCTTTCTTTCTTTCTTTCCTTCTTTCTTTTCCTAGAAGATGTCATGTTTTCCTTAACGAAGTGTTGAAGGCTCCTCCTTGGCAAGCCCAAACAACATCAATCTTGCCCTTGTGCTCCACACTGGGGTCTTTCCCTCCCATGGTCCTCCAAATGAGATCCAGTAAGCACGCATCCTGTCTTGATCTTCCTATACTGGCCTCCATGACACAGCCTGAGCAGTCCAACAATGGCAGTCTATACTCTGAAGAGGCTGAAATCCCAGTGGCTGCTCAGTCCACAAGCTGGATATCTCAGCAGTCCCCATCTGGCATTAAAGGTTTGGAGGATTCTTGGAGAGACATGAATCTTCAGTCCAGATTGGAGGGTTAAAAAGCTGTGTCTCATAATTTTGAAGAATGGCAAAAGCAGTGGCAGCCACAGAGTAGATGCACTTGCCAGTAAGAATTGAAGACAGGCCAAACAACAGTATTCTCTCTTTTTTTTTCTTTTTGTCTATTTACTAAGATCTCAAGTTTTATATCTGAAGTACAATTTCTCAGGCCTTACTGATTATTTATTTCTGGTTATACTTTCTTTTTGGATGCTTAAGATCACACAGTTAGCCCAGATTGCCCAAGGTTTTTGTTTTCTCAAGGTCAGTTGAGGATCTGGTCCTCAGGGTTTTTTTGTGAGGGGGAGGGAGTGGGAGCCCCTGGCTCCTTTTGGCTTTTCATTTACCAGTTCCATCCACTGGAAGACAAAGTCAGGTCTTGCTAGACCAGGCTTCCCTTTTTGAAGCATGAGCAGTCTTTCTTCTTTATAGGCTGGACACTGGCTTAAGTCCTATTAGTGGATCTCCAAGACCTCCCTGAACAGGAAGACTGGTGATTCACATTTGCAGAACATTTCAAGAGATGCCCCCATGCATAGTCCCCTGGGACTTAGTTGACCTCTAAGGCAAGGAACAAAGTTATCCCTTAGGTCCCACAGCCAAATTGGTATGGGCATTTAAGTATGGTCATTAAGTACCCAGAAAGGCTAAGTTACACTAGCCTGATACATCACACCTATACTAAAATTGTATCTTCCGAAAACAAGCTGTGTGTTATTTCCATATCATATTTCTTGATTCACATTTTTCCATTTTAACTTTATGTTACTCTAAAATATGTATATATGCCCATCATCATATACCAAAAATCCATAGTCTGAAAACAAATGGTAGGTTAGTTCTAGAACCTGTCTAGGGATTCACAATATAAGAGCACACTTGTTTTTAGATCTCGAGGAATATAAAATTAATGTTGCTCAATTTGCCTTACAACTAGGTACTTGGTGCTAGCATCCATGGATGAGGGATACCATTTGTCTTTTGTTTTTCTGGGACTGTGTTACTTCACTTAATATAATATCTTCTAGTTCCATCCATTTACCTGCAAAGTTCATGATATCATCTTTCTTTACCACTGTATAGAACTCCATTGTGTACATGTACCACATTCTCTCTATCTACTTGTCCATTGAGGGGCATTTGGGTTGGTTCCAGCTCTTCCCTATTGTGAAGAGAACTGCAATAAACATGGCTGTATATGTATCTCTGCAGTAGGATGAATCTTGTGGGTATATACCCAGAAGTGGTATGGCTGGGTCAGGTGGTAAGCTCATTTTGAGTCTTTTAAGGGTTCTCCACACTGCTTTCCATAATGGTTGTACAAGTTTGCATTCCCACCAGCAGTGGATGAATGTTCCCCTTTCCCCACAACTTCTCCAGCATTTGGTATCATTTGTTTCCTTGATCCTAGCCTTATCAGCCTTATCAGAGTGAGATGATATCTTAAAGTGGTTTTAATTTGCATTTCCTTAATTATTAGCGATGTTGAACACTTTTTAAGATGTTTCTCAGCCATCTCTGTTTCTTCACTTGTGAAGTCTCTGTTCAGCTTTTTACTCCATCTTTTGAGTGAGTCATTTGTTTTCTTACTTTGTTCTTTGACTAGTTTATATATTCTGGAAGTTAGTGCTCTGTCAGATGTATCAGCAGTGAAAAAAACCCACTCTGTGGGTTTTCTCTTCACTTCCCTGATTGTTTCTTTTGCTGTACAAAAACTTTGGAGTTTAATAAGGTCCCACTTGTCAGTTGTCAACCTTATTTCATGCAGCTGCTTTCTCATTTAGAAAGTCTTTTCCTATGCTTATGTCTTGTAGGTTGCTGCCAACTTTTTCTTCTATCACCTTCAGAGTTTTGGGTTTCACATTGAGGTCTTTGATCCATTGGAGTTGATTTTTGTACAGGGTGAGGAGTAGGGGTTTAATTTTATTCTTCTACAAGTGGTGATCCAGTTTTGCCAACACCATTTGCTGAAGATGCTGTCTTTCCTCCATTGAGTCTTTTTGGCCCCCTTGTCAAATATGAGGTGGCTGAAGTTGTATGTGCTCAAGTTTGGATCTTCAGTTTTTTTCCATTGGTCTACAGGTCTGTTTTTGTGCCAGTACCAAGCTGTTTTTATGACTATAGCCCTGTAGTATAGTTTGAAGTCTGGTATAGAGATCCCCCCCCCATATTGCTCTTTTCACTCAGGGTTGCTTTGGCTTTTCAGGGTCTTTTGTTTTTCCATATGAATTTAAGGATTTTTTACCAAGCATGTGAATAAAGTCTTGGTGATTTTAATTAGGATTGCATTGAATCTGTATATTAATTGGGCTAGAATGGACATTTTTACTATATTAATTTTTCCAATCCATGAGCATTGGAGGTCTTTCCATTTTCTGATGTCTTCTTCAGTCTCCTTCTTTAGGGGTTTAAATTTTTTTGTAGAGATCTTTGGTGTCTTTGGTTAGGTTTGTTCTTAGGTATTTTATTGTGAGTGGGATGGTCTCTTCGTATTCCTTCTTGGGTTGCTTGTTGTTGGCGTAAAGAAAAGCTACTAATTTTTTATAGGTTAATTTTGTATCCCGACACTTTACTGAAACTCTTAATCGTTTTTCTGAGTTTTCTGGTGGAGTTTGTAGGTAAACTATCATATCATCTGCAAAGAGGAATTGTTTGACTTCCTCTTTTCCAATTAGTACCCCTTTAATTTCCTTTTCTTGCCTTATTGCCCTGGCAAGTGTTTCAAGCACTATATTGAAGAGGAGTGGTGACAGGGGTAGCGTTGTCCAGTTCCTACCTTTAAGGGGAATCCTTCTAACTTTTCTCCATTTAGGATGATGTTGGCTGTGGGTTTCTTGTATATATACAAGAATATATATATTCATATCTATCTATCTATCTATCTATCTATCTATCTATCTATCTATCTATCTATGGCTTTGATTATGTTGAGGAATGATCCCTCCAGTCCAATTCCCTCTAGGACTTTAAGCATGAAGGGGTGTTGGATTTTGGCAAAGGCTTTTTCTGTATCAGTTGAGATGATCATGTAGTTTTTGTCTTTTAGTCTATTTATGTGTTTATGAAATTTACTGATTTTCATATATTGAACCATCCCTGTATATCTGGTATGAATCCAATTTGGTCATGATGGAGATCTTTTGGATGTGGGTCTGTATGCAGTTTGCAAGTATTTTGTTGAGAATTTTTGCATCTGAGTTCATTAATGAGATGGGTTTATAGTTGGTTTTTTTGGTTGTATATTTGGCTGGTTTTGGTATTAGAGTGATGCTGGCTTCATAGAAGGAATCTGGGAGACTTCCCTCTGCTTGTATCTTTCTAAACAGTTTGAGTAATAATGGTTGTAAGACCTCTTTAAATGTTTTATAGAATTCTGCTGTGAAAGCATCTGGGCCTGGGCTTTTTTTAGTTGGGAGGTCTCTTATTACATTTTCAATTTCTTCATTTATTATGGGTCTGTTTAAGCTGTCAATCTTTTCTTGGTTGAGCTTTGGTGATTCCCAGGATTTCAGATATTCATCCATTTCTCTTAGGGTTTCAAATTTAGTAAAGTATAGGTTTTTGAAGTATTCCCATATGATTGCCTGGATCTTTTCATTGTCCATTGTGATATTTCCCCTTTCATCACAAATTCTATTGATTTGGAGTTGCTCTTTCTTTCTTTTGGTTAACTGAGCTAGAGGTCTATCTTTTTTATTCTTTCAAAGAACTAACTTTTGGATTCATTAATTTTTTGTATTGTTTGTATTCTTTGTTTCTATTTTATTGATTTCTGCTCTGATTTTTGTTATTTTTTTCCTGTCTGTTGTGTTTAGGGTTCATTTGTTGTTGTCTTTCAAGTGTTTTTAGCTGCAGCATTAGCTCATTTATTTGTTCTCTTTCTGTTTTTTTAATGTAGGCACCCAGGGCTATAAACTTCCCTCTTAGGACTGCTTTTAAAATATCCCATAGGTTTTGTTGTGTTGTATTATCATTGTCATTCAATTCCAGGAATGCTTTTACTTCTTTTAAATATCCCATAGGTTTTTTTGTGTTGTATTATCATTGTCATTCAGTTCCAGGAAGGCTTTTATTTCTTTCTTTATCTCTTCCTTGACCCATTCATTATTCAGGAGTGTGTCCTTTAGTCTCCATGTGTACTTGTAGGTAGTAGGGCTTATCCTGGTGTTGATATTGAGCTTTATTGCACTGTGGTCTGATAGAATGCATGAAATTATTTCAATTTTTTGTATTTGTTGAGTTTTTTTTTCTGTGTCCCAGTATGTGGTCAATTTTGGAGAATATTCCATGGGGTGCTGAGTATAAAGTGTCTTTTCTGGTGCTTGGGTGGACTATTTGGAAGATGTCTGTGAGGTCCATTTGCTCTATCGTATTGTTCAGTTCAGATGTCTCTCTGTTTATTCTTTATCGGGTTGATCTGTCCAAGGGGCTCAGTGAGGTATTAAAGTCCCCTACTATGAGTGTGCTGGAGTTAATCTGTGCCTTGAGGTCCTGTAGAGTTGTGTTTATAAAGATTGTGGCACTGGGGTTTGATGCGTATATATATTCATGATTGTGAAGTCTTCATGGTTAATTTTCCCTTTGATAAGGATGTAATGGCCCTCTTTGTCTCATCTGATTGCTTCTACTTTGAAGTATATTTTGTCTGATATTAAAATAGCAACTTCTGCTTTCTTTTTGGTACCATTTGCTTGGAATATTTTTTTTCCAAGCTTTCACTTTAAGTTGGTGCCTATCCTTGAGAGTGAGATGGGTTTCTAGTAGACAGCATATAGATGGGTTTTGTTTCCTAATCCAATCTCCCAATCTATGTTTTTTGATTGGGTTGTTTAGTCCATTAATATTTAAGGTTATAACTGAAAGACATGTGTTGCTTCCTTTCACCTTATTATCCATTTGCATTTTTAGTCTTGGTTTCTACTTCTGCAGTTATGCTTTTATTAATTTCTCTTTCTCAGTACCTAGGGATAGTTGTCCCTCTCTTCTGTCTTTTGAATTGCTTCAAGTATTTTCTGAAGGGTTGGTTTTCTGGACATGTATTCTCTCATCTTGTTTATATCATGGAAGATTTTTCTCTCTCCTTCAACTATAATTGACATTTTTGCTGGGTATAGTAACCTGGGTTGGCATCTATAGTCCTTTAACACTGGGAATGCTTTGCTCCATGTTCTTCTTGCTTTCATAGTTTGCACTGAGAAGTCAGATGTAATTCTGATGTGTTTCCCCTTATATGTAACTTGTTTTACTCTTGTGGCTTTCAGAATTTTGTCTTTGTTTTTCGCGTCTAGCATTTAAACTATGATATGGTGTGGGGAGTTTCTTTTGTGATCTTGTCTGTTTGGAGTTCTATGTGCTTCTTGTATTTTTATAGTTTTGTCTTTTTTTAGTTTGGGGAAATTTTCATCTATTATTCTGTTAAAGATCTGATCAATACCATTCTCTTGGGATTCTTCTCCTTCCTCTATCCCTATGATGTGGAGGTTTGATCTTTTCATAGTGTCCCACATTTCCTGGTTCTTCCACTCTTGTGTATTTTTAAATTTGTCATAGTCTTTACTTGAGCTTTTTCATGGTTCTGTGTTATCTTCCAGTTCTGATATTCTTTGTTCTGCTTCCTCCATTCTGCTTCTGAGGCTTTTTCCCATTCTTTCCTCTTGATTGGATGAGTGCTCAACTTCCTTTTTCATTCCATCCTGTGTTTTCATTAGTATTTCTATTTCCTTTTGGAGCTTCTCAATCTCTTCTTGTTGCTCTTTGCTTTGCTGGTTGGTTTCCTTTTTCATTTCAGCACAGGATCTTTTCAGTGTTTCCACTTCCTTGTGGAGTTTGTCATTTTCTCCCTCTAGCTCTTTCCAGAGTTTGTCATTTTCTCCTTTTATTTCTTTCAAAAGTTTGTCATTCTTTCCCTCTAAGTCTTTCCTGAGTTTTTATTCTCTCTGCTTAGTTCTATGATTTCTTTAAATATATCTGTGATTGTTCTTCTACGATCTGTGTCCTCTCCTACCTCCAGGGAGGTCCCATTGTGGGAATCCTCCACAGGCTTGGTAGAGCTTAGTGTGGAATTATTCTGTGCTTTTCCCATATTGTTCTTTAGTTGTGCTCTTGACATGTGGGTTTCCTTTTGCCTGTATTCCAATGAGAATCTCAAATGCCTCTTCACCATGTTGAAGGATTGCTTTCCTTGATGCCTTCAGATGCCTTATTTATGGAATGTTGACTTTTCTAGATTTCAGGCTTTCAATTTTGGTTATATATTGGAAGGTATATTTCACTCTTCCCTTTCTATTCTGAAAGAATTGGGTAGGTAACAGCCCAGATGACACTCTCTGAACACTGTACTCCCTCTGCTGCCAGCCAGTTCCTCTAGGTTGGTTGTTGGGCTTACTGGACACTCCCTCCAGAATTCCAGTTGGCAGGAGTGGGGGTTGCCTGCTTAGCCCACGCCCCAGTACCCTACACTTGGTCTGGTGTGGCAGAGGCCACCTGCCTCTATGCACAGTAGGCCGAAACTCCCAATCTCCCACAATCCACCTGGCTGACATATGCGGCCTGGTACCCTGCACCTGAGCTGGTCGGGCAGAGGCTGCTCATCTCTATGCACAACAGGCCAAAACTGTACACTTTGTGTTTTTAAGGGGATGTGGAGAGATGGTTTAGCAGTTAAGAGTGCTGGCTGCTCTTGCAGAGGACCCAGATTTCATTCCAGCACCCATATGGCAGCCAACAACCATCCATACCTCCAATTCTAGGGGATCTTGCAGCCTCTTTTATGCTCCTTGGGCATTGCATGACCTAGGTGCACTTACACACATGCAGACAGTACACTCATACACATAAAATAAAAAATATAAGATTCTTTTTTAATTTTAAGAAGAAGCAACTGCCCAGGCATGGTTTTACATGCCTTTAATCTTAGCTTTCAGGAGGCAGAGACATGAAGATCTCTGTGAGATTGAGGCCAGTCTGGTCTACACAGTATGTTCCAGGACAACTGGGGCTACAGGGAGACCCTGTTTCAAAAAAGAACACCCTTAGAATAGCAGCAACTAAAGAAGGAATCCATATATTAAAAGGGACCTAAGAGGTATAGGGTCAAAGAAAAGGTATCGACTTAGCTCAATTGTCATTCAAATGAACAAAACCAATCAATAATAACAATGTCCTATAGGAGCTGTTCTTATTCCAAGCCAGTACAGTGCAGTCCTACTAAGAGAAGGGGAGCACAATGACTGCCTGCGGTCACTGTGGGGAACTGATCCCTCGGCGCAGAGGTCAGTTGGTCACTTTCATAACACAACCTGAGACGTACTACCAACTCAGGTCCTTAGCCTGGGCAGCAGAGTGCCTCCCATCTTTGCTGTGCTTTCCCACCTGCCCAAAGACTGCTGGTCTCTGGACAGGAATTTCAGGCTGATGGCTGATGGCCTATCTTCACCCTACACCCACTCACAATTCACTTCACAGGTTGGTGATCTGATGAGCCTCCATCCAACCCCACACTAGCTTACCAGGCTGGTAGTCTGATATACCCCAGTCCAACCCATTAGCCACAGGCTGGTGACCTGATAGGTCTCTGTCCAGCCGCATGCTACCATTCAATCTTAGGCTAGCTTACCAGGCTGGTGGTCTGATAGACCCCTGTCCAACCCATCATAGTGGCATCTCTAACTACAGCAATTCTGAGAGACCACTATCCAACCCACTAGCCACTGACACTTGAAATCCAGGCCTGCTTCATGAAGCCTGTATAAAAGCAAAATAATGGACCCAGGAATTCTATATAATGATGGGAATGGAGAATTCAATTTATTGCCTGCTGCAATTCACTTTTATAAGCAAAATGACGTCAGCTCCCAGAGCCAATCACAGACCCCCAGTTTCATGCCACTGTATACTGCTGTTCCTCCTAGCATCATGTGCCTGGGCCACGTTGTCTGGTCCCTCTTCGGGTGGGGTCAAAGGAATCCCATGACTCCCACGTTGTACCCTGAGAACTAGCCCCTGATTAAAACTGGATCTTCCTATAATGTCCTTTTTATAAGATAGATAAAGAAACTATACAAATATCTATTCATCATTTGATGGTATTAAGTAATTATTAATAGAATATAATAGATCCCACCTACAGATAAAACCAAGTGTCCCTGAATAAGGTGAACGAAATGGAAATGCATCATTAGCAAAGCAACAACTGCATGAACATCACAGAGCTCCTTACACAAACTTGAACAGTGTAAGCCAATCACTGGATCAGGCCTCTTGACCCAGCCAAGAGTGAACAAGGTACATGAGGCTTTTGCACTGTAACATGGCACACTGCTTTACAGGGGAATTGTTATGTGCGGTCAAATGATGACAAAAAGAGTATAGCATGGAGAATATATAAACTAGAAACATAGTCACTTACCGTAAACATCAAGGTTCTGTTCTGTATTGCGCAGTTAGGGGACACTACTGACCTACAACTGCATTGCTTTTCTGTCTGTCCTCGTTCAATCTGTTGCTGTGATAAAACTCTGAGCAAATCAGCTTAGGAGAGAAAAGGGTGAATGTCAGCTTCCAGCTCATAATCCATCATTGAGGGAAGTCAGTTCAGAAGCTCAAGGTAAGGACCCTGGAGCCAGGAATGAGGGAAAACCACTGTTTGATGCTCACTCACAGGCTCATGCTCAGCTAGCTTTCTTGTAGAGTCAAGGACCCCTTGCCTATGGATGGTAGCACCCAGGGTGGGATGGCCTTCCTATATCAATTAACAGTCAAGATAGTTGCCCACAGACATGCCCACAGACCCAATTTGCTCTATATAATTCCTCAGTGAAGTTCTCCTCTCAGACAACTCCAGGTTGTGTCGAGCTGACAGCTAAAGTTAACTATGGCATTGACTTCTACGCTACTGGCAGAGTAGCCGATTTCTTTATACCAGCATTACCCTGACTCCTGAGTTATATATTGCCCTTTGACATGAGGAAGAGTACTGTGATGGTTAGCTTTAATTGCCAACTTGACAGAAACTAGAATCACGTGGGAAGAGAGTCTCATCAAAGATTGTTCAGATCAGGTTGGCCCTTGGGCACATCCAGGGGATTGTCTTGATTATGTTCACTGAGGTGGGCAGACCTACCTAGAACGTGGACCTGGACTGCTTCATGGGCTGAGCCCTAGGCTAACTGAAAGGGAGAGGGGGAGCTGAGCACTAGTACGCATGCACTCACCTTGTCCTCTCTTCTTCATGACTATGGAAGCAATGTGCGCAGCTCCCTCGAGCTCCTGCCTCAGTTATGTCCCTGTAGTGATGGGCCATAACCTAGAATCATGAGCTACAGTAAACACTTTTGCCAGGGTATTTTATACAACAGCAGAAATAAAACTAAGACACCTATGATCCCATTAGTCAATGGGAATTGTTGGGCTCCCTTATGACTTTATAAGACTACCATCACAGAAATGATATGTCATGTCTTTGACCAAAGGCATTTTAAGTATGCTGATGGTATTATTGCTGGGCTTATTTTTAAGGGCACCTATCTTACAGAAAATCATCCTGAGATACCTATAGGTGAAAGTCTTTGATGTCTCAGATTTGCCTCATAATAATACAGGGGTTGGTGGTGGTTATGAATGAAACAGAATCGACTGTGAGATGGGCGTTGGATAAAATGGCAGAGTCCTTATATTGTTCCCCTTTAGAATGTGTTTTAAATCTTAATGTTAAAAATGCCAAAGCTGGGCTGCTAAGACGGCTCAGTGGATAAAGGTACCTGATGACTGAGTCTGATCCCCAGGACCCACATGGCGGAAGGATAGAATGGACTTTTTTTTTTTTAATTTTTAATTTTATTTATTTCTGTATGTGTACGAATGTACTGTCTGCATGCAGGTCTGTGCACCCGTGTCATGCAATGCCGTGGAGGTCAGAAGAGGGTCTCAGATTCCCCTGGAACTGGAGTTCTCCTGGAATTGGAG
This sequence comes from Rhizomys pruinosus, assembly GCA_009823505.1. Taxonomy (NCBI): domain Eukaryota; kingdom Metazoa; phylum Chordata; class Mammalia; order Rodentia; family Spalacidae; genus Rhizomys; species Rhizomys pruinosus. The sequence goes on from VZQC01002950.1 coordinate 759,792, forward strand.
TTTCAGACGGCTCTCGGCCGCCATGTGGGTGCTGGGGATCAAACCCGGGTCCTCTGTAAGAGCGGTCGGTGCTCTTAACTGCTAGGCCATCTCTCCAGCCCCAGAGAATGGACTTCTTTAAGTCACACACACACAGACACACAGACACACAGACACACACACACACACACACACACACACTCAATGAATAGATATAATTTTTAAAAGAAATGCTTTAAGGGGATGGAGAGATGGCCTACCAGTTAAGAGCACCGACTGCTCTTGCAGAGGACCGGGGTTCGATCCCCAGCACCCACATGGTGGCTGAGAACCACCCATAACTCCAATTCCAGGAGAACTCCAGTTCTGGAGAAATCTGACACCCTCTTCTGACCTCCACGGCATTGCACGACATGGGTGCACAGACCTACATGTAGACAATACAGTCATATAAATAAATAAATAAATAAATAAATAAATATTTTAAAAATGCTTTAAAATGTAAAAGCCAGGGCTAGAAAGATTGCTCAGTTGTTAAGAGCACTGGTTGCTCTTGCAGAAGACTGAGCTTCAGTTAAGACCCCACTTCAGTTCCCAACACCCACATGACAGTTAACTGTCCATAATTCCAGTTCCAGGGTATCTGAAACCTGCTTCCTGCTTCCGTGGGTACTGTATGCACATGGTACACTTATGTATATGCAGGCAAATCACTCATGCACACAAAACAAAATTTTTTAAGAATATACTTTAAAAGTGCAAAGGCTAAACCCTCCCTGTGCTGCTGATGGAAGATCCTAAATGCATTGTCTCTGTTTCTGCAGCTTCTGTGTCCAGGGTATTGACAGTGATTCATACACCACCCTGGGACAGCACATGCTTCAGTTAAAAAAAAAATCCTGCTCTCCTCTTCTCCAAGCTGTTAGAAACATCAATCTTCAGAGCTTGGTCTCACTCCACCCCAGGGTAATAGCACAAAATAAGAGGCCTAAAAACAGGTGCCAAAATTATATTCTCAGTAGCAGAAATCAATGACGCTGTGCAGAGCTCAGATTGGGAGAAAAGCCCTTGGTCCCTGGCCCAAACTGTAGCTCTGAGAGGCAAGAGCTAGCTATTTGCCCTCCTTCCTTTGTATCGCCCACAGTGCTTCCCAGGCAAGTTGCCTTACAGGCCTCAGGAAACTGCGGGATGGCCCAGGCTACCCAGAGGATTCCACGCTCTCCTTGGACAGGAGGAGCAGGTAGGAAAGGAACTGGCTACCGATTCAGAGCCACTTCCTTCCCATGGTCTTAGCAGGCTGCCATAAAGTTTTCTCTAACTCCATGTCTACCATCCAGATCATCAGTGGACTATCCTCTACCAGTCTCCCTCCTCCCTTCGTTCTCTGCTCCTCCACCTCCCACCTAACCATGAAAACCATGAGATTCTTCACAGTATAGTCAGAGTAGCATGCTCAAAACCTAAACCATGCTCAACCAACTTGCCCCGGCTGACAGTCCTTTGCTCTGAGACTGAAGATCCAAACATTCAACACAACTTTAAAGGCAAGCCCATCAACTCTTCCTTGGAATTACCTCTCACAGTACAGTCCTCCATTGGCACCACTGGATTTTGGGGGCAAAAGTGTTGCACATACTCCATGTTCATTCATTCATTCATTCATTCCACAAACATTGGTTGAGACTCTACCATTATACTGTATATATATAAACTAGCTCGGGGGCTAGAGAGAAGATGGCTCAGTGGTTAAGAGCACTGGGTGTTCTTGCAGAAGACCCAGGTTCAGTTCCCAGCATCCACATGGCAGCAAAAATAATCTGTAGCTCCAGTTCCAGGGGATATGACGTCCTCTTCTGCCCTCTCTGGGGGGTACTCTTTCATACATGCAGGCCAAACACTCCTACATATGAAATAATATGTAGATAAATAAATCATAGTCTAACTCAACTGATTTTTCAGATCTCAGCTTGTTTTTACTTTATTTGGGTGTTTTCTAACTTTCTTGGTTATAACTTTTTCCTCTGCTTAATACTTTCATTTCATCAAGGGCTTTCCTTCAGTATCTTTCTGTTTATACACTCACTTGTGTGGCCAACTAACTTCCATCACCAGACTACAGTTTCATGACAGCAAAAATTATATCTGGTTTGCTCATCTTTAATATCAACAAGAACTGAATGCTGTGCCTGGTACATAGTAGGTCCTGGTGCATAGATGGTCCTACATTTTCTTTAACTCATCGTCGAGTCTGTCCCACTTGCCCTTGGGTATAGGAAGGCCTGATGACTTCTTTGGGCATAATAGTGCAGAAATGATACTGTGTTTTAAAAGATCTGTAGCCAAGGCTGGAGAGATGGTCCCAGCAATTAAGAATGCTTATTGCTCTTAAAGAGGATCTGGGTTTGGTTCCCAGCATTCCCATCAAGTATCTCACAATTGCCTGTAACTCTAGTTCCAAGAGATCTTTAATGGCTTCCAGCCTCCCTGGGCACCTGAAATGCATGAGGCTCATAAACTTATGCAGGCACCCATATACGTTCACAGAAATAAAAATAATAAATCTTTAAAAAAAAATACCTACAGCCTCTGCCTTGGTACCTACAAGGAAGGTTTCCTTTAGAAATCTAGCAGCCATACTATTCAGAAACCCAAAAAGGTCTGTGGAGAGGTTCATACAAAGGACCAGCCAACCACTGGCCTGACCAACTGGTATCTAAGTTTTCGGTCACCACCATGTGATGGAGAAGCATCTCCTGTTCAACTGATAAGGCCTTGAGAAACTGATTACCATATTTGAATATCATTTCATGATAAGGGATATTTTTAAACATCTGCTATGTTGGGGGTGGCTTAGGGTCTGATGGGGTTGGGAATGTTGCTGTATTAGAGCCTCGGTTTCATTCCTCTAAGTAGTTCATCCTCTCCGAACTTCAGTGCCCTCATCTGTACCGACAGGTATAGCATTAATACCTACCACTAGAGCTGCTGTGAGGACAAAATAATAGCTACAGTTTAGACAAAAATGAATATTATGATGGTGGCAACAATTACTATTATAACTGATTGTGTGCATTTCTCTTCTAAGCTTTGTTTAATTGAAGCTTGGCCTCAGCTCAGGACACATGGCCCTTCATAACCTGACCCCTTCCAAAATCATACCACCAGGAACATATGGCACAATGTGCTTAGCAACTTGGCAAATCCTAAGTAGTTTGTGTGGTCTGGAGGCTCAGAAATGATACATGTACTTGCTGGTTAGGGAGGCTCTTCCTATGCCTCCTCCCCTTCCCAGTCTTCCTGCAGTTCAGTTATGGCATCTTCTAGAAAGCCTTCTTCCACCAGTCAGTCTGGAGTGTCTGCCCCTCATGTACGCTCAGGGAGTGTGCTATGTCTTCATACCTCTTAATACCATTATTGTTAATTGATTTCCCCACTTCCATATTGGACTGTGAATCCTTTGGAAACAGAGTATGTGTTTTTGAATTCTGGCATAAAAGTCAGTGCATTAATAAATGCTTGTTGACTGAGTGAGTGAGTGAGTGAGTGAATTAGGTTCTCTTTCCTAAAAACCCACGTGTGAGTGGTTAGCATTAGGATCAGGCCTCAGGCGTGGGTCTTCAGCCTCCCTGTCCCTGGTACCTTCCCGTAGTAACCCAGCTTGCTGCTCAGCTCAATATAGAATAAGTAACTTCTCTCCTAGGAAGTTTTACCACCAGGTCTGGGGTTCCAAATCATCTTGGAAAAAGTGCTACCTTCAAAACAAGAAAGAATTCCAGTGTACAGTGTAGGTGGGCTGGGAAGGGAGGGTCCCTTGACTATCCATCATCGTGTGCTGGGGTCTAGTACACCACTCAGCTATTCCAAGTTTCTCTCTGTGGGTGTATCCTGTCTTACTCTGTCCCACTATTCTGGTGATCACAGTCTTCTTAATGTTGCCTGAAGGACCATAAACATGTCTACTTCAGATCTAATTCAAATTGAACAATCACTATGAATTACCGCGCCCAACCAAGATTAAAAATAAAAAGCAATGTTTCTTTTATCCAGGGTCGCACAGATGGGTCTCCTGGCAGAATGGACCTAGCCCCGACTTCCCTGAGTACAAATGCCCCACTTTAAGTGTTCACAGTTAAATTTAAATGTTCTAATTTAAATGTTCCATGTGTTACAGAGACAACACTCTTATGCCCAAAAGGCTAAAAAAAAAAAAAAAGAAAAAAGAAAAAAGAAAAAAGAAAAACAGAAAAGTATAATGATTTACTTAAACAAAGTCTTCTGTTACGTGAAAACATTCTGAAATGAAGACCCTCCAAGGCCAGGGGAAACCATTTTTATGATTAGGCTTGATGAAGAATTAGATAGGCACATAGAAGAACTGTGATTGGGCAGAAGAATATGGTCCAATGGAGGCAGACTGAGGGGAAAGCCATCAAGGGTGTCCAGATTTTCCTTGGCCTCTCCGGTACCATGTCTTCTTCCCAGCGTGGGGTAATGCCTCCTTAGAGCGAGAATCTTCCAAGGAGGGGGGAGAGAATGACCGTTTCTCAGTTTTCTGGCTACTTTAGGGGAAAGGAGTTCTAGTTTCTATGACCTGCCTTGGGGAAGAAGAATTGTGTTTTTTATGAGTGACTCTGGGGAAGTAGGCAGGGTGGAGGACAGGAGGAAATGAGAGGGAGGTATTCTGCGGCTTCTTCTGGATCCTTCTATAGGACTGTTAGGGTTAGAGTCTAGGCCCTCACAAACCTAACAAGCCAGGCTTGCCAGCCGTCTTCAACAGGCCAATTATTCAAATAATACTGAGAAGCAAAGAAAGGAGATTTATGCAGTGTAGACACATTGGGAAGAGGCACAAAAAGGTCCAGAGACCACCCCCCCACATACACCCCCCCACACACACACACACGTCTATCTTTAGGGTCCTGCATGAGGTTTAATCTTAACTAGAAGCAAGAGGTATACATAGATAGCTAAGTAGTCCTGGTCAAGGAGTGATCCTAACAAAGGTGTGATCCTGCCCAGGTGTGATCCTGCCCCAAGTGTCATCCTATCCCAGGTGTCACCCTGCCCTAGGTGTCATCCTGCCCCAGGTGTGGTCTCACCCATCATCATCATCTCAGCTTCAGTTTCTCCTGTAAGGTGGTCTGACCAGTTGTCACAACCATGTGAAATTCCTGAAGAAATTCCAATTTCTTGGGGTCCATGTCTTGGTAGTCCTTCAGCTAAAAGGGGCCCATGATGGTCTTTAGAATATCTCTATTCCTGGGGACTGGAGAGATGGCTTGGCAGGTAAATGCTTGCATAGCAATCATGGGGACCAGAGTCAGGATCCCAGAACCCACATAACAAACCACCTAGCTCTGAAAACTCCTATAAGCCTAGCTCTGAGGAGGAGGAGCACTGGGGCTTGCTGGCTTCCAGGTTAGCAGAAAAAACACAAGCCTCAAGTACAGAGAGAGACCCTGCCTCAAAGGAATAGACAGAGAGTGATAGAGGAGGACGCCTGGTTGCCTCTGCTGGCCGCCACACACACATATACACAAACATATTCCTTTCTTTAATAGTTACATTCCCAGGTCCTTTCAGTTCAAAGCACAGTACTAGCTCCTGGGCAGCCCCCAACCGTGTCTGATACCTGTTTTAGATCTCTGCCTCGGTTTCTTCTAGGGAAATATGAAGAGTGCCAGGCTGTGTGAGCTGCTGAGTTTCTGGTTCTAGACTCCTGTTGTTCCCCCCTGTGTGGCTCAGGGAGTCTCGTAGCCACGCCCTTTCCTCACCTCACTTGCACAGCCTGTTTCCCACATGCCACAGACTCGAGCTTGCTCTGTGACCTTGCTCCTAGCAGTGTGGCTCACAGCATGCAGTAGCAGCATGTTTGCTCCTGAGGATGCAGATTCTCGGGCCCCACCTGACTCCTGAATTAGAACCTATACTCCACTAAGTCACCCAGGAGATCCCTATGTAGCTGAAGGTTCAAACACCATTGCTCCCGCAAAACACCTGCCTTAACAACTGGGCAGAGCTTCTCTCCTTCCAGAAAAGTACATTGGAAAAAGGGCTGCTTCAACCCAAGAGATTAATGTTGCTCAGGGAAGGAAGGAGAGCTTTGGGTGCAGACTTCAACCCTTGCCACTGAGTAAACTCAAACCCACCCCTCTCTCCTCATTCCTTCCTGACCTCCTTCCTTTCTTCTCTCTTTACTTTTCCACTAGGAAAATGGAGAAGCAAAAGGAAAAGTCTGATCATCATTCAGGACTGGAGTTGCCCTGCTTCTGACTCCCTACTGGCTGTCTACACCCGCGGCCTTTACTGGTTAATGTCTACACGCATGGCCCAGCCTGTGGGAGAGAAGACAGCCCCTGCCTGGATACAGGGAGCCATCTAACAGAAGAGGCTTTTCAGGGGCTTAGAAGAGAAAGAATATAAAGAACAAATAAAAAGAGTTCCCATGAGTCTCTGCGGGAAGCCAGACCACACTAGTGAGCTCATACATTCCATTTGGAGTCTCCATGACACTTGCCAGAATTCCTTCTGAGAATGGGATCACTGGGCTGGCCACTGCTCCATCTTTAGGCAGTGCCAGGGCACAGGTAGAGACCAAAGGTACCACTGGTGCCCTCTGACCCTGATAGAAGGTTAATAGCCACTTGTCTTATGGAAAGTTGGAAATCAGCCTGCTCTCTGTTCTCTCCCCATCTGCAGGCGAGATGGTGGCTGTGCCTACTTGGTCCCCGTCTCCCTCTGCCACCCACCCACCCAGGGCAGCTCCTGACACTGTGGGTGAGGAGAGTTCTTCCATACATGGATATATTGGTATCTTAGGTACTGTCCTCATTGCTGTGACAAACACTTGACAAAAGCAATTTAGGGAAAGAAGGGGTTACTTTCACTCACAGCCCAAGGTTAAGGTCCATCTTGGTAGAGCAGGAGGCAGTGGGTGACATTGCATAGTCAGGAAGCAGAGAGAGATAAATGCTGGGGCTTAGCTCGCTTCCTCCTTTTTATTCAGTCCAAGACCTCAGCCCATGGGAAGCTGTCACCGACATTCAGGGTGGGTTTGCACACTTCAATTTAACCCAGCCTAGAAAGTCCCTGACAGATATGCCCAGAAATTTGTTTCCATGGTGATTATAAATCCCATCAACTTGAGACTCCCTATACCAGGGAACGGAGAAAACGGGTTTGTGATCACAAAAGAGAGAGTCCAAGAATAGCAAGAAATGGAGACTCGTTAACAGGAGAGAGAAAGCATTGGTAAACGGCGCTTATCAACTGGTGGTTTTCCAAGTGCGAACTCAGGATCAGTACTGTGAGCATCCTCTAAATTCTTTGGTGACTCTGGTGCCTGCTAAGTTAAATAGCTTCTGTCATCAGCTATTATTTCCACAGTGAATGGGAAATAGGAAATTAAAAACTTGAGCTTTTTCAAACTGCTGTATTCCCCCCTGGCCACAGCCTTGTTCCGAGTCCTGAGGACACAAGTGGCAGAGGTGCTGGGGTTACACTTTTCCTGCCGGTTTTTGTGGTGTGGGAGAACGGTCTGAGGCTAGCAGCTTTGGCTCTTTGCTCTGACGCAAAATGATTTTGGGAGAGCCAAGCATGCGGTTTGTCCCTGCTTCTCGGAAGGACAGGTCCTTCACTCTGAAGCCGGATGGCGGGAAAGGAAAACTGAGGAGACACGGAGGGGGAGAAATACTTCACCTTGGTCTTCTCACTGACTAAGAGTGAAAATGTCAAAGCGACTGACAGAATCTGTCACCCACGAAGGCCGTACTCCATTTTCCAAAAGGAATATCAGGGGAGGGTGAAAGTACCCAGTAGCCTGTGCCTCTCAGAGCTAGAAGCTTTGTGAACTTGGACTTAACCTTAACCAGCTCTCCTTGCCTAGCCCACAACCAGAATAACGAACCTCATAGAACACCTCACAATCCCATTTCCCAAAAGAAATTCTTAAGAAAAGCGAGCAGGGCTGGAGAGATGGCCTAACTGTTAAGAGCGCTGATCGCTCTTGCAGAGGACCCGGGTTCGATCCCCAGCATCCACATGGCGGCGGAGAGCCGTCTGAAACTCCAATTCCAGGAGAACTTCAGTTCCAGGGGAGTCCAACACCCTCTTCTGACCTCCGCGGCATTGCACGACATGGGTGCACAGACTTGCATGCAGACAGTACATTGATACACATACAGAAATAAATAAATGCCGGGCGTGGTGGCACACGCCTTTAATCCTAGCACTTGGGAGGCAGAGGCATGCGGATCTCTCCCTGTGAGTTCGAGGCCAGCCTGGTCTACAGAGTGAGTTCCAGGACAGCCAGAGCTACAGGGAGACCCTGTCTCAAAAAAAGAAAAGCAAGCAAAGCCAGGCGTGGTGGCGCACGCCTTTAATCCTAGCACTTGGGAGGCAGGGGCAGGCAGATCTTTGTGAGTTCAAGGCCAGCCTGGTCTACAGAGTGAGTTCCAGACAGCTGGGACTACAAGGAGACCCTGTCTCGAAAAGCCAAAAAAAAAAAAAAAAAAAAAAGCGAGCAAACCAGCTCATCTTTCTGTACCTAATTTTTGAACTTGGCTTAATCTTTGAACCTGGTTGTAAATTATATCTTTAAAGCATCGGACTTCCAAAGCCACAAAATCTATATAAAACTATTTTTAAAACTGACCCCTGCTCTGCCTCTAGCCTGCACTTTGCTCCATTGCAGGGTCCATACTACCTTTTTGTAACAGTCTGTCCCCTCCTCCCTTCCCTTACTCTCCGCTCTCACCTCCTGCCCTCTCTTCTCCTTTCTTCTATCCTTCTTTCTCCCAGGCCCTTGCTTAAATCTGAAGTGTGTTCTGTCCCTTATCTCTACATGATAAACTAACGAACTTGCCTTCACTCTTCCTCATCCTGCAATTCTTTTCCATGGCATAGTAAAGTCCTCCCAACTTTACCTGAGTGGAAGCATTTAAGAAAGGAACACCTCAAATTGCTGACTGGAACTGCCTCTGACATTCCTTGGAATTCTCTGCTTACAAACTGAGGCTTCTTATTGTTTTGTTTTGTTGTTGCTGTTTGGTTTGGTTGTATTGTATTTTCTAAGGTTGCTTGTATTTTTTAAGATAAGGTCTCTTGGGGCTAGAGAGATGGCTCAGTGGTTAAGAGCATTGGCTGCTCTTGCAGAGGACCTGGTTTCAGTTCCACCACCCATACCTCCAGTTCCAGGGGATCCAATGCCCTCTTCTAACTTCCAGGGGCATTGCATGACATCAGTGCTTTTACACACATGCAGGCAATACACTCATATGCATAAAATAAAAATAATAAATAAAATATTTTTTAAAAGATAAGACACTGAACACCAGATCCTCCTGTCCCTGCCCCTGGGTGTTGGGATGGTGGCACAAGCTGACTTTTGAAAGCCATATTTTCACTCAACAACGGATGGCACACTTACCATCTGTCCCAGACTGTATTCAGTCCTACTTGAAACTTTACCCAGAGCTAGGCATTCACTGGAATGCTGGAGAGAAAACATGTGCTGAAGATCAAGGCTTCCTGGATTCCAGAAGTCTACAACAGCAGAGGTGCCTCTGTGCTCACTCGCTGAGTTCACTGCTTTTTATGTCCTTGTTCAGAGAGGACCGCCAGTCTGCCGAGCACATTGTCTCCTGCGATGCTCATAAATGCACTAGCAATTCCCATCTGGCAACTGTCCACAAAGATGTCGTGAACTGGGCAGCTGCTCCATCCACTCACTAGTGCAGGGTCACACACAGACACGGAAACTGGCTGTCTATTTACCACAGGTGGATTTCTGTAAACTCGGTTTAAAAATTATGAATAAAAGCAATACTTATGAATGATTTAAAAATGAATATAATAGACATATATGGACAGGTGAGATGGTCTGGTGGATAAATGTGCTTGCTGCTGAGCCTGACGACTTAATTTAATCCTGTAACCCACATGATAGAAGGAGAGAACTGAATCCCACAAGTTGCCTTCTAACCTCCATATGCACCTGAGGGTACACACACACACACACACACACACACACACACACACACACACTAAATAAATGCAATGGGAAATTTTTAAATAATAAAAAATGTATGAAACGAGAAGCAAACTTTATGTAACTCATGTTTTGTTTAGAGCAAAGGCCTTGGCTGGGGAAACCCCAACAGACACCTGCCCTGAAGGCCAGTTAGAGAGATTAACAAGGGTGCGAAGAAGAGGAAACTTAATCACTGTGGTGGGAAGAGGAAGACATAAAAGACCAAAAAAGGAAAAAAAAGAAAAAAGAAAAATAAATAAAAGTCAAGTGACCTGGGACTGGAGAGATACCCCAGCGGTTAAGAGCACTGACTGCTCCTGCAGAGGACTTGGGTTCGATCCCCAGCACCCACATGGTGGCTAAGAACCATCTGTAACTCCAATTCCAGGAGAACTCAAGTTCCAGGGGAATCCGACGCCTTCTTCTGACCTCCGAGGCATTGTGTGACACGGGTGCACAAACCTACATGCAGATAGTACACTCATACACATACAGAAATAAATAAAATAAAATAAAAAAGTCAAGTGACCCCAGGATTGTCTTCAGTGTGCTGACATGAGCTTTAGGCTTGCACAGAGGGAAGACTGGGGCACACGGCAAGAGGTATGCATGATGAGCAGATGAGCAGTCCTGGTCCGGGCACAGGCATTGGACATCGTCTCTGCTGTGGTTCTATGAGGAAGTTCTTATTTCTTGAGAAGGCCAACTGCTTCCTATAGAGAAATGTGTCTCGGGATGTGGCCATACCGTCCATCACAACAACTGCTCCCTTTAAGTAGTTTGTCCTACAAGACTTTTCTGAGCTTGGAATCCAAAGAGAGCTCAGGTTTAGTAGAATGATTTCATCTCTGTTCTTTTAGTCTTGAAATGGGATGAGATAGCTCAGGCAAACAAGCACCCTCAAGTTATCAGCATACCTAGAGTGTCACACAGGAGTCTGAGCCAAAGTAAAGGAGGCAGCCATATGATAAAGAAAGGTGCCAGGCTGTGTCAACCCTCTTCTGGACCCAAGGGAGTCAGCGTTTTCTAGCTCTCTCTCGCTCTCTCTCTCTCTCCTCTGTCTCTGTCTCTCCTCCCCCTTTGTGTATGTGTGACATGCACATGTGTGTATGTTTGGTTTGTGTGTATGCTCTTATCTTATGGGTATACATGCAGAAATCAACACTGAGTGTCCCTCAGTCACTCCACCTTCCTTCTTGAGGCAGGGTCTCTCGCTGAACCCAGGGCACACTGACTGGCTAGCCTGGCTGGAGAGTTAGCTTCAAGAACACTCCTGTTCCCCCTACTCACCTGTACCACTGTGCTCAGCTTTTTAGATGAGTGCTAGTACTGAGTATCCAAACTCAGATCCTCACGTTTGCACAGCAGGGACTTTATTGACCGAGTCATCTTCCCAGTCCCTGGCAACAGCATCTTTTAAGTGCTGTCATATTTATTTCTCTTACTCTTGATTTCTTATTCCTCATACTTTGGAGACTCTTTGTAGAACTGTTTTATGAATACACTGATATGTATACTTTGTTTTATCCACACAAATGGGTCCATTTTATACATATTATCCTGCAGTTTGACTTTCTCTTTTAATATTGGGCAAATACATGTGTCCATTCTTTTCATGACTGCATAATATTTCATTACAAGGATAGCCTATAATTTATAATAATGAATCTCAAATTATAATCCCTTCACATTTTTCACTTTCTCAAACTGTGCATCAATAAATTCTTGTGTCTATATTCTTATTTAGTTCTGAGGAGACAGGTGGAGGGGCTGGAGAGGCAGCTTAGTGGTTACAGCACTTATTGTTCTTACAAAGGATTGGGGTTCAGTTACCAGTACTCAATTCCTGCAGCTCACAAACACCTGCAACTCCAGTTCCAAGGGATCCAACACCCTCTTCTGGTTTCTATGGGCACGTGTACTCACGTGGTACACAGACAAACAGGCTCACACCCGTGCACATAAAAATTATTTTAAAAAACTTTTTCCCATATATCAGAGAATACATGCATTTGCAAATATAAGTCCAGCATCCCTAATCTGAAAAGCTAAAATCCAAAGTCCTCCAAAATCTAAATGTTTTGAGTACTGACATGATACTTTTCAGATGTTTTTCTGTAGATTGTGGGAATGACTTTTATAATCTGGACATGCTCTGGACCTTTATCTAACCTTGCCACCAAAAAGTTAATCTCATGTTTTGAGACTCTTAAATACTATAAACAAACTGACCAGACCTGGTGTTCCCACTCGTAACCTAAACACATAGCTGCAATTTCTCATGACCTTCCTTGTCCTTGACTTAGAATAGTGTCTGCCTGTGTGTCGTGGATATCAAGTAACAGCTGTGAACAATGGATGGTATTCCTTTGTGTTGAAAACAACAGGTAGGATCAAATTGGTAACATTTTTTGGAGTTTGTGCCGGGTCAGTAGGGGTCAGAAAGGGCAAAAATATTTGTCTTCCTGCTTTGACTTCCACATTTCAGGATGGATATACTGTTTCAGTAGAGAGAGAACAGGCCTGTGTTGAAGAACACAACTATGGAAAAAAGGTCTAAATGAGCAGGTTCTCAGAAAAGTTTGGGTCCCATTCTTGGTTAAAATGGAAACTAAAATTCAAGCTGTGATTAGCCGGGCATTGCCATAATGCATATCTGTAAAGACTGAGTATTCTTAATCTGGTGCCACCGTGTGACACTGCATTGTGCCAATGCCTGACTAGCCACAGCTTGGATCTCGGTATCCACATCTGAAACATTTCCAGTCCTGAGCACACTCAGCCTGTGCTCACCCTCACTTATCTTCAGTGCCCCGTCCAGTTACCCGCATGTTGTCTGTGGATGAGAGCCGTTGTTGTTAGTCACTCGTCAGCAATGAGTGGAACAATCCTTTTTAATTTTGCCAGTCTAATAACAGAAAAAACACATTTTGTTGTTTGGATTTGCGTGCTAATTAATTTGAGGAAATTTGAACATCTTTTCATAAGTTTATTGTCTATTTGCCTCTGTTTCCCTTTAATATCCTTTGACCGTTTTCAGCTGATCTTTTTTATTTATTCCTACTTATTTGCATGAGCTCTTTATGAAGGACAGAAATCAGGCCTTTGTCTATCTTATGTGCTGCAGATATCATGGGCCAGATCATCATTTGTCTCCTGACTTGATGAAAGTGTGTGCAGAAAGACACTTGAATTATTATGTAGCTGTATTTATTAATTCTTAGTCCTGTAAAGACTGCTGTGGTGGGGGCAGAATAGGCAATGAACTTTGGCTTGTCCACTTTGTCCTTCTAGAAGTCAGAGACCTGGAGCCGGCAGCAGGCTGTGGCGACATCGAGAGAAGGCTGTGCTGTCTTCTTGTTTTGCTGCTGGCCAGCCACTGACACAAACCCAGAACCATGCCCATTTGTTCCCCTGGCCTGTGATGCACAGGATAGAACCCTCATGGAGAATTGTCTTTCTGGGGCCCTATCCCTCTTCCCAAATCCAACCTTTCTGAGGTCTCTGTAGAATCTCAGACAAATGTCATAACTCTGAACCTCCAAGGAACCAAATTGGAGTTTTCATCTCCATCTTCTTCTCAGGGGACCACTGTCCCCTCTTACAAGTGTAGGTGGCTTATTTATCCATCTCTGAAACCAAAGTCCCTCTCATGAATGGCAGATAATGCAAGGAATCCTCCATTCAACCAGTGTCCTAACTGAGCCAGATCATTATGCCTAAAGCCTCCCAGGGGGACATCTTGCCTTAACCAAAGCTGCCCCAGCTTTCCCTGGGTGTCCTCTACTTTCCAATACACCTGGACCTTCATTCAAACTGGCGTGGCATTTTGATTCAATCTTCTAAAATTATTTATTTGTGTATGTGTGTGTGTGCATGCACGCCATGGCATGCATGTAGATGTCAGAAGACAACTTGTCAGAGTCTGTTCTGTCCTTCCACCTCATGGGTGGGTCCCAGGATCAAACTCAGATCATTAGGCTTGGTGGCCTCTGAGCCATCTCTCCAGCCCTGGTTTGATTTTTTTCAAGATGTACTGCAACGGTCTGGGGGCTATTTGAATACATCTTCTGTTTCATAGAATGTGGCTGTGATAGAACAGTGTAAGAAGCTTTTCTTTTTATGGTGAACTGGGACCATGTGGCCCTGCTAAGCAGGATGGGGACATAGGGCCTGCTTTGTGGACACTGTGGGGAGTTGGCCCCTTGGCACAGAGACCAGCCAGCTGCTTCCTGTAGCCCAACCTAAGTGGTAACTCCAACTTAGGCTCTTAGCCTGGACCCATGAGACACGTGTTCCACTCTTGGCCATGACTTCCCGCCTGCCCAGAGCCGGGACAGGAATTTCACTCACAACACCAGTACCCAGGTTGGTGGCCCACAAAGGGAACCTCTTTCCAACCACACTGGCCACCCGAATGAAACGCAGGCTTACCTTAGCCTGTACACACGTAATAATTAATAAAAACATTGGCCAGAAATTCCGTGATGATGTTACTATGGAATTCAAATTTACTCCTTGCCATAGCTTGCTTTTATAAACCAAATGACGTCAGTTCCCAGGACCAATCATGAGCCCCCAATTCTATGCCACTGCACACCTTGCTCCACCCAGCATCGAGCACCTAGGCCATGCTGCTTGCTCCTCCCTGGGGCGGAGCCAGACTCTTGGCCATGCAGTGCCCTGAGGCATGCCAGCTGGCAGCTAGCCTGCAATTCAAGCTGGATTTCCCTACACATCAGGACCAAGGCAACTATAGAACAAAGAGTATATTTTGGCCTATGGTTCCAGAGACAGAGAGAGAGAGAGAGAGAGAGAGAGAGAGAGAGAGAGAGAGTTTATAATGGTGGGGGAGGCACAGCTGGAGAAGAAAGCTAAGAGCCCACATCTTCAGCAGTAAGCAAACAGTTAAGGGGGGAAAGAGGAAGAGAGAGAGGGAGAGAGAGAGAGAGAGAGAGAGAGAGAGAGAGAGAGAGAGAGAGATGGGCTGAGGCTGAGTCCTCAAGTCCTTCCTCCAGAGACATACTTCTTCTAACAAGACTACATCTCCACCAACTGGACACCAAGTGTTCAAAGGCCTGAGTCTACAGGGGACAATCTCATCAGTCCACCACACCTTCCACCTCTTTACTTGCTGAAAGCTTGACTTCAATATGGAGGTAGTGGGGCCTTTGCCAGTGGGCCCCCTGAGAGCTGAACAGATGGAAGATGCGCCCTTCAGAGGGACAATGTAGTTATCACAGAAACTGTGGGGATTCCCTTTAGCAGAAGCACTTAGGAAGTCAGCTGGCAACCCCCAGCCCTGAGGCAGGAGTCCTGCTGATTTCCTGCTTGCTTTTGAAAACTGCCTGGCGCCACTGTCTTTGATGCTTTGGGCAAAACATTGTCACATTCCTGTAGTGATCTGGAGTATATGGTGTAAGATCCAGTATGCCCCAAACCCCAGGCACACCTCACAAGGTCCAGTATAAGTACCCCGGGTTGTGAAAATAAAGCTGAGCTATTCCTTCGTGGAATTCCTCCAGGCCTCGTTCTTGAGTCTGACCTTTCCTTGTCCTTTCCTTGTTCTTTCTCTCTTTCCTTTCTTTCTATTTGGGTTTTTACTACTTCTCCCTCCCCTTCCCTTCCAGGGCTAAGACCCGGGTCACTGGCCCCTGGCTGGAACGATCCAGGTGCTTGCAGTCCCGGGAACTGTGAGCTCTGGTCAAAGGGAAGAACATCAAAAAGGCTACAAGAAACCTGGTTAGTTTCCATAAGAGGGGGCAGATATAAAAAGAGCAAGCCTCTTTCAAGTCCCTCTGACATCTCTCTCTCTCACACATGCTCTGACCGTGATGTCACCTACTGAGTCATGATGCATCCTGAAGGCTCTCACCAGACAAGCAGATGTTTATGCCACGTTGTTGAATCTACAGAAACCTGAACTAGCTAAACCACTTTTACTGATAAACTACCCAGCCTCAGATATTTCGTTACAGCAACAGCAAATGAACCAATACACAGTATCACAGTAGCTGTTGGGAAAACACCGCATCACAGCAGCTTGTGGGAATTACAGTCGAAGTGGCAATGGAGTTAGAGAACTCTCTGAGATGCTGTTTCTTACGCTTCAGCCCCTCTTGTACTGCTCCCACCCTTGGGTGCTCGGTCTGTTCTAAAAGCCAGGATCCTCTTCTCTGAGATTTCATACTGTTTTGAAGTGCTGGGTGGAGTGGGGCATTGGGCCCTGTACTTCCCCAGGGATGGTGGCGTGGTGGCGCACACCTTTAATCCTAGCACTTGGGAGGCAGAGGCAAGCGGATCTTTGTGAGTTCAAGGCCAGCCTGGTCTACAGAGCGAGTTCCAGGACAGCTGGGGCTACAGGGAAACCCTGTCTCAAAAAGACCAAAAATAAAAAATAAAAAAAAAATACACCTGCAAGTCCACTGTTGTTCTCTCCTTGACTCCTCCTTTCATGTGTTTTAACACTAATCTTCCATCTTCAGCATGTGATAGTATTTGGAGACTGGGCCTTTGGAGATGTGAGAAAGTTAAAGTGAAGCAAATTGGGATGGGTCCTAAACTAATCTGATTAGTGTCCTTGAGACAGGGTCTCTAGCCCAGGCTCCCTTCAGACTTGTAGCAAAGGATAACCTTGAACTTCTCATCTTCCAGCCTCAGCCTCCAAAATGCTGAGATTAAAAGTGTGAGCCAGCACAACAGGTTTATGTGGAGCTTTAATGTATACGGAGTAAGCCCTTACTAACAGAGCCACATCCTCTGTCCTGATGTCTTCATAAGGAAATTAGCTGGATGAGGTGGTGCTCACCAGCTATTCCAGCACTCCAGGAGCCAAAGCTGGAGAATCCTGGGTTTATTCCAGGCTGGGATGTGTAACAAGATCCTGCTTCAAAGAAGAAGGGGAGGAGGAGGAGGAAGAAGAGGAAGAGGAAGAAAAAGAGGAAGAGGAAGAGGAGGGAGAAGAGGAGAAGGAAGAAGAGGGAGAAGAGGAGGAAGAGGAAGAAGAGGGAAAAGAGGAGGAGGAGGAAGAGAAAGATGAAGAGAAGGAACAGAAGGGGAAGAGGAGGAAAAGAAAGAAGTTGCTTCACTGCTGAGATACCCATTTCTTGTGTGTGTGTGTGTGTGTGTGTGCATATGTGTGTTCATGTGTGTATGCACATGTGTGAGTGTGCATGTGGAGGCCAGAAGTCAATGTTGAGTGGCTTAATGGCTGTTGTCCATGGTAGGAGGAAGAGGAGGAGAAGGAGAAAGAGAGGAGGAGGTGAAAGAGAGGGAGGAGGAGGAGGAGGAGGAGGAGAAAGATGATAACAGAACTCAGAGAGGGACTGACTATGCAAAGACACTGGGAAAACAGCCACATACAAGCCAAAGAGAGGAGACCTTGCAGAAAACCAGACCTCACATCCAATCTATGGCAGTCCATTATGGGGCCAAGGATACAAACACATAGGGGAGCCCACTGCTAATGGCTAGGGTGCAGGGGAGTGGTTCGTACTTCATGGGCTGAGGTTGAAGAGGTGATAAGGCTGCCTGGCCCTCTGCCCAAACTGCTCACCCTGTCCTCAGGCTATGAAGAGACTGGGTGTCCTGGCCACAGCCCCGGTGAGGGCTCCTGCTGACAGCCAGCAATAATTGTGAGGTGGGCGAGCGAGCAAAGCCAGAGAGGACCCAGCCCAGCCGCCCCCGCCGCCCTGGCTGAGAGACGTGCGGTTCCTGCGGAATCCTGGCCAAATTGCCGACTCATGAGCAGAATAAACGCTGCTGTTTTGAGCCACTCACTTTGGGGCATCTTTGTGAAAGCAGCAGTAGATGATAGGAATGTGAGTCCCAAACTATCAACAGTTTCTTCTGCCTCCCCGACAGAAATACTTCCTTTCAGGAGTATTTCCTTTCTCTGCCCCTGCTTTTGGAAAGATCTGATACAATTTCCCCATCAGTTAGTTCATCTAATATATCTTCTTTTTCCAGGGCATAAAAGTGAGGCAGACAGGCTTATGCCAGTTAGCTTTTGAATACAACTGCCCACATTGAAGAATAATGTTGACATCAAAAGTAGAATTGGGGCTGGAGAGATGGCTTAGCCATTAAAGGCTCAGGCTCCCAATTCGTAACACACATGGCTGTTTCTGCAACTGCACTTTCTGGGGTTAACTTCCCTGGCTTCTGTGACCTGCACTTACATGTACATACTCACGCACATATATACACATACACACAAATTAAAAATGAGGCTCATGGTTAAGAGTTCTGGCTGCTCTTTCAGAGGACCAAGCTTCAGTTTCCAGCACCCACATGGCTGCTAACAACTGTCTGTAACTCCAGTTTCAAGGGATCTGATGCCCTTTTCTGGCCTCTGTGGGAAGTGAAGCACATATCTGCAGGGAAAACACTCATAGACACAAAATTAAAACAAGTAAATAAATAAACATTAAAGAGGAATTGTGGAGTAAAAAGTGGATTACATAACTGCTGTACAGGAAAATGTTTGAAACCTACCTTTGACATTGCTACTTAGTTTTCCTTTTTGCATGTGTCTTTGTCTTTGTGGTATGCAGGCATGTGTATTCTCATGTGTGTGGGTGCATGTGTGTGCCAGTATAGATGCATGTATGTGTGCATGTGGAGTCCCAGGCCTGACATCACAGGTCTTTTTTGATCACTCTGCATCTTAATCATTTAGACAGGGTCATCACTTGAACCCAGAGCTTGCCTGTGTGGCTTGTCTGACTGATAAGCAGCTTGCTCCAGGGATTCCCTGTCTCTGTCTTCTGACTGCTGGAATTTCAGGTGGCCCACCACCCCACCTAGCATTTATGTGGGTTCTGGGGACCTGAAGCAGCAAGCACTTTGCCTGCTGAGCCATTTCCCAACCCACCACTTTCTTTTCGCTGTTGTTGCTCTTCTGATTTTTTGAGGGAAGATCTCATGTGGCCCAGTATGGCCTTGAACTCCAGATCTTCCTGCCTTTACCTCTGAAGGCTGGGATTACAAATATGGACCATCCTGCTCTGCAAACATTCCTTCCTCCGTCCCTCCCTCCCTCCCTTCCTTCCTTCCTTCCTTCCTTCCTTCCTTCCTTCCTTCCTTCCTTCCTTTTTCCTTCCTCCCTCCCTTCCTTCCTTTCTTCCTTCTTTCTTTCCTCCCTCTCTCCTTCTTCCTCCCTCCCTCCCTCCCTCCCTCCCTTCCTTCCTTCCTTCTTTCCTTCTTCCTTCCTCCCTTCCTTCCTTCCTTTCTTCCTTCTTTCTTTCCTCCCTCTCTCCTTCTTCCTTCCTCCCTCCCTCTCTCCCTTCCTTCCTTTCTTCCTTCTTTCTTTCCTCCCTCTCTCCTTCTTCCTTCCTTCCTTTCTTTTTTCACTCTTGCTAAGGCCTCACTAAGTTTTCCAGGCTGGCCTTGAATGAACCCACTCTGAAGCCAAGGCAGTCTTGAACTTGCAATGCTCCTGCCTCAGAGCTGGGATTCCAGGCTGGCGCCACCAGTCTGGGCGACATCACTGCTTTCTCTTTCGGGTCTTGTCACAGCTATCCACTCCTCCCACCCCCAAGCCTGTCTCTAGGGAGCATGTCTGCACCCCTCCAAGGATGAAGTTCCCTGCCCTTCAGCTCACAGACTACACCCAGCATAATACAAAACCTCCAGCTGCAAACTGAGTGCAGCTTATTCCTGAAGTGTGCCTCAGAAGCTCTAGGCTCCCTACCCTGCCGGCCACCCCCAACCCCGTGTTGACGCGCTCTTCCTCCCGTTACTCGTTTCTGTTTCTTTCCTTGGAATTCAAGGAAGTTGGCAAGAGCTGTGCTATTTTCTCTCCTCATTGCTGTCCTGAAGAATGCAGGCACAGCAGGCCTCCTCCACAGCCCTCCGTGCCAAAATCAACAGAGGGGCAGAGAGTCTGGAGCCAGCCACCCTGCGTGTGGCATGCCAGGCTTGCTGTGGCAATGTCCTATCTGCACACAGCCCCCAAACATCAAGGAGGTTAGGCAAGCACAGAGGTCTGTCTCCTTACAGTGTGCTTGAGGCGCATGGTTTGACTTGCTGCACCAGAGCCCAGCACTGGTTCACCCCAGAAGTGGGCAAACTGCCACTAGAGGTGACTGTGAGGCAGGCTAGAATGACAGGGGAAATTAAGGGGGCAAGAAAAGGGAAAGGTGCCCCTTACTTTGGACTCAGTTTGCTTTTCCTGCTGACTTAAGAATCCAGAAACTTCCAGCTAGCATTTATTGAGCACTTCCTCTATGACAGGCATCATGCCTTTACTTTGGACTCAGTTTTCTTTTCCTGCTGACTAAGAATCCAGAAACTTCCCGCTAGCATTTATTGAGCACTTCCTCTGTGACAGGAATCATGCCAAGGGCTTTGCATATCATCTCAATTACACTCAGAATAACCTTATGAGCACATACTATAACTACTGCAATTTGGGGGGTGCTAAAATTGAGGCTCAGAAGGCACTAAGTAGATTAAATAGGACTGCCGCGTGGATATGGAAGGTCTTCTTGTTACCTCCTAGGTAGTATCACCACATTACCACAGGGACCTTGTCTCAGAATCTCCCCAGCATATGCCAAAAGCCTAGCATTCTAGGGTACTTTTTACCTGCTCAACCTTGAACTAACAAGTAGGTAGGGTACTTGTTACTCTGCTCACCAGAGAGGCAGGGTCTTTCTTGGATTGCACATATCAGCGCTGTGAGGGAGGCATGTTCTTTATGAGAGTGTAATGGAAACCCACGCACTGGAATGGGCTGGAAGGGTAGGCAGAGAGCAATGAGCTCTAGATGGGAGGGCAGCAAGGGTGTGAGGATGGGCAGTTCTAGACGTCTGTGAATCACTCATATAGAGTAGGCAGGTTGATTGGGCTTGGGGTTTGGTTTTTTTAATCACTTAATTTTATTTACTTGTTGATTGATTGATTGGTTGTTTATGATTCGGGGGTGGGGCACATGTGCCACAGGGTGTGGTGAAGGTCAGAGGACTTTGAGGACTCAGGTCTCTCCTTCCGCCATGTGGGTTCCAGGAATGGAACTCAGGTCATCGGGCCTCTCAAGGAGCCTGTCCACCTGCTGAGTCATCTCACTGGCCCGTGGTCTTGGTTTCTGAGACAAGGTTTCCAATCTACAGCCCAGCTGGCCTCGAGCCCAGTCTCAGCCTCCTGAGAAGGGATTCCAGCTGCACGCACCACGCTAGCTGGTGGTGTCCAGAGGTGTCCAGTTGTCAGGCTCATTCATTCATTCATTTAATGTGCAACTTCCTCCATTCCATCCCTCTTCTATACTTCACTACACAAAGATGAGACTTTTAGTTTCTTTATCTCTCTTTTTTTAAATTACATACGTGTATCTGTGTGTGGGTATAGACACAGGAATTCTGGTGCCCTAGGAGGCCAGAAAAGGGCATGAGATCCTTGGACCTGCAGTTATAGGCAACTGTGACCCACCAGATGTGGGTGCTGGGAACCGAACTCAGGTCCTCAGGAAGTAAGTGTTCTTAACCACTGAACTGCATCTCTAGCCCCTCTTTTCCCTGTTTTAATGTCATGCTGAAGAACATTCTGGGCTCTCTCTAAGTCTCTGCAGGTCATCCTCTGATGCTGAGACTTCCCTAGTCCTGCTTTATATCCCAAGCTAAAATGCTCTATCCCATCAAATACACAGCTCCAAACTGGTCTTCCCAAAGCAGGTGCAGGGTCTATGTCTGTTAGCACAGAAGAGCCAAGCAGGCCTAGGGGGCATGACAGTACCCCTACTGTGACTATGTGAATGCTACCCCCCACCGTGAGATTACCCACCTCCTGGGTCACTGCATCCTCCCCAGCACTGAATTCTAACATCTTTGCCAAGTGAAAATAGGATTATCTCTTAATTTGCATTGCAAAATAAATCTTTTGCACTGCAAAGCACAAAATAAGCTCAAGTCCAACTTGTAATGTCAGAATGTACACAATCTGCATGACAATGTTTAGAGTGGTCACAGTGTAGAGCATGATGGTGACCTTTGTCAAGTACTTTCCAAGTACCGAGTACTCTGATAAGCACTTTTTACAATGTCGGTGACATCCTGAGAGGGATTTACTATTGCTCTCCTGTCTATAGAGGAGGAAAGAATAGAGAGACAAAGTGACCCGCTTCAGAACTCATAGCTTCTCAGTACCAGAGCTGTGACTGCCCACTACTGAAGTGGTGGGGCGTCCACAGGAAGCATTTGCTCTCCTTGGCTTGACTTCAGACCATGGACGTCCTTTCTGTAAGCTGCGGCTACTCGTCATTAAACATTTGGAAAGCCAAATGGGCAGAGGAGGTAGAAGAGAAAGAGGAGGATGGAGGACAAGGAAGAAGAGGGAAAGAAGAAGAGGAGGAGGGAGAGAAGAAGAGGAAATGGAAGAGGAAGAGAGCAAGGGTGAGGACAGAGTTGAAGGAAAAGCATTGAGGAAATGGAAGTGGAGGCGGAAAGAGGAAGAAGAGGAAGAAGATGGTGGCTTCTGGGGAACAGCCCCGAGAGCTGCGCGACTGTCCAGCTCTCTCAGCAGCTATGGGAATCAGTGTGCCAGTTCCTCAAGGAACGGATATCAGAACTTCCATGCAGTCCAGTTGTGCACCAGGAGGAATCTAAGTCAGCACAGCACATAGCTACTCGCACTTTCATGGTTATGGCTGTGCTGTCATCACAGCCAAGATGTGGAATCACCCTTCATGTCCATCAGCAGACGAATGGACAACAAAAATGCAACATATACACGCATGTGTGCATGCACACACACACACACATTATTCAGTCATAAATAACAAAATTATGTTATTATCAAGGGACGATACTGGAGGTCATTATGTTAAACAAAATAAATCAGATTCAGAAAGGCTCTTACATACAGAGGCTATTTTCTTTAAAGAGGCTATTTTTTAAGATTTAATTATTTATATTTTAAGGGTTTATTTCCAAGGACTGGAGAGATTTCTCAGTGCTTAAGAGCACTAGCTGCTCTTGCAGAGGACCTGGGTTCAATTCCCAGCACCCACACAGTAACTAACAGCTGTCCCTAACCAGTCCCAGGGGAAATCTGAGGACTTCTTCCAACCTCCTCTGGCACTGCATGACATGGGTGCACTTACACCCATGAAAGCAATACCCTCATACATATAAAATAAAAATAATAAATAAAATACTTTTAAAAGATTTATCTTCATTATTTTTAATTATATGCATGTTTTGTGTCTGCGTGTGCTATGTTTTGTGTCTGCATGTGCTATGTGCCCCTGAGTGCAGTGCCCGAAGGATCTAGAGTGCATCAGATCACCTGGAGCTGGAGTTGTTAATAGGCAGTTGTGAGCCATCCAATGTGGGTGCTGGGAATAGAACTCCGGTCTCCCTCAAGAGCAGTGAACACTCTTAACCAATAAGAGATCTCCTCAGCCATTCAGAAGCTGGATTTTTTAAAATAATAGGTGACTTAGTCATAGGAAAGGGACTGATGAGAAGAAGAAGAAGAAGAAGAAGAAGAAGAAGAAGAAGAAGAAGAAGAAGAAGAAGAAGAAGAAAGGATAATGGGGAGAGGTGAATAAAAAGAAGAAAAGTGATATTTAGCATTGATTATTCCCACAGAAGACTTTAGGTGAAATAAATTATAGAGAAATCAGTCCACTATGTTTGTGTGAAACCAAACCTGGTCACTTTCCATCCCTGGGTGTCCTCCCTGTGAAAAGTTAGAGTTGGTTAGCCTTAAAAAGTCCATGGTGCTAAAGAGTGAGCTATGTTTGGGAGCAGGTGTGCCTCCTCTTCCTCTTACCTGCCAATCAGCGGTTGAACCAGCGCTGCCAGTGACAGCTGCAGATGGGGGCACCCTGTGGGCACTCACTCCCAGCAGCGGTACTTCACTGAGGCTGGGACATGACCTTTGGTTGTCTTTAGAACCTTAGTCTAGGAGAGAATCTGTGCTTGTTAAACCATCTCCCACGTCAGGAGGCAGAGTTCTCCAGGAGCATCATTTACTCAATTACTTCCTTTATGATTCACAGAAACAGAAACACTGCACCGTTCTTCCAGACAGACTCAGAACTGATCTTCATTTCAGGTGGTATATGTAGGCAGTGATCTTTGCTTGATTTCTCTCAAGGAAGTAGAAAGCATTATCTGTTGCCCAGCAAAATTCTATCTTTCTCAAGCCTGGGAAGGCAGCTTGATTTGCTCCCAAGACTGCTAGACATTAATAAAGGATATTTCAGGGAATGATGTTTTAGGCGAGGTCGAAAGGAACTGACATAATTTTCCCTTCTAAAGGTCTTTATTAAGAGAGGAATAGGCATTCTGGGTAGCATCCTGGGAATGCTGACGTGGAAGACCCTTCAGTTCTGAAACACAAAAGGAGATTTTTGTCTCTGATAGGTTTCCAGAGCTGAGTAAGGGAGATTTCAGGCCATGTGACCGGCCTACTTGCCAGTCACAGAGGAAGGCACTAGATAAGAGTAAAGGTACAGGGGTGCTTAAAGAGATGGCTCAGGAGTTAAGAGCACTGGCTGTTCTTGTAGAGGACCTGGGCTCAGTTCCCCAAATGGCGAGTAACAACTTTCCCTAAGTCTAGTTCCAGGGGATCCAATGCCTTCTTCTATCCTCCACAGGCATTGCATAACATGATACACTTACATACCTGAAGGGAACATACTCATACATAGAAAATAAAGGTAAGCATACTAAAACAAATTCTTAAAATATATTTGAAACAAAGGGTAAAGCTATAATTCAAAGTTGCCTTGCTGGGCTGGCAAGGTGGTTCAGTGGGTAGAGGCCCTTGCTGCTAAGTTTGATGACCTGAGATCGTTCCCTGGGATCCACATGGTGGAAGGAGAAACTTCCTGAAAGTGTTCCTCTGACCTCCAGTGGCATGAACCAATGTGTATGCATAAGTGTATACATACAAACACACACACACACACACACACACACAGACACACACACTTAATTAAAAAAAAGTGAAAAACAAAGTCGCTGTGGGGCATCAAAGAACTGGGCTTGCTCATAGCCTCGAGGGGGAGGCAGGGCTTCCAGGCCACAGCTGACTTTGCTTATCAACTTTAACTGGCAGCTTGCAAATCTACCTAACATTAACCTCATTCTGAAAACTGCTAAGAAAAGGCAAACCTAGTGCTGGAGATAATCCACCAAGCTCTGTCCTGATGTCACAACCACCAGATGGCTAGCTTTACTTACTCAGCCCATAATCTGGGGAAATCCATGACTGTTTAACCCTGAAGCGTGACTATGGATGCTTGTAAAGATTAGCTGGAATGTCCTACATGAAAAGTCACCACATCTGGCACGAGGTCCATGCTGTGTCAGAGGCAACTATGGTCAGAGCAGGAGGAGGGTGTGATACTGTCCAACCAGAATGCACCAGGGAAAATGAGACCACTCCCGTTCACTGCTGAAGGACAAGAAGACAGAAGACAAAGGACACAGGACGCTTGCTACCAGTTAGCTTGAGTTATGGTCAAGTACACTCATCTCTGAGTCCTTGTAAGCATTCCATGAATAAATCTCTATTACTGGTTGTGGTTGAAGCAAACGAGGCTCAGAGATTCAAGGCAACTTGATCTAAATTTAGTCGCAGGACTGGGAAGCCACAGAGCCAGGACCCAAACATCTTCTGCTTGTCCCCAAAGCCAAAGCGGGCAACTCGGCATCCGTCCCAACCTCACAACCACAAGCCTCCTCACTTGCCCAGGAGGCTGGGGTGAAACAATATGTAGATATTGGGAGTAGACTCAGCTCTTGGCTCTCAGGAGCTGGGGATCATGACCCCGAAGCACCCGACAAGCTCGGGCCATGCAGGACTGATACAAAGCTGGCTATCGGCTTCATTTCATTAGGCTGCTGGCAGCAGGCACAGGAAATTAAAAGCAACTCATAGATCATAGAGCTCGGTGCCAAGGGATCTCAGACAGAAACTTCCCTGTCCCTCCCGGCTTCTCCTTGGGCAAGAACACTGCTTACTTATCACTTTGGGTGACTGAACTTATACAGGAGTTGCTGGGCTGGGCTGACATGCCCCAAAGGCCTGGCCTTCAGAGGTCCAAAAGATGGAAAGGCAGGCCCTGATAGTGATAGTAGATAGTGGACTTTGTGTGTGTGTGTTCTGATTTTTGTTTTTGTTTTTCTTTTTCTTTTTTGAAATAAGTTCTCATGCATCTCTGGTTGGCTTCAACTCATTATGTACCTGAAGACGTCCTTGAGCTTCTGATCCCCCTGCCTGTCCCTCCAAATTCTGGGATGACATGTATGTATCATTACGCCTAGTTAATGGGGTTCTGGGAATGGAACCCAAGGCTTCGTTCATGTTAGAAAAGCACCCTACCAACTGAGCTACAGTCCCAGCCTCTCTGTGGTTATTCTAAGTCTAGTCGAGTACATAAGGAAGAATAACTATCACAGTAGGTGAGAAAGAGAGAAAGAACTGAAAGCAGGTTTAGAGGTTGCTCCAGTTGGCTTGCAATTGCTGTGACAACACACTCTGACCAATAGCAACTTGGGGAGGAAAGGGTTTTTTCATCTTACATCTCCAATATTCATCTTACATCTCCCAGGTCACGGTTCATCGTTTAGGGAACCCAAGGTAGGAATTCAGGGCAGGAAATTGGAGGCAAGACCTAAGGCACAGGCCATGGAGGAATGCTGCTTATTGGCTGGTTTCTCTGGCCCATGCTCAGCCTGCTTTCTTATATAATACACAACAACCTTCCCAGCGGTGGCACTACCCACAGTAGGCTGGGCATTCCCACATCACTCAACAAACAAGAAAATACCTCCACAGACATGGACAGAAGTCAGTACAAAAGAGTCAGTTCCTGAATTGAGGCTCCCTCAACCCAGGTGTGTCAAGTTGACAGTAAAGCTATCCAGCACAGAGGAACAGGGACATCCCAGCACATTCATGTTGATGTAGGAGAAAAAGAAAGGGAAGGGCTTGGAATCTCAGCCCCGTCCATGTCCCCCATTTTGTAGGCACACAATGAAGCATGGCTAGTTCCCCCCACCAGCCTATTGTGAAGTGAGCTTAAGGAGATGGTGGGAAGGCCGTCACTCCTTTCTCCTGTAACCCAACAAAACCCAACAGTGTGTTGCCCACCCACGTAAGGACGGCAGTCTGATGTTTCTGGTTGCCTGGAATCTCTTCTCTGATCTTTGGTGAAAGCACTCCATGTCTTTCCTTTCAAGTCCCCTCTTGTTCCCCCCCATGGGATCCTGAGAAGACAGTTGTGGTGGTTTGAATGAGAATGTCCCCCACAGGCTTCAAGTATCCAGATATTTTGTCCTCAGTTGGTGGCGCTGTTCTGGAAAGTCTTAGAAGGTGTGGCCATGCTGGAGGAAGCACGTCACTTAGAGAGTTCAACAAGCCTTGCCAGTCTCTAGTTGCTCTCTCTCTGCTTCCTGTATTCACTGGAAGATGTGAATCTCAGCTTCCTGCTTCAGCTCCTGCCGCCATGCCTCCCACCACAATGGACTCTAATTCCCTGGAACTGTCAATCATAAGCTCAAATAAACTCTTCCTTTTATAAGTTCCCTTGGTCATGGTAGTTTTATCACAGTAACAGAAAAGTGACTAATACTATGGTCCATAATGATACCCTTAATCTTCTGCCCCATTAAGACAATGAGAAGTGTCCCTAGGATTTCCTGCCCCTGAGTTTGGTCTGGATGGAAGCCTTCATGGGACAGCAAGCAGCTGGGCAGATCCATCAATTCACCACAGGGCTTTGTCTTTTGAAGCCCTAGTCTACCTGGAGCAGATGACTGTTGTTCCTGCTTACCATTCTAGAAAATTCCTGCCACCTTTTGTTTCCATCCCTTGTTTCCAATGGACTCTCTCCCTGGTGGTCTTCCTGAGGGTCTTGCTGTGTGGGCTGTCTTTGCCAAGACAAACAGTGGGCTTAGTACTTTCCCTGAAATTTTCTTCTGCTCATATCACCCAAAACCACTTTAACAAGAGTTTTAAGGGCAGGCAGCCTTTACTGAAGAGAGAGAAAAAGTTCCAGAACTCACCACACAGAAATGCCATGCTCTTAAAGAGTTCTACAAACAGAAATCCCAACTCCTGGTTTTAGCCCCACCAAGCCCTTCCGTTCCTCTATTTTCTCTCTTCCTTCAAATTCACCCACCCAAATTCCCTGTTCATTTTACGTCAAATCACAAGTTCTATTTTACTTTGTCTCCACCCAACCTTGACTCCCGGGCTTCAAGACAGGTCTTCACACAAAGAGAATTCTGGTGCCAAATATTAGCACACTTTCTGGTACATACTATTATTTCTGCACACTGAAATTTGGATCCAGGGTAAATGAGCACTTGTGGCCACCTCCAGACATAAGAACAATGATTCTGGGTACAGGAAGGGCTCCCATCCTCCTATTAATCACATTCAATTGGAGGCAACGCTTGCCCCTGCAGTGACTCCAGCCCTTCCATAACCCACGATTAATTTCCCCTGGAGACAGAGAGCTTGCTAAAGAATGATATTGAGGGAAATAGAGATCAACTGAAACTAGCAGTGACTCTGGACACAGTGGGCATCTGCCAAGGCCCTGAGTGCCTCTTCTGCTGGGTCTTCCCCTGGCACTTTTGCATAAGCATAGCCAGTGGCCATCTGGGACCCTGAGGATGCGAGGTCCAGGTGGAGTTTGCTTTTCGGCAGTGACCAAGCAGTGAGCTCAATATTAGACACAGAGTGGATTCTGGAGGAACTGGCATACTCACCCCCAACCTCAGGACCTATCCTCACTAATCATTCATCCAACAAATTCCTACTAAATTCCTTCTCTGGGCCAAGGAATGGGGACAAAAGCACACTAAGACTCACCTGCTGTCTGGAAGAGTCTAAAGGTCTAGCAGGATATGTATAGAAGAAATGGGTGCTAATTTAAATATGGGAGTTCTCGTTAGTTTCTCATCAAATAGTTATGAGGAACTTTCTATATACTAAAGATTTGTCAGCTACCTGGGATTCGAGGAAAGAAGATATATTTCTATAGAAAAGCAAGCAGGCAAGCTTTGTGGGTCTGACAGTTTAAGGGTGTGTTGGGTGCCAGAACAGGCAAAATAAACAAGGGAATTCCCAAGAACCTGGTTCAGTGTTCAACACAGAGTCAGTCAGTGAGCATTTATTGAGTGAATATTGATGAAAACAGTCATCAGAGAGCATGACACTATGACACAATGTAAAGAGCCACATGACTAGCTGTTTGGAGATCAGAAGACATCTTGAATAGAGGAGTTATCCTCTGAGCCTGGCCTGAGCAGCCAAGGACCAGAAACAAGAGGCGACCAGGACTTTGAGTATAACAATAGAAGTGCACAGAGGTTCTTGCCATGGAAAATGGTGAGAAAGGAAAGGACGGAGTGGCGTGGAGGTCCCGGGGGACTGGGTGGGTGATGGGGAGTGTAGAGTGTAAGGTTTGAGATTAAGAGTTCCATGGGAATACTGAGGTACTTTGTCCTTTGGGGTAAAGGACTTATTAAGAGAGTTCTTAACAGCATAAACAGATGGACGGCAGCATGCCAGGGGGTCTGAGGAGAGTTCAGGCCCACGAGGCTGAATGGAGGCCCCTTGGTTTAGGTTTTAGAGAGAGTAGGAGTTTCCATGCCATGTTGTAAGTGTCCATAGTATCTGCTTACAGTCAGGTTATCTCTTATTCCTGGCCAGGGTTAAGGAGCAAAGTTCATATGTGTTCATCATAAGAGATGTAGCCCCTAAATGCTTAGGGTACACTTCCTATGGGAAATTGAGGATGAGAGGCTCATAGGCAGACTCTCTCAGCAGGGTGCCTGTCATTTCCCTGTAGCAGTGGGAATTGCAGGCTACGAGGATGGAGCCAGAAACAGGACACTGCAGGTGAGTGTGGCCTGAGCAGCCCCTAGCCCTTGGAGGAAGGGGTCCGTACTGCACTTCTGGGGGACATGTATGCCAACCCTGCACGTAAAAAACAAACAGACAGCCCTGCCTTCCAGGTAGATTGTGCTCTAGCCAGAAAGACCTCCTATAGCCTGGCCTCAACAGCAGAGATGGACATCACAAAGGCCCAGCTGATAGCAGAGCAGATAAGAACGTGAGATTAAAATCAAGCAGAGCCCAGGGTCCCATCCCAGCTTGCCACCTTCTACAAGGGACGTGGTCGGAGAGCAATTGAGCCTCTCTGAGCCTCAATGCTTTCCTCTCCAGAATAGGAATCCCAATATTCACTCCGAAGGACTAAATAAGGTCACGTGCATAAAATCCTTAACAGAGAGTGTTTTTAAATGATTGTTTTGTTACTGTTAAAATAAATAAGCATTACTACTGTCGTTCTATTTGAAATGCCGTTCTTTCCTACTCATTGCTTTGCTGCCTATAAACAAAGTTAACTCTGGGGCCCTGTTTTCCTCTTCGTTATCTCACTAAGGCAAATGAATTCAAACTTGATTAGACAGACACTGTGGCTCACTCAGTTGGGATGAAACTCCAAGAGCGTGTGGCCCAGTCTTCCTCAGATTATCATGTGGAGCCTGAGGGCAGAAAGACCACTATAAGCTTTTGTCCGGCCCCACAGATGCTGAGAGCGAGGTTTAACTTCTCAACCTCCAGACCCTGTCAGCCTTCCAGATACGGCTCATCCCCGCTCATTTAACTGTTTACCATGGAAAGGCCAAGATTAAATCAAGTCTGAATGTGAGCCTTGAAAAGCCAAGTCTCCTGAAGGATGCAAGTTTGCCTGGGCTCTGCCCTCCTCACCAGGCCTGCGGGGCCTGCTTTGTTTTCTTCACACTCTCTCCAGAGTTTGACAGATTACTGCTCACTCTGAGAATACATGCTGCCCGTGGCCCTCATGACCTAAGGAAGAGATAAGCTCTCCCTAACCTGTGTCAGCTTTTAGTGGAACAAGGCCCGCAGAGGCTGTGAGCCACCAGGACCTCACCAGAGCCCAAGATGTGCTTCTGCCTGCGGCTCTGGACACAGTTCCTGATATGGTGGTAGCTCTAGGCACCCAAAGCTTACCAGGATCCTCTCTCCTTGTCTGGGGTCACAGATCCCTCCTCTGGAAAATGGCTGGGAGGGGGATCTCTCAGAAGAGCAGCAGTCACTTTTCTCTTCCTAGAATCACTCAGTTGCTCTCCAAATCCATCTGAGCACTGAAAGCACAGCTCACTGGAGCACTCATCTGCTGCCCTCTCCCCTTCAGTAAGACTCAGTGCACCTGCTGAACTCACCACCGAAAAATCCCTTATGCAAAAGAAGCTACTTTATGAGACCTGGTTCTCTGCTCACCATTAACCTGTCCCTGGCTGAACAACCTGAGCCATCTCAGCTATCATGCATGTGGGAGCTGGTGGCCCACCCAAAGGGATCCTTGCGTGTGGGATGGTAACTGACTGGGTAAACAAATTAGATTCTGGTACCCTCCTTCATTCCCCAAACACATACTGAAACGGTCTGTTTTCCTGGGATTATGTCAGCTTTCAATGACGTAAATGTAGCAGGAATCTGAAGCATCAAACCCCTTTGTCTTAAGAATTCAATACAGGCCTCAGTTCCTTATTAGCAAGACCTAACTGTCATTCACCCAACTCTTACCTGTAAAGCAAACATTGTTTTGACTAAATCCATGAATTTGTTAAGACCCATCCATTTCTAACTTAGTCTGGTCTGGACTCATATCTACAAAGGATCATATCTACAAAGGACGGGACCAGAGGGGTCTTAAGGAAATCAAAATAATAGTCTCACTTTTTTTCTTCACCCCCTTCCCATGTTACTCCAAACCTTAGCTCTCTGTCTCTCTACACTCTGTGTCCATTCTTCCTAACATGTAAAAGCTGTGTCCACATAGCAGGAGATAGGACCTAAGCAGCTCTGTGTTTCATCCACCTTCAGCAACTCATAAAATTCAAAGGGAAAACACCAATACTACAGACTTGAGCCACCAGGGAGCCCATCACTGTGGCCAGAAGCAGGAGAAAGCCATGACTGATCAAGCCTTGGTCACATGACAACTCAGCACCACAGAACAACATGGTATGAAGAACCAATAGCTTTACCCAGGAGGGTGTGTGGGTCCCTGCCCTGGGAAATGGAGTAAGATGGAGGGGAGGGGGCAAGGGAGAGATGTACGTCACACCAGAGAAACAGGAAAAGCTGTTGTTTGGTGAAAGTAAAAGACAACATATCAAGGACCTTTACCCAAAATCCTTCACTTCGGGAGTGTTTCAAATGTCCAGCCTCTTTGCAATGTGTGAAGTAATATATTTAAAATATTTAAATGACTTGAAACATTTTTTTTTCATTTTTTTATTTATTTCTGTATGTGTATGAATGTACTGTCTGCATGCAGGTTTGTGCACCCGTGTCGTGCAATGCCACGGAGGTCAGAAGAGGGTGTCGGATTCCCCTGGAACTGGAGTTCTCCTGGAATTGGAGTTTCGGACGGTTCTCGGCCGCCATGTGGGTGCTGGGGATCGAACCCGGGTCCTCTGTAAGAGCGGTCGGCGCTCTTAACCGCTAGGCCATCTCTCCAGTGCTTGAAACGTTTTTTATACATGTGATGAACCAGCACAGGAGTGAGACCTATGGTGACAGAGAACAAAGCAAATATCTTTAGGAGGAGAAGAGAATTGGCATCCACTGAACGTTTATTGGGTGCAGTTCCCTGTTATGGAGCTGAACAGTCATCCAGAGGCAGATTCCATTGTTTCCTTCCATTAACAAATGAAGCAACAAGTACTCAGAGATGTTCCCAAAAAGAACATAAATCTTACTGATAGTCCCTATGGTGGTTAACTTTAGTTGTCAGCTTAATTGAACTAAGAAATACCTAGAGTTAGTCAGGCATACCTCAGGGTGTGTCTGTGAGGACATTTTCAAACAGGATTAACTGGCAGTGGGGGATACACCCTGAATGTGGGAGGCAGCATCCCATGGTTTGGGGTCCCAAAGCTCTCTCTCTAGAGGTAAGAAAGCCGCCTCTTGCCCCTGCTGCCACAGCCAAGAGTTCTGTGGTCTTACCCATGCCTTCCCCACTGTGACAGATTGTGTAATTAAACTGTGAACCAGAACAAATCCCTTCTCCCTTAAATTGTCAAAGACAATGGAGGAAAAAACCACTGCAGCCTCATAGCTCATAGGGGGGACGTGGACCCAAGTTTGCTTGATTCTGAAGACTATACTTTTTCTACAAGTCCATTCCACCTCTCAGCAGCAATATACAGCCCAACTAAAATACAGAGAGTTGAACAATGAAGCCGTCCCTATTAGTAGACAGAGCACCACACCTTCCCCAGGAGGACAGCAGCACCAAGATGGAAAGCTATTTTTCTGGGTCCTTTATGAAGATACTCTTTACTTCCAAAATGGAAGCGGCACAGCAAAGAAAGAAGATGACTGACCACCATGAAGACTGCCCACCATGAAGACTGCCCACCATGAAGACTGCCCACCATGAAGACTGCCCGCCATGAAGACTGCCTGCCATGAAGACTGCCCACCCTGAAGACTGCCCATCATGAAGACTGCCCACCATGAAGACTGCCCGCCATGAAGACTGCCCACCATGAAGACTGCCCATCATGAAGACTGCCCACCATAAATGCTACATCTGCCAGAACGAAGTCCAGAAAGCTCAGTGGATTTGCAACACAGGGGTCTCAGGTGACCAGCAAGAGGCTGCTTCATGGAGGACTGTATCCGGAAGCAACATTTCAAGGTCTGCAGCTAGCAACTATCAAGAAATAGAAGTTTCAGGAGTGGCTCTCGTTCACAAAGTTTGGCAGTAACTGCAATATTTGCTTATTTTTTAATTATAGGGGAGCAATAATTAAAGGAGGGTTAAAATTGGTGTGCAATAAAAATGCATCTTTATCCTATATGCAGATGGAAATGTTCTGGAAAAAATATGCCTTTAATAATGTAAAGAAGAATTCAAATTAAGGGGCTGGAGAGATGGCTTAGCAGTTAAGAGCACTGACTGCTCTTGCAGAGGACCCTGGGTACGATTTCCAGCACCCACATGGCAGCTAAGAACTGTCCTTAGTGCCTGGGCATGGTGGCACAAGCCTTTAATCCTAGCACTCAGGAGGCAGAGGCAGGTGGATCTCTGTGAGTTCAAGGCCAGCCTTGTCTACAGAGTGAGCTCCAGGCCAGCTGGGACTTAAAGGGAGACCCTGTCTCAAAAATACCAAAAAAAAAAAAAAAGAATTCAAATTAAAACTTGACCAGTTGAAATTCTGGACAGTAAAAAAATGACTCTGTGGATGGAACTGGTAAATGAAAAGTTGGAGGGAACAAGGTGCTCCCACCCTCCTCCCCCCCAAAAAACCGAGAGACCCCTGAGGACCAGATCCTCAACTGACCTTGAGAAAACAAAAACCTTGGTTAATCTGGGCTAACTGTGTGGCCTTAAGCATCCAAAAGGAAAGTAGAACCAGAAATAAATAATCAGTAAGACCAGAGAAACTGTACTGCAGACATAAAACTAGAGATATTAGTAAAAAGACAAAAAAGAAAAAAAGAGAGAGTATGGTGATTTGGCCTGTCTTCAATTCTTACTGGCAAGTGCATCTACCCTGTGGCTGTCACAGCTTTTGGCACTCCTCAAAGACAAGAGACACAGATTTTTAACCTTCCAATATGGACTGAAGACTCATGTCTCTCTAAGAATCCTCCACACCTTCAATGCCAGTTGGGGACTACTGAGATACCCAGCTTGTGGACTAAACAGCTAAGGGGATTTCAGCCTCCTCAGAATATAGACTGCCATTGTTGGACTACCTGGGCTGTATCATGGAGGCCAGTGCAGGGGGATTGAGATAGGATGCATGCTTACTGGACTTCATTTAGGGAACCATAGGAGGAAAAGACCCCAATGTGGAGCAAAAGTGCAGGACTGATGGTTGTTTGGGATTGCCAAGGAGGAACCTTCGAGTACCTCCTTAAGGAAAACATGACATCTTTTAGGGGAAAAAAGACCTCCAATTCAAGTGATATGTGTATGTATGTATATATTTATGTATATATACATATATATATATGTATATATACTATAGCAATACAAGTTGGAGAAAAAAATAACAAAAGAACTGAAAGAAAAAAACTCCGAAAAGACTCAGAAAAAAATGCAAGACATGTATGGCAGAGTGCAGAGACTTGGGTGGGGTGGGAGGCATGGAAAGGGAAGTGACTCTAGATTCAATTGAGAAATGATGTATGACTTATGAAAAAAGTTTAATAACAGTAAAAAAAGAAATATAACATTTAAAAAAAAAAGACTCTGGACCACAAAAGGGTTTTTAGTGAGTTTGTCTCTCTGGTACACGGGTGTCTTGTCTGTTTAAAGGTGACAGTTGCACCCTCCTGAGAGCAGGTGTGCTGTGACACACAAGTTCTGCCTCGTGTGAAGCTTCCTCTCACTGGATGCACTATTGGTTGACTCAGTGTGCCTCCAGCCAAGTCAGCCAATCCTTCGTTGAGACTAATGATGGATGATGGGAAAGAGCTTCTTCCTCTCCATTTGGCTGCTGAGCTGAGCTGACAAGGCTGGACCCAGGGAGACACAATCTGGTTTCATCAACTGAGATTAACAAGGACTAAGAAAAAAAATGTCTCTCCAGCCCACGCATTAAATCCAGGGAAAGGCATTTTCCTGTGCCAGTGATGGCAGCTCAGCGACAGAAGGGGAGAGAGGCCAGTCAGACAGAAAAGACACAAGAACATTCTTCCAAACACTGAGCCACACATACCCACTCTC
This sequence comes from Rhizomys pruinosus, assembly GCA_009823505.1. Lineage (NCBI taxonomy): Eukaryota > Metazoa > Chordata > Mammalia > Rodentia > Spalacidae > Rhizomys > Rhizomys pruinosus. The sequence continues at coordinate 795,548 of VZQC01002950.1, forward strand.
CAAACAGGACTCCTTTGTTTTTACTGAAGAGAGTCTGAATTGCATTTCTGAAGCTGGCAACTAAAATAGAACTCAGTAACACAGTTCCCAACCATGCCTCAGTTAGTTAGGATGGAGTACCCTGCGGATCGCAGTGAAATCTGTTTCCTGCTGTGGCCACTGAAAACGAATACAATAATAATCATGGTGGTGGTGGTGCTGCTGCTGCTGCTGATGGTGATGATGATAATGGTGATGATATGGGCCCCTGCCCTTTAAGAGTTCACCATCAAAGGCAGTACATCGTACTTCTGTGATAAATATGAAGTCCTTCAGAAATGTCAGTAACATGAGTTTCATGTGTGCTAGGGGGTGGAAATGACAGGAAGAATTGTGGGTAGTTATAATTGTCTCCTAAAAGACAGATAGCACGAACCAGAGTAACTGTCTCACTGGATGATAAACAAGGTGGTACTCAAAGACCCACAAATCTCTGGGGAGACTTCACCCCCACCCCCGCAGCCCCTCACTGGGCTGCAGGTAGTCCCTTCACTCCTGCCTGCCTTCCTCTTTCTCCTGGGACTCATTATCCTTTTGGTCTCTGGGCCCCTCTGTTCTCCCTCCAGCTCCTACAAAAACAGTTCCATTTTCTCCCATGAGTCCTTAGAAAGCCTTGAGTTCAGTTCCTTCTGAGGCAGGGTTCTCTCACTGATCCTGAGCTAGGCTAGTGGACATCAAGCCCCAGAGATCGTCCTCTCCCTATTCCTATGCCACTAGAGTTACGGGGCCCTGCAACATCATGCCTGGCATTTCCATGGGTGCTGAGGATTTGAACCCAGGTCCTCATGCTTGCATGGCAAGCACTCCAACTCACATAGCATCTCCCAGTCCAAGAAGGGGGGCTTTGAGTTGATGGACTCTCTCAAGTTATAGAATCTTTCCTAATTCCAGTGCCCTGCACTGTCTCTCTGAGGATGCTGGTGAAGAAGTAAACAATTGTACCCCCTCTGGCTGGTCCCCTTCTCCAGCCAGTGACTTGAGAGTGCATTTGAAAAGCCAATTTTCATCACAGCACTTTCAAGTCTGGAAAATGGACTGGCTCTGCCACATATCAGCCGTGGATCTAACATCTCTGGACTACAGTTTCCTCATCCCTAAAACAGAGATATAACATAGGACTACATACCTCGTAGGCTGACTATGAGGAATAAATAAAACATCTGCAGTGTCTCAGAATAGTGCACAACATATGGTCACATGCTATATGAGTGTTAAGTACTCCCAGATAGGAATAGAGACATTTCAGTGATATTTTAATTAGTTCTTTTTAAAGGTCTGGTAATAGGTTGCTGGCTAAAAATAATTATGTATATATATATATATATATATGTATCTATCTTATATATATATATATATATATATATATATATGTTTCCATCTTATATATATATATATTATATATGTTTCCATCATATATATAATATATATATAAGATGGAAACATATAGCCATTTTAGAAGACTATTTAATGATGTAAGGATATTATCATAATAAATTGTCAGTAAAGGACCAGGTTTCAAATAATATGTACAGTTAAATATTGAAGGAAAGAAAAACACTGGAAAATATGATTGGCAGGTGTTTCCACATAGAGGGTCCAACTTTGTCACAAACAGGACTCATACCAGACTCTCATGTAACCCAGGCTGGCCTTAAACTTGCTGTGTAGCTAAGCATGACTTCAAATTCCTGGCCTTTCTGCCTCAGCCTCCCAAGAGCTAGAGTACAACATGTTTTCTTCAGAAAATAATCCAGACATATAACCCACTCTGGACATGCTGATGGAAGAGGCAGACAGGATGACCTGCCCGTGGGACTTTCCGTTTTCTACTGTAGCTCATTACCTTTCCCTATATTTACTCACAGACACACACACAAACACACACACATAAACCCATAAACACACATACACATATATACACAGATACATATACATACACACATATACGCACATACAAACACTGACGCATACACAAACACACATACAAACAAGACACTACATACTCATATACACACATATATACATACACAGATATATACACATACACATATACATGTATACACACAGACACACACATAGATACACATACACACACACATGGAGTCTTCTAAGGTAAACACATTTCACTTTTACAATTATGAATTAAAGCCATGAGTGTTATTTAAAGGGCACTTAAAGGGGGTCACTGGCTGCTCTTGCAGAGAATCTGAGTTCTGCTCCCAGCACTCCCAGGGCAGCTAAGGACCACCATGTTCCAGACGGTCCAGTGCCCTCTTCTGGCCTTAATCAGTGGATGCACAGGCACACTAAATCCATGCAGGCAAAACACTCATTCACATAAAAACTACAAATAAATAACAAAGGTTTCAAAGGGCATTTTGATCATCCCTCGACAGAGGAGCTGACCTGACAAGTGTAACTGGGTGGGTTTCCGGTGTTCGCTCCCAGGGGAAACTGGAAACGAGGCAGGACAGCCAGAATTTGACAGAAGATAGAGATGCCCTCGCAGAGTCGCTGCCCTGGAGAAGGCACCGGGCGGAGGCCTTGGGGTGGGGGAGGCTGTGGGGACAGGGCAAGGACACTAGTCTTTGAAGGGGCAGGGGACTGAAGAGGACTGTTCCCCTTCCCTCCCGGACAGGCTTGGGCAGCTGAGCCACCATGAATGCACGGCTCTGATACTTATGACCCCATGTCTGCAGCACCATGTACGCCCGGCTCTGATACTTATGACCCTGTGTCTGCAGCACCTTGTATGCACGACTCTGATACTTATGACCCTGTGTCTGCAGCACCTTGTATGCACGGCTCTGATACTTATGACCCTATGTCTGCAGCACCATGTACGCATGGCTCTGATACTTATGACCCCGTGTCTGCGGCCTCGCTCGGCCCTGGCATGATATTGGGATTTTATTTCACATGTCAGCATCTTGTTTTCTCCTTCCCGGCAGTCTCAATAAGGGCTGGGAGGAGCGGGTACAGGGAGAAGAAGGCAAGTGAAGGAAGGCCCTCAGCCGCTGACAAATGTAACTGCCAAAACTCCAGGGCCATTTGGATTCTTCCCTCTGTGTCTGATTTTTAATGCTTTGGGTCTGCTGATGGAGCTTCTCCAGCTGTTATCACATTTGTCCCCCAACCCCCATTCATTCAGCAAGTTCTTATTTCGTTCTTATTTCATGCCAAATCCCGGGCCAAGCACTTTTCATCATTTAATTCTTATCCGGAGCCTTAAACAAATGACTCAGGTGCTGTTATTAGTGTGCCTTTTGCAGATAAAGGACTTGAAGCTCTGGGAAGGTATTAGCCCAAAGTCACCCAGTAAATTGTTAATCTTCATCACCACCAGAGGGGCTACTGTTGACAGAGCACCTCCTGCACACCAGACATTGAATTAAGAACTTTATACACAAGTGCATATAACCAGTCCACGCCAAACAGCCCTTGGGAGGCTGTGCTTAACATCCTCGACTAACAGATCAGGACTCTGAAACACGGGAAGGGAGAGTGTTCGAGTGCTGTGTGGCTTTGGGGAGGGGCTGTGAACGAACACCAACTCACCCCAGATAAGGAACGACGAGTTGATAACAGACCAAAGTAACAGTTCCACCAAAGACCAACTTATCAAAACAGCGGATTACTGGCCTTACTTACAGAAGTATGAGTGGGGGTCACTTCCAAGAGCATGGATGATTCAAAGGCAGCTGTGTCACTGGAAGTCCACCACAGCATGGAAGCCAACTCTGGCCTCCGCCCTACTTTCAGGAAACTCAACAGATCAGCAGGTCTCTCTCCTTAGCAGATCTTAGTGCCTACATAACCTTGGTAGGGGTAGGGAGGGACTGGGCATCTGACAAGTCGTAGTGACTTCTGGAGATTTTCGAGTTCATTTTTTTATGTTAAGGAGCCTCTCCCTCTGGGATGAAATGTTTACACAACAGAGTTACTATCTAAGGTTGCATAGCTTTTAGAAATGGGGAAAAAACATATTTTGAAGTATATCCAACTCCTAGACTCCTATTGTTAAGCCCTAAATGAGCTGCTCCCTCAGCTTAATGACTGGGCCTCAAAAGACTCGGCCTTTCCTTTACAGCATATGGACGATGCTTGCACCAGTCTGCCTCAGCCTCTCCCAGTCCTGAGATTGTAGCACCATCCACGAAGATACTGTGAGGAGCTGGAAACTGGTCTAACTTCATTTTCCTTCTTTCTCCTTTTTATTTTTAATTCTAATTCTCTTTGTAACTACTGTTTCAGGCATGGGCCCATTATCATCCAAAAAGCCATCACAGAAGAGAATTATAGGACGACGAAAGTGGAGGCAAGCAAAGGGCACCTGCCGGTTGCCACGGTGAAATGTTCAGAGGGAGCAGGCAGCAGCCATTAGCATTCAGTTTAATGGTATGTTTTGTCCCATCTGTAACTGGAAGTGTGTTTACTGTTTCATATTTCCTTCATGAGCGGGAACTGCAAACCTCATGTACTATATGGAGAGACACTTAATGGGTCTAATTACACATTGGTTCACACTGTTCCTCAACCAAAGATGAGACAATCAGAACTCCCCAGTTGCCCCAAGCTGTGTGAGCAGACATCTCATCCTTTGGTCCCCATGAGACTAGCCGACTAGCCACTTCCTGCCCACTGGTTCCTGATAGCCCCCACTTATTTAGTATGTGGCTCAGAGCATCCCCTACACAGACACTGAAACGGGTCAGATCTAGCCCAGGAACTCTGCATCCCAATGCTCCCCATTTAGTGGCACATTACAAGCTGTGTAACCATGCAGCACTCTGCAATGACGTCAAGCTCCATTGCCCACACACTGCAAATGGGGATGCGGAGATTAAGGAGTCAGTCCACCTGGCCTGCGAATCAGCCGCTTCCAAGGAGAGACTGTGAAGTTGCTAACAGCAAGAAGTTGGCTAAACCTCTCCCAGCTTTCTTCTACCCCGCCCCATGGTTCTCAACTCTAAAAGCTTATCAGAATCATCTGAAAAATACGGCTCATCCAAGATCAAGTGCATCTGAATCTTTGGGGGTGGAGCCGAGCATCTTTTTTCCCATGACCGCTTCTTACAGGATAGATTGTGCAGCTATCCCACAGCCCATGATACCATCTCTTGTAAATCTGCCATTTTATTCTCTCTCTACTGAGTAGATTTCTAATCCTTAGGCCAGAGTGTCCATTTAATAGTTTAAGTGGATAGCAGATAATGCTGAAGCAGTCTCATCTGGGTTTGAAGCTCTGGCTGTGCGCTTTTGAATAAGGATGTTAAACTTCCTAGGCAACCGCCTCATGGTCTGTTCTATGGAAGTGGTAGTAATGGCTGGAATGTGTCCCCCAAGAGAAAGGACTGGTGTGTGGGCCCCACAGCTCCCCCAGTGTTGAGAGGCAGAGCCAAATGGGAGGTGTTCCAGTCATGGGGGCCCCAGCACATGAGTGGGTCAATGTCAATGATAAAAGGACAACATACTGGCCATTTCCTCTCTCACGCTCTCTTTCTCCTTCCTTGCCTCCTTCTCACCTTTTCCATGGGATGATCTACGGCGGCCCTCCCAGACACGGAGAGGATGCCAGAACATGCCCTTGGACTTCCGAGTCTTCAGAACTGTGAGCCAAATACATTTCTATGTGTTATAAGTTACCTGGTCTCAATTCTTATATGGCAGAAGTACAGAATAGACTAAGATTGCCAGTGTTTAAAGCTCCTGGCACACAGCCAGTGCTTAATAAACGGTGGTCCAAACCATGGGATGCCATGATCTAACTTGTGTTTTCTTTTCTTTTTGAATTTATTTTTTACAATTCCATACATATATAGAATTACCGTGGTCATACTTCCCACCCCTCCTCCTCATTCCCGGCCCTCATCCCTCTGCCATCTCTCCCACTCTGGGGACATCCTTCTTCCTAACTAACCCCCTCCTCTCTCCAAGTTTTCGCTTGTTTCTGTGGGTCTTGTGCAGGTAGACACTGCTGCTGGGTGCTGTTGATGAAGACAGACAGCCTCCCCGAGCCGGAAGACTGCGTTTCGCTGCTCTCCTCCCTTTCCGCCCAGGTCTTCCGGTCTTTTTTGATCCCTCTTCTGTGATGTTCCCGGGTCTTGCAGGGGATGCTATAGGTGCCTGGTTGGGGGCTGAGCACTGAGACAGGGTCTCTCACCCCAGGTGAGCTTCTTTTCTTGCAGCTACTTCTTACAGAAGACAAGACAGGCCCTGGTCTGCTTATGGCCAAGCAGAGCAATGTCCCAATTTACAGTCTTTCAACACAGCAGGAGGTGAGAGATGTCTGCTTGTCTAATAAGAGAGAGTCCCACTGGCAGCAAGGACTGCAGAGTATTTCACAGAGCTCAGCACTCTAAAGAGCCTGCCCTTCACCTTTTTGAAGGTACCAGTTCTGAAAACACTGATGGTGAATATTTAAAACTTCCAGATGCAAAAACAAATAGAGACTCATAGCTAGAACCTCAGGTTTCTGGAGGTAGAGACACAGGATCATGTGTTAAAGACTAGCTGGGGCTATATAGTAACAACAAGAAGAGAAAACAAAAACAAAACCCCGGAAAAACAAACTAAGAAAAAAAGCAAAATTGACAACTACCTAGTTCAAGCAACTTAGATCGATTCAAATTGCTGGCTTTCCAGCTCCACCCTGCTGGGTACATGTTGATTTCTCACAGACAGTAACTAACTAACATGCATTGAGTTCTTGATGTATGTTTCAGCCAAACTATTTCCTTATTCAAACTGTCACATTTAATTCTTGTATTAGACTCCTAAGATAGATAGAACTTTAAGTAAGCAACCAAGGTTCCAAGAGGTTAAATAACTTACCCAGGATTACACAGCAAGGAGCAGCCCTGTGGTTAGTCATTACTCTGGACTGCTAAGCTCACAGGTTCCAGGTCTGACTCGGGCTGAGTAAATGCTTAGTGATTAGCACATGATGAATGTATTGCAAAGACTTATCTGTAACAGTCCTCAAATCCATGTCATCAGCTTGGCTGTTATCTCCTGACCCTTGCCATCTCTGCTTTCACTAGAAGTCCCGGGGGAATCTGACAGCAAGAGGGGTGATCTGATAACCCCACCCCCAGTACTGAATAGTCAGCTTAAAGAAACAACAGTACAACCTTTGCTTGCCAACAGCCTTTAATGCAAGTCCCTACTTCAGACTGTATCTGTATCCTCTGCAGATGGATAGATAGGTTCCCACCCCCAAAGAAATAACAAGTAGAGGAGGCAGCAGAGTCTAGGGTTAGAAAACAAGCATTTTGATATTCTTCTTTCTCCATCTCCTTTTCAAACCTTCACTTCTATTGGTCATCATTATTCATGTAATACAGTATAAGACTAGATTGCACATGTGCTACTGGGCATCCTTGGAGACGTAACTAATTAATTTCAGCACTCTTTTCCACTAAAGTCAAAGACTCTGCCTCAGTTTTCTGCTTCACTGTTCCATAAACTGATTAAAACCATATACCCTCAATTATAATCCCACTTCTCACTGGGCTACCATAGCCACATTTCTTAAACTCTTTGAGCTTTAGTTTTCTTATCAGTGAGATAATGAGGATAGTGATGTTCTCCTCCACAGAGCTATCAGTAAGAGTAGGTGAAGACATGGGGAGAGGGCTCAATGCATAAGGCACCTGCCGTGCAAGCACGAGGACTTTGAGGTTGGATCTCCTGCACCTACCTGACAACCTATGCATTGTAGTATGTGCCTGTAATCCCAGTGCTGGGAGGGAGAGCCAGGAGGATACCAGGGCCTCACCTAGTCTGCCAGTCCCACTGAATTGGTGAGTGCCAGGTTCAGTGAGAGAGCCTGTATAAAAAGAAGATACCCCACCTCACTCTACCTCCGTACTCATGCACCCCAACTGCTCCATGTATTCACTGCCCACCCCCCAGCTTCAACCCCACATTCAGGAAGAGACTTGTGTCAGCTCAGCCCTGGATCTGCGCAATGAAGGCATCCTATCTCGGACCCCAGCCCACTCTGCCTTTGGGCCTGCGTGGCCCAGTTGTTCCATGTGGTCACTGTAGCTCTGGTCCCAGGAAGACACGCTGCCCACACCCCAGCCTGCTCTGCCTCCAGACCCACAGATCTCAGCTGCCCTATGCAGTCAACATGGCCCCAGACCAGGACTTGAACTTGGTATGAGACTCTGCCTCTTAGCTCTTTCTGCTTTGGTTCTAGCCCTTCAAGACTTCCCTAGGTCTCCATGAGGATGTACCTTGGGATTCCAGCCTGGTGGACTAAAAACTCACTTCAAAAGACAACCAGCAGGCCATCTCCAGATAGCCAGGTCCCCTCACAAAAGCACAAACAATATGATATATTGTACACACACACACATGCATACACACACCAGTCTCACAGTGATGTTCCCGAAGGAGAATAACTTAGAGGAAACTCAAGACACAGAATTCAAGAGAGTGATTATAAACATGTTGAATGAGTTCAATGCATTCACACCTGAATGAATAAACTTAAAGATGACAGAAATAAACTGTGTTAGGTCCAAGAAAACACAAACATCTGAATGAGGAAAATTCAAGATATGATATCAAGTTCAATAAAGAGATGGAAAATCAAACTGAAATGAAGCAGGAAATGAAAAACTCAATTAAGTCTAATACAAGTTCAGTGGAAAGCCTGATTAACAGAATGGATCACATAGAAGACAGACTATCACAGCTAGAAGTCGACATAGAGGAACTGGATCACTCAATCAAAGAAAATAATAAAATTTGGGGGGTTTAGGGTTTTTTTTTTAGACAAAGTCTCCCTGTAGTCCCAGTTGGCCTAGAACTTGCTGTGTAGACCAGGCTGGCCTCCATCTTACAGATATCTGTCTGCCTCTGCTTCCTGGGTGCTGAGATTAAAGACCTGTGCTACCACACCCAGCCTAGAAAATGATGTTTTAAAAACTCAGAAACAGAATATGCAGGAATTTTGAAACACAACAAAGAGACCAGATCTATGAATTATAGGCACAGAAGAAAGAGAGCAATTCCAAGTCAAAGACATAGCATTTTCAATAAAATCATAAAATCTTTCCCAACTCTAGAGAATGAAATACCCACTCCAGATATAAGAGGTCCACAGAATACCAAATAGATGGTGCCAGAAAAGACAATCCTCACAAAACATTATAGTTAAAACACTAAAAAGCACCTACTAAAGAAAGGTTATCAGAGTGCTGCAAGAGATATCTAAGTCACATATAAAGTCAGGTCCATCACAATAACAGCTGATTATTCTATGGAAACTTTTAAAGCCACAAAGATTTGGAAGGATGTATCCCAAGTTCTGCAAGATCACAACTGCCAACCCAGACCTTTATACCCAGCAAAACTATCTATTAAAATTGAAGGCAAAATAAAAATTTCCATAATAAAAACAGACTAAAGGAATATGTGACCATTAAGCCAGCTCTCCTATAAGGATAGTTTGAACTGAAGAAAAGAAAAAATATACCCAAAAGTCCGCAGAGGAAACATAACTGACACCAGAACATTTCATGTTAAAAGGTCTAAAAACTCACCATAAAATCAATAAAATGATAGATATTAATGTACATCTTTCAATAACTCTGAATAGCAATGGTTCCAATTCCCCTCAATAAAAATACACAGACTTGAAGATTGGATTAGAAAACATAATCCATCTTTTGGATGCCTCCAAGAAACACATCTCATAATCAAAGATAGACACCACCCTAGAATTAATTTACCACTTTTTTTTTTATCTCAGAAGCCAGATCCATAATTAAGATTTTCAACAGAAATTACTTGCTACTTATTTTCAGACATGGTAATTAACATGTAAGGGTAGAAGGTATGTATTCATAATTTAGAGTAATATAAAATTAAAGGGAAAAAATATGAGTTCCTGCTGGGCATGGTGGTGCATGCCTTTAATCCCAGCACTTGGGAGGCAGAGGCAGGTGGATCTCTGTGAGTTCAAGGCCAGCATGATCTATAGAGCGAGTTCCAGGACAACTGGAGCTACAGGGAGACTCTGTCTCAAAAAGACCAAAAAAATTGAGTTCTTAAACATATTTTGGAGTTAACATACAGTTTATTCCCAGAGGACATAATTCTGGTACATATATTACATTTATATAGGCATATTTTTGAGCAATACAAATGGGAGGGAACAACAACAACATAAGAACTGGGTCTTCCTTTTAGTGTTAAGATGGGTCTTAACACTAAAAGGAAGATAAGCCTCAGACTGCTACAGGCATCAAACATCTCTGAGGACCATAGGTGTAACATCTGTTTACAGTGAGTCCTAATGAACTTTACCTTCTAGGTGCAGCACAGTTTCAATCCGAGAAACCTCCTTACCTCTTTTTCATAGAACAAAGAAAAACAGGGTGGTAATGAAGTCATCCTTTAATGGTAAATTAGAGCTGACTGTTATAGAAGTAATCTCTTATAAAACTGGAAAAACTGCTTTCTTTAATTGACTAATATACATAAGAACTGTAAAAAGGATTATTGTCTATTCAGAAACAAATATAATACTAAAGTCTCTTTAAGTAGTTCATATAATTAATACAAGAGAGCACTGATAGCAGCAATGGATTATTCTGCCAAGGAGATGCTAGCCAGGGGACCCAAGCGCCCCGCCCAGAAAAGTTAAGGCTTATTGCCTGTAACTGGGATACCTACAAGAAAAAGGTGGTAAGGCCCGCCCTGCGGTCAATGACCTGATGTAACCATGGGAGGAATGTATCGAGATCGCACTTACAAGTATACAGTGTGGTCCCTCTGGAATACCAGAGAGTGTACCAAGGGCCACTAAACCAAAAACCTATGTTGGTTTCTCCATTGAGTCAAGCAAAACTCCTCCACCAACATCAACTACAACTCAACTTGCTTGGAATTACTGTGCAGCAGTCCTCGGCAGCCATACAGTCTGTATATATCCCAACTTTGATTTGATTGTATTAAGCTCTGCTCCTTGGACGGAAATAACTCATGGATTTCTGCCCACAGTTTATACCCTTCTAGTGATTAGAGATTTATAATAGCCACAGTAAAGCCTTGTCATCTCTCATGTCAGGGAAAAAAAAAAAAAAAAAAAGAATAAAAATCCACCCAAAAGCGACAAATATACAACACAACCACTAACCAACATCCTCGTAGTCTTACCACAAAGTACTCTACTCATCAGTAGTAACTAGCAATGTTTATATTATATACATATATAGCTAATCTCTTACTGGCTTCGTTCAGAGGATTTGAGAAGACCCCTGTCCTGGGCAACACTCGGTCAAGCTCAAATGAAATAGAAAACAGCCAGAACTGGACTTAGAGTCCAAAACGACATCTCCAGACAAGTAGGACTGTTGTGCATTCCGTGTCCACCTGGTTCGCCCCATCTCTAACCTAAGGAAACAATCTGTTGGAGAAACAGAAAGGATATGGTATATTTAGGGGCCATGCGATAGGGGATACGGTATAGTACTTTATGTTTCGTAAAACTACGACAATATCAAGTCCCGGGCACACTTATTTGGATACACTTGATGAACATTTCATAGCCTTACCAGCTGGCGAAATGGTGGGAGCCCTTGGCTCTGTGTGGGGCTGAGCGGCACCAACTGCTTCAAATATCGGTTCTTATATGAAGCGAATTCTTGTGCCAAAAAAAAAAAAAAAAAAAAGGGAGCTAGATACTGACATCTTGACACACTAACTGGGCATTAGATATAAAAATGCCTAATTGTTTATATTTATTAGTTTGCATATTCGGTTTGCCTTCTCATTATTTTTCGTCCAGAACTACACCGATCACAGTGTACAACACTTTCTTTTTATGGTTTAGGACAATTTAAAGAGGAAATTAAGCTTAAAATTCCTTACTTTCCCAAAATAAGATGTAGAAGTCTAGTTCCAACGCCCTCTATAGCGATTAAAAGAGCAAGTGTTTATGGGTAAAATTATATTTAGCAGTACTTCAGCTCTGCCAAGCCTTCATCACACCAAGTATAGGGATATTTAAGGCTTAGTTGACATTGTTTAGATTAGTTAAAATTTAGGTGTGAGGTTTGGTTAGGATAATGGAAATACAACTGAACTAATTGGGAATATAAAATGTTTAAATTGGTTATTACTTAGAATTGTATTGCGGTTAAGGTATACAAATGGCCTATATATTTTTTCTGAATGCACAACATCACATTATTACACTTATCTTCTTACTGATAAGGACAAGTAAAGGAACTAAGCATAAATTTCCTTCCCAAATAATAGCATAAGTCAATAGAAACACTTGGGTAAATTTAATGAAAGCTCTAGGCCTTGGCTCCTTTTATGGACGGATGTGATACAACAACTCTTAGGCATCTATAGGTCAAACATCAAAAAACGAAAAAAAAAAAAACAGAGGGAGTGGGAAGGTGGTACGTCGTGGCCCACCAGGTACTATCCTTTCTGGGATACCAATGAAAACTCTTTGTTTCCAATCCTATTGGATAAATTTTCAATTTTTTTCGATCTTGAAACTAACAATGGGAGGAGAATTTATTATGTTCCCCCAGTGTAAAAATCACTAAATTCTAAATGCAGCTTGAAAACATACAGACTTCAGGCTGTTGCCAGGATGACTGGGAGATGCCAGCAGAGGCAAGCCGTTTGACCCATTGAACATTAAGTATGATGAGGAACCTCGACTGCCTAGTTCACAGACCACCGAGCATCTCTCTAATAATATTAGGTTGTATAGGCTACATCATATTAACTTGCTTGTGAAAACTTCTGCTCCCATCTCTATTAGAAAAGAAAAAATTGCCTGCCCAATGAACCAGTCCCACCTCAACCTTGCTACAACTTCAGACGGAGAAACCTCCTGCCTCTCCCCTTTTTTAGGAAAAAGAAAACAAGGATGGTAAGGAAACCACCCCTAACTGTAAACTAGTAGCAAACTGTTACAGTGGTAATTTCCAGTAAAACAGGATAACGGATTAACTGATTGATAGGCATAGGAACTTGAAAGGATATTCCCTAACTAGAGCCAAATTCAATAGTAAAGGTTTAAAGGCCTTGGGTAATTAGCCAAATAATTACTACAGGAAAGCTCTGACATCAGCAATGAATTTTCTGCCTAGGAGATGTTGGCTAGGGGATTCAAACCCCCCCCCCCAATTAAAGGCTTTGCCTATAAGTGGATATATGCAAGAGAAAGGCCAGTAGTTCCTGTTGTCGAATACCTGGTGTGAGCATAAGAAAATGTTATGAGAGACTCACTTGCTAGTGTACAACTGGCCTCTGAAATGCTAGAGAGCATTAACCAAAGGCCACTAAGCAATACAAGCAAAAATATTGGTCTCCCTGAGACAAGCAAGACCCTCCGTCAATATCAGCTACAACCTCAACAGCCTGGAGATACTGTGCAACAGTGGCAGCCAAAGTGTCTGATATATATATCCCAAATCTATTTGGCTATTAGCTTCTCCTTGGAGGAATAACTCACAGCGGATGCCACAAGCTTGTGTCCTCTGGTGGTTGGGCAATGTGTGAGCCTCAGTAAGAACTGTCACCCTTTAGAGAAACCACAGTTTGCGGATTAGCATACCACGAACATCTGTGTCTATGCACACAGCTTAGCTTGACATAATAAGTGGTACTGCTTAAATGCCTGTACATCCAATAGCTTGTGCTTTGTTAATATGACTAAAAAGGGTATCACTGGGAAAGCTTCAATCCATGAAGGGAAACAACTGAACAGACTGGAGTCCAAAATGACAACTCCAAAGAAAATAGACGTTGTCTTCTCACCCATTTGTGCCCCTTTCCCAAGCCCAGGGAACAAACTGCGGAGAGGAGGCGTGGTGGATTGTAGGGCTGTGGAGAGATAGGGGTGAATCATGAGACTACAGGAATATAGTCTGGACTCCTGATTGATCAACATGTCTGTGCATACAAGCTCTCCAACTGAGTCTATGGGAACTTGTGTTGTTCAAAATTGGACATAGATACTTGCAAAATGCACCAATTTACCTGATTGTATGACATAATGATTGACATCAATCTTATCCTGCAAAAAAAAAAAAAAAAAAAAAAGAACTGGGTCAAAGAACAGACTGATACAGTCAAATTCTGCCCAAAGCAATAAACCTCCACAGAGAAAAACTTTTAAAAAGACCGAGAGAAAGATACAGGACAAATATGGCAGAATGCATGAACTGGGGTGGGGGGAAGAGGAAGTGGATTATGTTTAAATTAAACTGAAAAATGATGTATGAAATACATGAAACATCAATAAAAGTATTATATTAAAAATTTAAAAAAAACAAAAAAGGAAGTAAAGTGACAGATTAGCCCCAACATAGCATAGTGAGAGATTTCCATACCCTGGTCTTGCCAATAGACAGGTCATCTGAACAAAAAAATAAACAGAGAAACACTGAAGTTAAATGAACCAAATAGACCTAACAGATATCTACATAATGTGTCATCCAAACACTAAATACATCTTCTCAGCAGCCTACAAACACATATATCACACAAAAAAGCCTCAGCAAATAGCAGAAAATGAAAATAATATCCTGCCTTATATCTGACTGCAACAGAGTGACTGTAGATGTCAATAACAAGGGAAGCTACAGGAAACACACAAACCCATAGAAAAAAAGCAACACACTATTTAACAATCAACTGGCCAGTGAAGGAAATAAAGAAATCCCTAGACAAAAATAGAAGTGAAAACACAACACACCCAAGTCTATGGCGTACCCTGAGTGTAGGCCTAAGAGGAGAAATCATAGCACCATGTGCCTACATCAAAGAAATTGAGAGACCCCCCCAAGTACATGATATAATGATATACCTTAAGAGCTTGGAGAAACAAAAACAAACAAAACCTAGAAAAATAAGATCAGACCAAAGAGAAGAGATCCAAATTAACAAAATTAAGGATGGAAAAGGAGCCATTATAACAGATACTAACAAAATTTAAAAAATCATAAGGACATACCTTAAAAACCTATAATCTACTAGATCAGAATAGCTGAAAGAAATAGATGAATTTCTACATACATGTGACCTACCAAGATTAAAATAAGATTAAATAAATAATTTAAACAGATATATAACCAGCAACAAGATGGAAGCAGTAATGAAAAAGGCTCTCAAATTAAAAAAAAAAAAAATCCCAGGACTTGCTGTGGCATTCTACCACTCAAAGAATAACTAACACGGGGCTGAAGAGATGGCTCTGTGGTTAAGAGCACTGACTGCTCTTGCAGAGGACCGGGGTTTGATTCCCAGCACTTACATGGCAGCTAAGAACTGTCTTTAAGCCAGGTGTGGTGGCTCATGCCTTTAATCCTAGCACTTGGGAGGCAGAGGCAGAGGCAGGCAGATCTCTGTGAGTTCAAGGCCAGGCCAGCTGGGGTTATAGGGAGACCCAATCAAAAAAAAAAAAAAAAAAAAGAATAACTAACACAAATACAGCTCAAATTATCCCATCAAATAGAAAAGGAATGAATGCTTCCAAACTGTGTTTGTGACCCTAATAACAAAACCAGATAAAGACAAGACAACAAGACCACAACAAAACAAAGCATAAACCAATCTTCCTGATTAACATAGAACTTCTTAACAAAATACTAGCAAACTGAATTCAAAAACACATAACAAAGATTGGCTTCAGACCATCAATGCAAGAGTGATTCAACATAATTAAACCAATAAATGTAATTCATCATGTAAATAAAAGACAGAAATCACATGATCTTTTCAATAGACACAGAAAAGGCCTTTGACAAAGTCTAGTATATCATTTATGAAGTTATTGAGAGTTTAGAGATGAAAGGGGCATAGTCTGACATAAAAATATATAACAAACTGCCAGGCATGGTGGCACATGCCTTTAATCCTAGCACTTGGGAGGCAGAGGCAGGCAGATCTTTGTGAGTTCAAGGCCAGCCTGGTCTACAGAGTGAGTTCCAGGACAGCTAGGGCTACAAGGAGACCCTGTCTCGAAAAGACAAATATATATAAAACAAACCTATAGCCAACATCATTCTACATGAAGAAAAACTGGAAGCATTCTCACTGAGATCAGGAATGAGACAAGGGTGTCTACTTTCTCCATGCCTCTTCAGTATAGTATTTGAAGTCTTCACTAGAACAGTAAGATAAGATGAAATAAAAGGGATACAAATAAGAAAAGAAGTCAAAGTAACCCTATTTGCAGATGATATAAGTCTATGCATAATAAATTTTAAAGACTCCACCAAAAAAAATGTTAAAACTGATAAACTGTTTTGGTGAGCTGGCAGGGCACAGAGTCAACACACAAAAAGCAGCAGCCTTCTGGATATCCAATTAAAACCTTACCGAAAAGAAATCAGGAAAATCATCCCATTCACAGTAGCCACAAAAAGAAAATAAAATACTTAGGAATAAATATAACCTAGGAATTGAAAAATGTATTTAAAGAAAACCTTAAGACACTGAATAAATAAGCTGAAGAAGACAGCAGAAGATGGAAAGACCACCGGTGCTCAGGGATTGGAAGAATTAATACTGAGAAACTGACCTTTCTACCAAAAAGGAAGCAACAGTTTAAAGTCTCAATCAAAATTCCATTGACATTCTTCACAGATATAGAAAATAATCTTAAAAAATGTATATGGAAACATAAAAGTCCCCTGAATAGTTAACACAACCTTAACAAAAAGAATACTACATGAGGTACCTACCATACCTGATTTGAAGTTATATTACACAGCCATAGCAATAAAAACAGATGGATAGTGGCATCAAAACAGACATATAGATCAATGAGCCAGAATAGAAGACCCAGATGAAAGTCCACACAACTATAGCCACCTTACTTTTGAAAAAGATGCTAACAATAAGCTTTGGAGAAGAGATGACATCTTCAACAAATGGTGCTAGAAAACCTGCATATAAACATGTAGAAAAATGATACTTAATCCTCATCTTTCATCTTATTAAAAAACTCAACTCCAAATGGAGAAAGGACCTCACCATAAGATCTGAGTCCCTGAAACTGTCCAAGGAAAAAGTAGGCCGTACACTTTAACATACAGCGTGGGTAGAGACTTTTTAATAAGGCTCCTTTGCTAGCACGGGCATTAAAGACCAACAATCACAAATAGAATCTCATGAAATTAGAAAGCTCTCTGTATAGCAAATGAAATTCAATCTAATGAAGTGGAAGCCCGCAGAACAGGAGAAAATATTTGCCAGTTAGACATCTGACAGAATTAGCATCTAGAATATACAAAGAGTTCAAAACACTAAACACTAAGAAAACAAACAACCCAATTAAGAAATGAACAGAACTGAAAAGAGTTCTCAAAAAGAGAAAATACAAATGGCTATGAAACACTATTTTAAAATGTTCAATATCCTTAGTTATCAGGGAAATGCAACTGAAACTCACTCCAATATTCTCCATAGTGAAAAAAGCTATCATCAAGAATTGCACACGGAAGACTAGAAAAAAATTTAAACCCCTGAAGAAGGAGATTGAAAATGACACCAAAAGATGGAATGACCTCCCATGCTCATGGATTGGGAAAATTAATATATTAAAAATGTCCATTTTACCAAACTGATATACAGATTCAACACAATCCCAATCAAAATCCCTACGAGCTTCTTCGAAGACTTGGGGAAAAAAAATCGTTAAATTCATATGGAAAAACAAAAGACCCAGAATAGCTAAAGCAACCCTGAGTGAAAAATGCACTACAGGGGGGATTGCCCTACTAGCCTTCAAACTATATTACAATGCCATAGTCATAAAGACAGCTTAGTACTGGCACAAAAACAGACCAGTTGACCAATGGATCAAAATTGAATATCCAAATTTGAGCTCATACAATTTCAGCCACCTCATATTTGACAAAGGGGCAAAAAATGCTCAATGGAGGAAGGATACCATCTTCAGCAAATGGTGCTGGCAAAATTGGATCACCATCTGTAGAAGAACAAAATTAAACCCCTACCTCTCACCCTGTACAAAAATAAACTCCAAGTGGATCAAAGATCTCAACGTAAAGCCTGAAACCCTGAAGGTGATAAAAGGAAAAGTTGGCAACAACCTACAAGACATAGGCATAGGAAAAGACTTTCTTTTTTTTTTAATTTTATTTATTTCTGTATGTGTATGAATGTACTGTCTGCATGCAGGTTTGTGCACCCGTGTCATGCAATGCCACGGAGGTCAGAAGAGGGTCTCGGATTCCCCTGGAACTGGAGTTCTCCTGGAATTGGAGTTTCAGATGGTTCTCGGCCGCCATATGGGTGCTGGGGATCGAACCCGGGTCCTCTGTAAGAGCGGTCGGCGCTCTTAACCGCTAGGCCATCTCTCCAGCCCAGGAAAAGACTTTCTAAATCAGACAGCAGCTGCACAGGAAGTAAGGTCAACGGTTGACAAATGGGACCTCATAAAATTCAAAAGCTTCTGTACAGCGAAAGAAACAAGGAGGTGAAGAGAAAACCCACAGAGTGGGAAGAAATCTTTACCAGTGACACATCTGACAAAGCATTATTGTCAAGAATATATAAACTACTCAAAAAACAATTAAGTAGGAAGACAAATGACCTACTCAAAAGATGGAGTAAAGAGAGCTGAACAGAGTCTTCACCACTGAGGAATTAAAGATGGCTGAGAAACATCTTAAAACGTGTTCAACTTCATTAATAATTAAGGAAATGCAAATTAAAGCCACTCTCAGATATCATCTCATTCCAGTACAGCTAGCTAACTAAGATCAAGAAAACAAAAGACAACAGATGCTGGAGGGGTTGTGGGGAAAGGGGAACACTCATCCACTGCTGGTGAGAATGTAAACTTGTACAACCACTATGGAAAGCAGTGTGGAGAACACTTAAAAGACTCAGAATGAGCTTACCACTTGACCCAGTCATACCACTCCTGGGTATACAACCCAAGGACTCATCCTATGGCAAAGATACATGCACATCCATGTTTATTGCAGCTCTCTTCACAACAGGGAAGAGCTGGAACCAACCCAAATGCCCCTCAACAGACGAGTGGATGACAAAAATGTGGTACATCTACACAATGGAGTACTATTCAGCAGTAAAGAAAGATGGCATTATGAACTTTGCAGGTAAATGGTTGGAGCTCGAAGCCATTATGCTGAGTGAAGTAACAGTCCCAGAAAGACAAACGGAGAATGGTTTCCCTCATTTGTGGATGCTAACACCAAATCCCCCAGATGAAAGGCAAGATGAATGACATTATGGTTATATTTTTGTTTATCTGAAAGCAACTATGTTGCTATAATGTGAATCTCTCAACAGGCTCTAGAATCCA
The DNA here is from genome assembly GCA_009823505.1 of Rhizomys pruinosus. Classification (NCBI taxonomy): domain Eukaryota; kingdom Metazoa; phylum Chordata; class Mammalia; order Rodentia; family Spalacidae; genus Rhizomys; species Rhizomys pruinosus. Next base: position 814,935 of record VZQC01002950.1, read on the forward strand.
CCCACCAATTATTTTCAGATTCTGTAATTATTGTATATGGGTGGAGAGTATGCATCCATATTTTAGAGAAATATGAAATTAATAGAGGAAAATGTGAATTCCTAAGCATAAAAAAGACTGAGAGAAAGATGCAGGACAGTTATGGCAGAATGCATGATCTGGGATGGGGTGGGGTGGGGGGAAGGGATGGGGGAATATGCCTGAACAGAAATGAAAAATGATGTATGAAATACACAAAACATCAATAAATAAATAAAAAAGAATATTTCAGGTATGGTGGGAATGCCTTTAATCCTAGCACTTGGGAGGAAGAAGCAGGTGGATCTCTGTGAGATTGAGGCTAGCCTGGTCTACAATAGTGAGTTCCAGACCAACTGAGGCTACAGAGAGCCTGTCTCAATAAACAAACAAAGAAGAATGCAAATTTAAAACATGCTCATGTGGATGTGGGAAGGGAGCCACCTTGTACACTGCTGCTGAGAGTGTAAACTTGTGTTTAGAAATTAATCTGGCAACATAGACTGGACTCCTAATTGATCAACATGCCTGTGCATACAAGTATCACCAACTAGACTATGGGAACCTTGGGTTGTTCAAAATTTGGACAAAGATACTTGCAAAATGCACCAGTTACCTAATTGTATGGCGAACTGAGTACATCAATGTTATCTGAAAACAACTGTGTTATTATATTGTAGAATCCCTTAAAATAAACAAATAAAAGAGGGAAAAAAAGAAATTAATCTGAATGTCTCTCAGAATATCTGGATATACAACTACCATATGACCCAGATATCCCACTCCTGAATGTACACTCCACGTTACCCCACAGAGATTTGTGTTCACTGATGTCCACTGCTATTCTGTTCTAGTCACGATATCTTGGAAATGGAATTAGCCTAGGTGTCTATCTACTGAAGAACGGACAAGGAAACCGTGGTACAGACACACCATGGAATGTTATTCAGTGACGACAAAAGTAAAATTATGAAATTTGCAAGTAAATGGATGAAACTGGAAAAATTATACATAAAATTATACATTACACATGAAAATTACACAAAAATTATATATGAGGTAACTGAAGCCCAGCAGGACAAACACTGAATACTCTCTCTCATTTGTGGATCTGAGTCTCCACTCTTCAGTTCTGTTTGTTTAACTCAGAGTGTCTGTGGAAGCCAGAGAACTAGGAGTGGTACATTTTCACTGACACTGCACTGTGGCACACACACACACACACACACACACACATACACACACACACAGACACACACACTGGTGAGAAACATCCACACAGCTCTGGGCTCTCTATCTGGCACACAGAGGCTTTGGGCAACAGTGTTCTTCATCCAGTTCTTAATGAACAATTGTGGGGTATTGGTGCATTCCTCTCTTCTGGGGACTGAGAATACAGGACAAGACAGATTAAGCTTTTAATCTCAGCCAAATTCAGGGATGCACACTTGTAATCCCAGCACTTGTCAAGTGAGGACAGGAGGATCAGTGGTTTAAAGTCATCTTTAGCTGCACAGTGAGTTCAAGGCCAGCGTGGGCTACATAAGACTCTGTCTCAAAAACAAAAACACATTCTAGTGGAGACAGCAGCTTTGGTAAGTAATTTACCAGATAATTTCAGCTCAGAGTTAGTGGTAGGAAGTAGAAGCTCTGAGTGATGTAATAAAGGACAGCAGATCAGGGCCGGCAGAAGCAGGAGGACACTTCAGACACTTCACAGTGTTCTATCCATCTCAAGAAGCAGCCCTTGAATCACTGGCAGAGTTAAACACAAGTGGAATGGGACTGATGCACCGTGACGGCATAAAAGGCAGCCTGTTCATACTGCTCCCCGTGACCCACTTCAGTTCCAATGGAACTGGACTGACTGGTGGATCCTTAGAGTAATGTCTTCACTCTCTGATGAGGCCCCTTTTAGGTCCCCGATAATCTGTGGCATTCAGCTTGAAATCTACAGAGCCAACTTGACTTCTAGCCAAAGCCCCCTGGGAACCTCCTCACACACATCCCTTCCTTCTTCTCTCATCATCTTCCCTTTCCCTGAGCAAACCTGCACAAGCCTCTCCCTCCAGTGTCTTCTTCCCCCCCCCCATTGCCATCTATGTTGGTGGATGCAGAGCCCTCTCTGACATGTGTGGAACACTTTAGCCCCCTTGCCTACCACCCACTGAATGATCAGCCTCCATTCCCTGACTTGCTTGACAGACATGGCCAAGAATCAATGTCTAGGAAAGGAAACTGTCTAGAGAAATGTAGTCTGAGGCCATCAAAGGATGACTTTAAAGATATGTATGCATTCAATAGTAGAGCCAAATCATGACAGCCTGTGTGCACATGATGCTTGATAATCATTTTCTGTGTCTTTCTCCCAGCAATATGGAGAGGAAGAAGGCAAGTGAAAAATCTAGAAGCCCAACAGGTCAAGAAGTTTTCCTGGGAGCTGTTCAACAGTCAGTGGGAGAGCGGGGGTTAAAACCTAAGTTTATTTAAATTCTCTCCACCTGAAATATGCTGTTTCCCTCTATGTCAGTGGGGTTTCTCCAGAGGAACAGAACTAATAGGGTTTATATAGAAGCATAGAGAGACTTATTTTAAGGAAATGGCTCATGTGACCATGGAGGCTGGCAAGTCCCACATCTACAGGGCAAAGCAGTGAGCTGGAAATGCAGGTGAGAGTTAATGTTGCTGTTTTGAGACCGAAATCGACAGGGCAGACCAGCAGGCTGGAGACTCAGGCTGAATTCTTCCTATTTGGAGTCTGAAAGCTAAATTTGGTCTAAAGTAGTAGTCTCTAAGATAGGAATGCTTGTAATTATGCTCTAAGGCCTTCACCACTATGGATGAGGTTCATCTACCTTATAAAGGGGAGTCTGCCAATTAATTTTTGTCAACTTGATGCAAATCTAGACATTCCCGGGAAGAGGGACTCTCCACTGGGGTACATGCTTCATTGGGTTGGCCCATGGCCTTGTCTGTGGGACATTCTCTAGATTGCTAATTGAAGTGAAAAGGCCCAGACCTCCACCACGAATGCTACTATCCCTGGGCAGGTAGGCCTGGGCTGTACAAGCAAAGTAGCTGGGCAAGCTAGGGGGAACAAGCCAGCAAGCAGCGTTCCTCCATGTCTCTGCTTCAGCTTCTGCGTCCAGCTCCCGCCTTGGCTTCTCTCAATGCTGGATTTCAACCTCTAAGTTAAAATAAGCCCCTTCCTCCCCAAGGTGGTTTTCATCAGTGTTTTACCAGAGCAAAAGAGAGCAAGCTAGAACAGAGAACATATTTTATGCAGAGCCAGGTATCCATTAATGCTGGTCCCATTAGTGACTTCTAGATTAATATTTAGCCAGACATGACCCGAGCCAAGTTGACAAATGAAATTAACCATCACACCCTCCTTGGGATATTTTCATAAATTGTCTCACTTAATCTTCACAATAACCTGGGAGGGAGTGCTGACACTATCTCCACCTCCCCTGTAATAACTCTATAATGGAATATAGATGAGGAGACCTGGCCTCACAGGGGACAGCGGAGTAACTCACCTGATCTCTTATACACTCAGCTGGTCTTCATTACAGAGAATTATTATCAGGGGTAAAGCAGTGTTAGACACAGTGATCTTAGACCAGCACTCAAGCAATGCAGTGGTCATTCTGATGTTTCCAAGGGCCATTTTCCAGTCCTTTAAGGTAGATCCCTGGGCACTGTACATTCCATGCAAAAATGAAAGCAAAACTATGTGGTGAAGGGGGGGCAAGAAAGGAACTGGGCTTTCTGTTATGTCCTGTCAAGTAGTGAAATGTGAATGTGACTGGTTATTAAATTAGTGAAATAAAAAATAATAAATAAACATGTTAGTCAGGTTTTGGCTCCTCTGGCAATATACTGGAGATCAACAAGTTACAGGAGGAAAGATGTATTTTGGTTCAGCTCAGCCCATGGTCACTTGGCTCACAGCTTTTGGACTGCGGCGAGACAGAACATCATGGCAGGTGCACAGAGTAGACCACAGCTGCTCACCTGAAGGTGGCAAGGAAGGGAAAAGGATGAGGAGAATGCATGGTGGTGTTTACCTATAATCCCAGCACTTAGGAAGCAGAGATAGAAGGAGCATAGAAAGTCTGAGGCTAGCCTGGGCTACCTAGCAAGTTCCAGGATAGTCAAAGCTATATAGTAAGACTCTGCCCCTAAATAAAAAGCCATCCATGATGGTTCACACCTACAATCCAAGAACTTGGGACAGAACTTGGGAGACTGAATGTTATAGTTTGCTTCTCTTTTGGTGTGATAAAACATTCCTAGCAAAACTAACTTGGAGAGGAAATGGTTTATTTGGCTCACACTTCCAGGCTACAGTCCATCACTGAGGGAAATCAGACAGGAACTAGGGGCACGAAGCCTGAAGGCAGGACCTGAAGTGTAGACCATGGAGGAACTCTACTTACTAGCTTGCTTCCTCTGGCCTGGGCTCAATGGCCTTCCTTATACAACCCAGGACCACCTGCTCAAGAGGTGGCACCACTTCATAGGCTGAGCACTCTCATCACTCAACCATCATGAAAATGCCTCACAGACAAGCCCACAGGCCAATCCGAAGAGGAATTTCCTCAGTTGATGTTCCCTCTTCTCAAGTGTGTCAAGTTGACAACCGGAGCTACCCAGCACACTGAGGTAGGAGGATTGTTGTAACTTCAAAGTAAGCCAGGGTTACATCATGAGATGCACATATTGTTAAATCAAAGTTACTGAAGGCCACTATTAAGAGAGAGGAGAAGATGTCCTTGGGAGTCTCAACATCCCCTTCCAGGACATACTTCCAATCACTTAGCATTTTTCCACTCGGCCTTACTCCTAAAGGCTCTACCAGCTCCCAGCACCACCACCAACTGTGGCTCACACTTTCTCACACAGTGAACCAGGCTAAGGAGAGAGTGCAGTCAGTCAAGAGCTCACTGTGTAAGCATGAAGATTTGAATGGTTCACTGACCAGCCAGTCTAGCCAGTGGGTGAGCACTAGCTCAGTGAGAGACCCTATCTCAAAAAGTAAGGCGAAGAAACAATTGAGGAAGACATCAGACATCAACTTCTGTCATGTGATACATGAATACAAACATGTGTGCACACCCCTCCCTACACATGAGTACACACCCACGCACATACAAAAGAACTGAACCATAACAATAAATAAACAAAACCTTTAAAAGGAGCTTCCAGGGGGCTGGAGAGATGGCCTAGCAGTTAAGAGCACCGACCGCTCTTACAGAGGACCCAGGTTCGATCCCCAGCACCCACATGGCGGCTGAGAACTGTCTGAATCTCCAATTCCAGGAGTACTCCAGTTCCAGGGGAATCCTATACCCTCTTCTGACCTCTTTGGCTTTGCACTACACTGGTGCACATACTTGCATGCAGACAGTACATTCATACACATACAGAAATAAATAAAATTAGTAAAAAATAAAAAATAAAAAAATTTAAAAAAATAAATAAATAAAAATAAAAGGAGCTTCCAGAGACCTTCGAGTCATGGTAGTGTCCCTACACTTCGCTTTTGGGCATAGAAGAAAGGGATGTTCGGGTGTTCCGTGTTCTGGTCAGTCACACTGGGCTTGTGATGGCTTCAGGCTTCTTGAACAGAACCCTCCCTCAGATAATGAGATTGGCACAATTGAGCATATTCAAAGCAGGTGCTTCAGGCACTGAAAACAATTCCAAGAGGAGTTTGAAAGTCCTTCAGAGCAAAAACCAATCTCACTGGGGGAAGCCCACATTCATCTTGAAGGAGATGAATGAATTCACTGGCAAGTTCAAGTTCCATTCTTTTTCTTTGACCCTGTCCCTTTCTTGTTTACTAGAAGTAGCTGATCACAGGTCCATCCTTCAAGTGCCTGACTGACTAATGCATGAAGAATGAGGTCAGGATTGCAAAATCAAGTCTCTCTCCTGCCTTGCAGACAACATGAACATACCAAAGAGGGAGGGAAGAGACCAATAACACACCATGCCTGTCCCCCGCAGGCACACACACTCCCTTGTGCTTAACACTTCTTGGCCAGCTGTGGTTGTATGTGTGTATTAATCCCAGCACTCAGGAGGCTGAGGCAGAAGGATCACAAGTTTGAGGTCAGTTTGTGCTGCATAGCAAGACTCTGTCTCAAGAAATAAACATTCGCCTTTAATCCTAGCACTTGGGAGGCAGAGGCAGGTGGATCTTTGTGAGTTCAAGGCCAGCCTGGTCTATGGAGTGAGTTCCAGGACAGCTGGGGCTACAGGGAGACCCTGTCTCAAAAAGACCAAAAAAATAAAAAAAATAAATAAATAAACATTTCTAGGTAATATCCAAGGCCAGATTTGCCTTCAGCCAACCAGTTTACCGCTCCTGAATTATACTTTATCTTTATGGACAAGAAGGAACTGGAGCCAGAGAGCTATAGCGAGGAAGAGTTGCGGTGTGGAAGAACTTATGAGCTAATGGGTAAGAGACAGTGCAGTGGGTTGCGGCTGGGTGCAGTGGGCTGCCGCTGGAAGAAAGCACTTCCTGTGGCCTTCGGGAAGCCTTCAGAACAGCTGAGCACATGCTGGCTCTGTGCCTGCTGCTGAAGGACTTCCAAGCCTTCAATTGATGGCTCCAACCTCCTCCCTACCCTGAGATCTGATGGGTAGACAAATCAATGGCAGCCAGGGGAAATGGCCGTTTCTGGTAGGTGTGAGGCTCATGGTTCTGCCGCTTTCTCCCATGTTTCACCTTTGATTTTCAGCAACAAAAGTCCTCTGTGATGCCAACTTGATTCATCTTTCATAGTTCTTAAAAAAGAATAAAATATTTCCTTCCCTTCTTCCTTTTCTCTTCCTTTGTATTTCTTAACATTCTTACTTTAAAAAAAAATTCTTTTCTTTTCTTTCCCCGGCATTCTCTGCCTTCCCTGTCTCCTTTTTCTTTTTCTCTTTGTCTACTTTCCATTCCTCTACTCATAGACACAAATTTCTTTAGAAAACATTTCTCAGGAGCCAGGAAGATGGCTAAAAATTGTGCTTGGCACACAGGCCCCAGGAGCTGAGTTCTGTCCCCAGGACCCTGTAAAAAGCTGAGCGTGGTGGTACATTCTTGTATTCCCAACACCAGAGAGGCAAAGACAGGGAGATCCTTGGGCTCGATGACTAGTCAGACCAGCTGACTTGGGGGAGCTCCCGGCCAATGAGAGGCCTTGTCTCAAAAAACAAGGTGAATGCTAAGGAACAGCACCTGAAACTGACCTCTGCCTCTCTGTCCTCCACACATGTGCATATGTACACACACACACACACACACAGACACACACACACACACATATACACACAGAAATTAAAAGAAAAATTTAAAAAGAATGTTCTTGGTTATGCGTCTTACTCTGCACTTCCTGTTCTAGAGTTGGGTCACGTGACCCAAGCCTGTTCAGTCCCTGATGTTTTGGGCGTGACACTTAACAGACAAAGAGACAATCAAAGGGAATACAGGGGCCTGTGTGGTTGCATCAGAAGGCTTTTCCTTTCCCTTTCTAGTTGCTTTAGACACAAAAGTTGTTGACGTGGAGGCACTGACAGCCCCCGAGCCACACCTCTGGAGGCCACAGTAACCACGAAATACAGAGAAACTGCGTCTAGAGTCTGTGGATCGGACACTAGCTGGATTTTCCCCCCAGAACCTAATACATTTAACTCTCTACTAAAGACATTTTGAGTTGAGGTTTGTATCATTTATCATGAAAATGTCATCAATAACTATATCTATGAGGCTTTGGAAGAATTCTCACACTTCCAAAATTCCTTGTGAAAATATGAATGCTTTTGAGAGAGAGAGAGAGACTAAAAAGCAGAAATTTAAAAATTATGAAGGTGGAAACCATTAACGGTCTTTAGTTCTATTTCAACAACAACAACAGAACCCTTTTCAAAGGAAGTCCCATGCAGAACCCTATCCTATAAACACATCCTTTCCTGCCCGCTCCATTCTGACTGAACAGGTATTAACGGAACTGCTCTGAGGACTCTGCACATGATGTTTCCACTGCCCAGAGCACTTTTCCGACTCAGCATTTTCCCCTGCCCACCCTCAGCCAGTTCCCTCAGCTCCTGCCAACATCTGGCTCATTCAGCTTAAACACAGTTCCATTACAACGCATTCTCTGACGCCTAGACCTGGAGTCTCTGTGATGTACTCACACCTCATCCTCCGCTCCAAACCACAGCACACGTGACACTTTAAGTTATAAGTGGCCACATCCTCGTCTTCCTGCCTGATCCACAAAGCAGCTTCTGGTGAGGTTGAGTACTCTGTTGTGTGGGAGAAGTAGTTCTCAAGTGACTGAGTCCATCCATGAAGGAAAGAATGGTACTTTGTTCCCCACCAGGCAACAGCCATCTCCTTCAGGTCTGAGTTCATGGTTTAACCTCAATTTACAGACCCTGTAATAAAAGCAGGATTAAAAGAGGTCTTCTCAACTTGTCTGTAAACTATCCTTCCCCAGTGTGTTACCTTTTGGAAAAAAAAAAAAAAAGCCTTGTACTTTTTGTTAAGGGGCAGCAGTCATTTTTCTAAGTATAGACATACTTTGGGTAAGTGACTCTAAATCTTCCTAGGATGCAGGTGTCATGAAAGTAGGGACTTTCCCCCTCTTCACTGTACGTGGAAAAGTGCCTGACATATACCAGAGGATTGATCACTGTCTGGATAAAGGAGTGAGTCGGAGGGTACTGAAGTCAGAAGGAGAGTGCAGGCAGATTGATCAATGGTCTGCAAAGGATTGTATGTCAAGTAACGAATATTTTGAGAAGAGTTTTGTGTCAAAATAAGTGTGTGAACCACTGCATACTATATCCCAACCTTGATAATTTACAATAAACATTAAAATGTAAAGACTAAGGATAGCAAGACGGCGAGGTGGGTTAAGGTGCTTGCCACCAAGCCTAACAAGCCTGAGATCCATTCCTACCACCTGCACGGTAGAAGAAGAGAACTGACTCCAGCAAGTTATTCTCTGACTTTCTCTGACTTCTAAACACATGCCATGGTAAATGGACATGTATACACACACACACACACACACACACACACACACACACGCATTAAATATAAATAAATAATTTTTAAATTAAAGATTAGCCAGACACCCTAGCACACATATGTAATCCCACACTCCAGAGGCAGAGGCAGAAGCAGGCAGATCTCTGTGAGTTAGAGGCCAGCCTGGTCTACAAAGCAAGTTCCAGACTAGTAAGGACTAGATAGTGAGACCTTGTCTAAAAAAAAATGACCCAGACGCAAAACCAAAAAGTAAAAGTTAGTAATTCCTTCGGTAAAGATGCTGATTTAGCATCATTTACCCATGAGTTTTCTAAACTAACTTGGAGACAAATTTTTTGTTTATTTGATGGCCTCCAGTGATACCTGTTGACATCTCACAGAACTAAGTTTCAAGGGAGACACTCTGGGAAACACTACCATCCACCAGTTTGCAGCATTTCCAGGGGAAGCGTCTTAGTTTACATCTATAGAATGTTTTATATTTCCACTGACTGCTGTGCTTCTATCTCCTTTAAGCCTCACAGACTCTGAAACATCACCCAGATAGCATCCTTATTTTGGAGACAAGGAAATAGAGGTCTGGGAGGATTTACTCAAGGTCACACAGCTAGTTAGTGACAGAGATAAAAGCAGAGTCCAGGCTTCATATTAATCCAGTTATCACCAATTAACACCTTAGAAGGTGCCCATCCTTCTTTTTCCATACCAGAAAGTAAATTGAAAGCAGTATCTTCCTCCAAGTAACTGGAAATAGATCATTTTTGCTAGAGGAACACAAATAGTCACAGACATAAGAGTATAGATTAGGGGCCTTCAAGGTGGCTCAGGGGGTAAAGGTGCTTGCTACTGAGCCTGATGACTTGAGTTCAATCCCTGGGACCCACATGGTGGAAGAAAACAGACAACTCCTGAAAATTGTTCTCTGACATCCACATATGTGCTGTGACATTATGAGCACACATACACACACACATAAGTAAAATGAAATAAATTTTTAAAAGAATGTGGCAAATTGATTGTCTTCTTTATTGAGAAAAAAGTGTAAGATGGTCTTACCAATCTTCACTATCTGACACATGCATTCCTCCAGCCATGTCTTCTTTATTGAGAAAAAAGTGTAAGATGGTCTTACCAATCTTCACTATCTGACACATGCATTCCTCCAGCCAAGAGATGACACCGTTAGGGCACACATGCCATCTTGGCTTCTCCTTGATGGGGACAGACATGCTTAATCCACACTGCTCACCGAGTCCAGACATGGCTGATATTTTCTCAGTCAAGCACTTTAGGCAGCTACTGTTGACAGATCAGAGTTGACCCAAAGCTGAGGCCTGTTTGTTACTTTTGCTTTCCTCTACTTTCTACCATCCTTTGTCTAACAGTTTCCTCTGAATTGAAAACATTCCTCCTGGAGAGAATGTGGAGGCTCATGAGATTCAGGAGGTAAACTAGCTTCACTTGTCTGGGAAAGCTAAAACTACAAGATTCTGGAGGATCTGTCAAAGGTTACGGAAGCAATAAACAGCCACAGGAGCTGCCAAGAGAGTCTCTGAACTATCTGTCAGTCCGTCCCAGAGCTCCAGGGATGTCTCTCTCCTGAGTCATCACCTGTGTTGAAGTGGGCTTTTGGCGATATAGTTAGCTTTGAGTCATCCCTACTCCTACAAGTGACCCCAGGAAACTCACTGGTTTACCAAGTTGGACTCTGGTGTAACCATTACTTTGGTCTCTTGTGGGTTCCCTATTTGGGGTGAGCAGATGTGTGTGAGTGTATCCTGTCTCCCTGGGTAAAGTCTCATTACAGCACCATGCCTCAGGCTAACGGAGTCTATAGACTGATTTCTCACAATGCCAAGTGTTCTTTCCAATTGTCTCAAATCACAGATGCTTATTTTTATAAAATTCAATAATACCTATAAGTGAAAGAGCTTTTGAAACAAAAACTTTACAATATTAAAGAAATAAATACTGTGATTTTTGCTCATTTAATTAATCTGTCTGGACTAGAGCCAGCATGCTTTTTCATCCTACTTTATATTTCTAATTTTGGTTCATGCTTCTAACTACTGGATGTTCTATCTCCAATAATTCCGAATAATTGTTTAAAAATTGAAGTAAGGGGCTAGAGTGTAGCTAGAGTGTAGCTAGAGTGTAGCTGGATGGTAGAGAACTTGCCTAATGTCCACAAAGCTCTGGGATGAAGTCCTGGCACTGCCACAAGCAAACAAATTGGGATTTCCTTAAAGTAAATCAGTACAGCATTTAAGAATCATAGGATAGCTGGGCATGGTGGCGCACGCCTTTAATCCCAGCACTCGGAGGGCAGAGGCAGGCGGATCTCTCTGAGTTCAAAGCCAGCCTGGTCTACAGAGCGAACTCCAGGTCAGCTAGGACTAAACGGAGACCCTGTCTCAAAAAGACAAAAAAAAAAAAAAGAATCATAGTATATGCAGAAGTTTTACATGAAGGAAATGGTTAAATAAGACTCTGCCAGGAAGTAAAAAGAATTGTCACTTAATACCAATTATCTTAGTCTGTTTGAACTACTGTAATAAAAATTCCTGAAATTAGGTGGTTTACACAGAAAGTAATTTCTCCTAGTCGGGAGGCTGGGAAGGGCAAGATCAAGGTACTCAGGACCTGCTTCCTGGTTCACACGTGACCTCCTTCTCCCTGTAACCACATAGGGTAAGACGTGCTGACTTTTCCTCAAGCATCTTTGGTAGAGACACTGATGTCACTGCCTAACCACCTCCAGCAAAGGCTCTCCTTCTGACAGCACTGACATGGGGTTAGGATTTCAGCACAATAGGAGGCACTAGCATTCAATCCATACATGAGCTCTCCTTGGATCCAGTTTCTCCTCTAGAACCAGGTAAACAGGGCTTTGCCCAGGCCCCACCCTTTAGAGGAGTCTGCTTGCTGCCTGCTTTGACCACTCCTCTCCTTATGGAAAGAGCACTTTCAGGAATCTGTCCAACCCAGAGCTGTAGCCACCTCCCTCACAGCACCCATGCCCCAGAATTTCCTGTCTGGGTGGCCTAAATTTCTACTTGGGGCTCATGTGGACCACTTCTCAGGGACCAGCCTCCTGATGATATGTGGTTGGAGATTGGATGTGGGGCTTGAATCTGTGCTTTCCTGCACTGGAGACCCCTGTGGTGAAGATCAAGTCGCACACGGAGAGGGGAAGGCTTCCAAGTCAGATTCCCTTATTCTATCGTTCTCATGGGCGGCCCTACATTCTCGGGTAGGTGTTCCATTCAAACTGGGCCTTCCAGAGCATTCACAAACCTCTATTGTCAGTGTAGGAGAATGGTGAGTGAGTATTTCATTTAAGTTCCCTTAGTAAATTTATACACTTGAAATACTCATGCATAGGTAACTGGGCTTCCATTTACAGGTACTCGAATCTCGATTCCCACAAGTCTAAAACCTTACTTGACTGCACTTTTTGAACCTTCCATTCTCAGAACTGTCTTCCCTGGTTTGTTTCATGTGTCCCTCAGTCAAGATCACCTGATGTAGAACCCTAGCTCTCAATGGAGTGTGCCGTTGCGACTCGGCCTCCATGTTACTCTCAAACAAGCATTCGTCCACTGAAGAGTTTTCAGTTTTATAACTCAGGCAGTTTAAGGTTTCCCTGATGATTTATCTTTTCCTCAATCAAAAGTGTTGCTGGAGTGTAGAGTGCTTTTATTTCTTTTTTAATATTTCACTTATTTTTATTTTATTTTATTTTATGTGTATGAGTATATTGACTGCATGTGTGTAAGTGCACCCATGTCATGAAGTGCCAAGGAGGTCAGATTAGGGTGTCACATTCCCTGGAACTGGAGTTAAAGACAGTTGTTAGCTGCCATGTGAATGCTGGGAACTGAACTTGGGTCTTCTGCAAGAGCAGCCAGTGCTCTAAACCGCTAAGCCATCTTTCAAGCCTGGAAATTTTTAGTTCTGTCTTTCCAAAACTATCTGTCTTCCCATAAGGAAAGGCTGCACTTTCCCACAGCACCGTGACTGGCTGGTGGAACTTTCTTCTGTATTTCAAATGAGAGGAACAGGGAATGAATGAGTCCTGATTTACCCATTTTCTCTTCTTCAGTTTATTTGAGTCTCAATCATTGAGGACACATAGTTACTTCACAGTAGCAAATGCACATCCTTTGTCTGTTTCTACCTTTCTTGATGGTCTCTGAACATCTGTGTGCTGGATAGCTTCAGTCATCAACTTGACATACCTGAATAGAGGGAACCTTACAGAAGAATCTCCCCCATTGCATTGGCCTGTGGCTATGTCTGTGGGCATTTTCTTGACTAATGAGTGATGTGGGAGGGTCCAGCCTACTGTGGATGGTACCACCCCTGGGCAGGTAGTACTGTGTTATATAAAAAAGCAGGCTGAGCACAGGCCAGAGGAGCAGACCAGTACATAACATTTCTCCATGGTCTGTATTTTGGTTCCCACCCTGAACTCCCCACTTGGTTTCTCTCCATGATGAACTAAAGGTGAAATAAACCCTTTCTTCTCCAAGTTGGTTTTGGTCATGGTTTTGGTGTTTATCACAGAGATAGAAAGTGACTAGGACAGTCCAGGTAGGGTCTCAGCTTTCACTGAAGCCTGGGACATATCTGAGCTAACCGACGCTCTTCTCTGCTGTCCTACCAATAAAAATCAACTGAGCAACCATGTGATCTTCCAGGGGCCAGTGGATTAGGAAGGATGGAGAGGGAAGGAAAGAATTCCTTGAAAGAGTTACTTCCCAGTCATGCAGTTAGTGAAGTACAGGCATAATGGAAACCCAGAGAGGTCACAGCTTTGCTTTAGCTTATAGCTCCTGCCATCTCCTCCTCCATCACACTGGTCAATACAAGTGCCCACGAGCAGGTCACAGACTTCAGAGATCACCATTCACAGAACACACTAATGTCTACAGAGTTCTGAGAGCTCTTAGTTGACTAACATTTAATTATCCATACATTTTTGTTGAGTAGTTCATATAGGCCAAGTTCTGTCCTCAGCACTGGGAATAGTGGAAAATAAGACGAATAAGGTCCAAACTCCCACAGAACTTAGGTTTGGTAACATTCCTTTATGCCAGACAGAGTGGCCTCTTTAAGATCCCTGTATTAGACACTCATAGTCTCCACTCCTGACTCCTTCCCCAAATTTTGGGCTATTTCAAGACAACTAATAAACAGAAAACTGAAAAGCAAGGTCACACTGTGTATGCTATCAAGGAAATACACCAGGTGGTGTTTTGTGATTGGAGGGGGCATTCTATTAGCCTAGGTGGTGAGAGAAGGCTTCTCCAACCAGGGACATTCAAAGTGACTCTCAGCTAAAGGAGGTAGGCATCTTTCTCTCCTCCCCTGGGCCTACGCAACATGTGGGAAAACCCATTCACCCCAGCCCACAAATGACATTCATGCCATATTGATACCCTGCTACCCTGTCTCCACGCCCACCCTCAGAGGAAGTTCTAAGCCTTTGGCTTTCAGAGTCGTCAAGATAGAGGGATGCTGCCCCATCCTGTCTTTCTATTTGCTAGGAAGTGGCAGTGGTTGCAGGTAGGAATCTACTCTGCTCTCTGTTCCTAAGACATCTCTTCATCTAATTCCACTTGAGATTTCTCCTCTTTCTCATATATAGTCTGGAGGTGAGTGACAGGCAGGATGGATTGTTTGTTCTTCTTCAGCAACTTCTTATGGATATGTTTAATATACATTTTTTCCAGAAAGGATGGGCTCATATATATCAGTCACTGCTCTGTTCTAGCAACTCTGAGGAACCTCTAAGAACAGAATAAAAGTCAGTTTAATATTTGGTACCTTAGTCCTTACACTTCATGAAACTCGATCTTGCTGTATCAGTCATCTCCTGGGAGCAATGGAATCACTTTTCTTCTCCAAGAGAGGAAGCATTCCATAAAGAGAATCTGGTGGACTCTACTTGGGCAGGGAAGGCACCAGGTCCTCCATGCATGTGCCATGGATGTGTGCTGCCATCCTGACAGGAAAGAATGTCATCTTCCATTAGTGTCATCTGTACTGACCTAGCTCAGGAGGGTGAGTTGAGACACAATTCTGTGTGTTCACTATTGCTGTTCTAAGCGAACTCTCACATGTGTGAAGACCTGCACAGATACACTCTGTAAGTGCTAACCTGCTAGCTCCTAACAAACTCCCTTGCAGACTAGCATGAGTTGATGAACTACTGCATCTCGGTACATTATTCTTCTTTGTCGTTCACATTAATGAGGTTTGCTTCAATTAGACAGATATAAATGTGCACATATCTTTGCCAGCCTTTCTTTGGGGAAAATTAGTTGGGGGGAGGCATTTTATCTACAGAATTGGACAGGATCCAATGTTGGGCTTTGTGAAATATTTTCTTTAGGAAAATTAGAAATGATTCTGTCCTTCAAGAACACAAAGCTTGTTAGCTCACATTCTGGGAATGTGCACCATGCCCTAGATAGGAGGCTACATGGCCGTTAGACCATCCACCATTGAATGGATCAGAGCTCCACACCCACCTTGGTTGCCAGCCAAGCATGGACACCTGGGGAGATGTTTGTTCACGCCATGATCCCAAGTCAAGACTTATCTCTAGAACTCCTGGGTGGAATACTTAATAAGCCACATAAGCCCATTAAAAAGGTGACTCACCCGTGGTTAATGACCAACAATAAAACAATACCGTTATAACCCATTGCGTAAATGTCTGCAAGTAGAGAGGAGCTTGACAAGGGCAAAGCATTAGAAACAAATTATGCAAATCGAAAAAAAAGTGACTTTCTCTGAAAGAATTCAGCTGGCCTCCTGCCTGACTTTTTTCTTGGTCTTGCAAGCTCCAGAAAGGCCTCTGAGCCTGGGGCAAAGAGAAGGCATTCTTGTTTGTTCCTTCAGTTATTTCCTACCAGATAGCAAAGCAAAACCCTTGTTTTGATTACTGCTGACATTTGAAGTCGGGATAAGGGTGAAAAAAAATCTAAAGTAAGTCATCCTAAGATCCTAGGCTCTCAGCAGGAAAAGGCTCTTTCAAGATCATACAGTCCGTCTACCTGGTGAACTCTGATTGGTGAAGTGACTTTTCCAAGGCCGCACAGCCTGTGAGCAGCAAAGCAGACCAGCATCAAGGAAGGTACCACACTCCTTCTCAGGAGCACAATGCATTTTTCTTCTTGTTTCTCTGATTTTTTTTTTAAGTGACTAGTCTTTTTTTATCTTTTTTAGGTTATTTCTTTTGCTTTATTTTTATTTTATGTGTATGATTGTATTGTGTGCATGTATGTAAGTGTACCCATGTTGTGCAATGCCTATGGATGACAGAAGAGGGCATTGGATCCCCTGGAACTGGAGTTACAAACAATTGTGCCATGTGGGTGCTGGGATTTGAATCCAGATCTTCTGCAAGAACAACTAGCACTCTTAACCACTAAGCCATTTCTCCATCCCCCATAAAAAGTGATTAGTCTTATTATGATATGCACATGATGCACAGTGTGTGTATATCTATGTATGTGTTTGTGGACAGATATGCATGTGTGTGACTATGCATGTGGTGCCCAGAGGTCAGTGTCCTATGTCTTCCTCAATGGCTCTCCACCTTCTTTCTTTCCTCTTTTTAAAATTTTAATGTTTGAGAATTTAGTGCATGAGTATAATGTGTTTTGTTCACATCCATCTCTTCCTTCCTTCAGAGTCCTCCCGTGGTGGTTTGAATGAGTGTCCCCCATAGGCTCTAGATATTCAGACGTTTGTCTCCAGTTGGTGACACTGTTTTTGGAGGTCTTAGAAGGTGTGGCCGTGCTGGAGGAAGTGTGTCACTGGGGGCAGGCTTAGTGAGTTTTAACAAGCCTCGGGGTCTACAGTTGCTCTCTCTGCTTCCTGTGCTTTTTGTGAGATGTGACCCTCGGCTTCCTGCTCCAGATCCAGCCGCCATGCCTCCTGCCACAATGGACTCTAATTCCCTGGAACCGTCAATCGTAAACTCAAATAAACTCTTCCTTTTATAAGTTCCTTGGTCATGGTGCTTTATCACAGCAACAGAAAAGTGACTAATACACCTCCCATGCCCTTCCATCACCACTTTTCTTTCCCAACTTCCTGTGCTCTTTTTTAAACCCCCTGAATCTGCTTAATGCTGCCAGTACATGCATGAATGGAGGCCGGTCCACTGGAACATGGGTAGCCTATTAGGGACCACACATGAAGAAGGAACCTCAGTTTCGGAATTTCCTCCAGCAAATTGGTTAGTGGGCGTGTCTGGGGGGGCATGTTCTTGATTAGTAATTGATGCAGGAGGACCCAGCCCACTGCAGTGTGCCACTCCCAGGTAGGTGGGCCTGGGCTGTGTAAGAAAAATAGCTGACCAAGCCAGAGGGAGCCAGCCAGTAAACAGCAGTCCTTGACGTCTCTGCTTCAGCTCCTTCCTCCGGGGTCCTACCTTGGCTTCTCTTGATAATGGGCTATAATCTGCAAGATGAAGTAAACCCTTTTGTCTCTAAGTTGGTTTTGGTCAGTGTTTTATCACAGCAACCAAGAAACCAAACTAAAACAAATGCCTAGTACCAAAACAAAACAAAACAAAACAAAACCCTCTATGCTAGAATGCTAGACAGCTGTAACTGTCAACTTGACACACTGGGTAGAGGGAACTTCAGTGGAGAGATTTCCTCCATTGGACTGGACTGTGGCCATGTCTGTGGGACATTTTCTCGATTACTGAGTGATGTGGGAGGGCCCAGCCCACTGTGGGCAGGTGGTCCTGTGTCATATAAGAAAGCAGGCTGAGCATAGGCCAAGGGAACAAGCCAGTAAGCAGTGCTCCTCCATGGTCTGTGCTCCAGGTTCCTGCCCTGTGTTCCTGTCTTGGCTTCCCATGATGATGAACTGTGATGTGATCCAAATAAACTCTTTCCTCCCTAAGTTGGTTTTGGTCAGTGTTTTAATGACAGCAATAGAAAGTAACTAGGACACCCTAGTTCTCAATATATGATATTTTAACTATGATGGGGTGGTTCACTGGCCTAAAAATCTCCTATTTGGAATCTTCAGTGAGTAGTCCTTTCTAGAAAACACTCAGGCTCTCTTAATGAAAACCCAGGCTCTAATACTTTTCATGCCTTTCTATTTTTTGCTAAAAATATGTTTATCTAAATTAATAGAAAAGTCACAAAATATCTCCTTGCCCCTCCGGGCTTCCTGTTCATTTCAATTTAGGAGATGAAAGGCTTGCACCTTGAAGGACTGGCTTCTGGGAATGTACCCTTCCCTGCTGTGGGGTTCAGGAAGAGAGACCACGGAGAGCCTCAGTCTAGCCACCTGCTCAGAAAGCGTGAGCAACACTCTCACAGCCCCCCTTCTGGAATCATCTTTCATTATTTCAGGCACATCCCTTGCTTCATAAACACTAGCTTTCCAGAATAGAAAAAGAAATCGCTTCTCTAGAGCATATTAAAAAATCAGACCCTGGAATTAATCAAATTAATGGAGAAGAAAAATCAATGAAAGTAATTATCCCAAATAAACTCAAGAAAATAAACAACATATTTACTGAACAGTTCTCTTTGCCTCTGGGTATTTGACTCCAAGGAACCAAAGTTTTAAATGAGGTTCTGGCTTCACAAATGAGTTCAGGCCAGAAAAGAGTAAGTAGACCTGAAAACTTCTAAGAGTGCGAGCTCGTGTCCAAAGTAGGTAAGAACGCAGAGGAAACAGGCGCACACGCTGCACACACCAAGAGTGACCATGAGCTGACGTAACTTCAGAAAGTAACTTCACAGTGCACATCAAGAGACAAAACTGTTCCTACCCTTTCATCCAGAAAATCCATTTCCAGAGAATTTTTTCTGATGATAATCAGGAAAGTGCTTAAAATTTTTGCAGAAGTATGTTCAATAGTTTGGTAATACAATGAAAAACAGGGAAGAGCGAGTAACTAGTATTCAGCAGGAGAAGGGAGTAGAAGTTCTTGAGTTTTTCTGCTAACCAAATCCCCACACCGTTCCTGTTTGGGAGAAGGACTCGACTACGACCCACTCCTGAGTTAGGGCCCCACTTCTTATTATAGAGCCAAGTGGAGCAGCTCTTTCCATTGTTTGTGTTCTTGTAGGTAAGGTGGAACGTAGCACCTCAGCTTGGTGATCAAGATGACCCTTCTCAGAAAACTCAGCAAATAACACAAAACCCCAAGGGCTGGTTGATTCTGTGTTTACCCCAGCTATGGGTCCTGCTACCAAACATTGTTTTCTGGTCATTTTCTCAGTCATTTTTTTTAGCTCATCCATAGATTCTATGTCTATCTCTTTTTAAAAACTTTTAATTGAATTTTTGTGATTTTCATACAATATAGTTTGATGGCATTTAGATTCCCTCCCGTATCTGCACCTCATCCTACTGCCGTCCTGCTCAATTTGATGTACTCTCATACATATGCGTGTGTGCCTATATATATATATATATATATATATATATATGCCTATAGAATCTAATTTATATCCCCAAATGCCTTTCACTATGAGCATATCCACTGGGCCCCCCCCCCCGACCAAGACACTGTCTCTCTGCATCCCAGCAGCCATGAATTAAAAAAAGTTCCTTAACTTGGGTTGGGATTTCTTACCCACTTCCCTATGTCTATGCTGGGATTTTGTGTGGTTTGAGCTTACATGGAATTGTGCAGGCTGTTATCATTGTTGTGAGTTCATATGAGGAACTGACCAGCTGGACTCTGTTTCCTTGGCACCCACCTCCTCTGGCTTTTAGAGTTTTTCTCTTCCACAATGATCCCTGAACCTTGGGAGGCAGTGGTTTGAAGTAGGTGTCCTACTCAGGAATAAGCACTTTGTGGCCTCTTCTTCTCTGTACATTGGCCAATTGTGGGTGTCTGTGTTAATCACCATCTTCTGGATAAGGAAACTTCTCTGGTGAGAGTTGAGAGATGTATTCATCCAGTTGTAGAGGCTGCATTGAACATGGGTCATATAGGGTTAAGTGTCTTGCAGATGCTTATTCTCTGCATTTGACCAATTCTGGAACTCTGTAATGGTCTCCATCTGTTGCAAAAAGAACCTGCTTTGGTGAGAGGAAATTCTATGGCTATCTTCTGAGACCAGGAACAGAAGATCTTCAAGTGAGAAACAAAGACAGAAAATTAGAGCTGTACACTGAGTAAACTTCTTGTGATGAGTGAGCTGTTTTGGATAGTAAAATGGACGTGTCCTATTGTCCAGTGTACCAGACTGGTGTAGACAGATAAAACATGGCCTTTTCCTTGGTGTAAGTCACTGCGGTGACTGTCTCGCCTTTCTCCTCTGCTTCCTGAGGTGCGGCCTGCTCGTGCAGTGGCCGTCCTCCAAGTCTATCTTCTGAGATTACCATCAGCTAAATATTGCATTGTCTTTGCACAATTTTCCTACGCTGCGACTCCTCGCCACATTTTCAATGTTCTGTGTCCAGACAAGCTGCAGACTGTTAATTTACCCCTGTCTTTGCTTTGCCCAAGGAAATTGAAAATAAACTTTAATTTCCTAGTGGAGGGTTATGGGTACTTTGTGTGACTCCAAGGGGGAAAAAAAGAATAATTATTGTTTAATGGAATTAGGGAGCAGAGGGAGAATTTTCAAAGCCGGTGAAGCTACACAGTAACACAGTAATTCGTAGCTTGCCCACCTATTCAGGGGTCATTTCCAAGATCAGTAGCTGAGATTAGCTTGACCCCTGGCCTCCACCTGTCAATCAGTCCTGGTAACAATATTCACAGGCATCAGATCTGAACACTGAGCAACACCAGCAGCCGTGAAGCTGGTGTGGCTGTTCTCAATCACACTCGGCAGAGGAAAATGTTCCCTTTGCGGAAAGCCGACAATCTTTGGAGGCAAAATAAATGTTCTGGTTAATTTTTGTCAACTTGACACAAACTAGAAACACCTGGGAAGAAGGAACATCAACTGATGAATGACCTCATCGAATTGGTGTGTGGCCAGGTCTGTAAGGCATTCTTGGTTCCTAATTGATAAAGGAGGCCCACACTGTGGGCAGCGCCATCCCCAAACAGGAGGGCCTGCGCAGTACAAGAAGAGAGAGTGAACGCGCCAGTGTGAGCAAGCCAGTAAACAGATTTCCTTCATGGTTTCTGCTTCAGTTCCTACCACAAGCTCTGGCCTTAACTTCCCTCCATGATAAACTGAAATAAACCCTTTCCTCCCAAAGTTGATTTTGATCGGAATTTTATCACAGCAACAGAAAGCAAACTGAGACAATAAACTAGGGTGACTTTCAGAATGTCAGAAGTCCAAGTCTTGCCAACTGGACACAAGGCAGGCCAGCAAAGTGTCTGATGTTAAGTCCACCCCACCCCCCATAGAAATGTATTGAAAGCTTGCATCTTTACAGCGGCTGGGTCTCAGAATGAGTGTGAGGTGGGGCCATCTAGAGAAAGCAGAGGCGTGATTTCTGGAAGGAAACACCAGCACATTGACTTTTGCTAGCTTGTGTGTTTAAGTCTTTATTCCTTCTTTGGGAAGCTGTTTTTGTTGGAAATATATAAAGCTAACAACAAAATGGCCAAGAAGTATTCATTGTGGATCTATTGTGAAATAGAAATATATGCCTATGCACATAAGAAAAACTATCTCATCATGTACACAAACATGTATGCATGCATGTGTGTAGGATCTGTGATTTTTGCTCCATGGCTACATCTTATATAATAGATATATAATGTTTTATTTTATTTGACATCTTTTTTCTTTGTTTCTGCATGGTCTCCATGGTCAGAATTTCATTCTAGGCTGAAGAGATGGCCCAGTAGTTAAGAGCACTGGCTGTTCTTGCAGAACACCTGGGTTCAAATCTCAGCACCACATGGGAGATGTCCGTGACCACACTCCATCTCCATCAGCATGGGAGATGTCTGTGACCAGCCTCCATCCATGACAAAGGCAAATTTGAGTCAATCATTTACACTCTGTTTCTGCCTGAGCCTGTGTACAGCTTCAGTACATCCAAACATCTTCCCATTCAGCCTCAGTAGCCATCCCTGGGAAACAAATACATGAGATTGACAGATACTGCCATAGTAAAACTTTGCCTTGAAGTTATATCGTGGAGAAATGATACTCTCTTTCCCCTTTTAAAAAATCAGCAGATATTCCTGTCAGCTGACTCCTATTTCTATATGGTTCCCATTTTCACTTTTGAGTTTCTGAATCTTCAGTACCTAAGTCCGTAGAGTGCCATCAGAGCTAACCAGTTCATAACATAGACTGCTGCTCTGAGTTCACTAGTATCTCCAGGGCTTCTACATAAGTGGCAGATTTCCTTCCTGATCCATGGTAACCAGTCATGAAAAAGAAACCTCCTAAAACTTGGCAGCAGACTACAAGACATAGGTGTAGGAAAAGACTTCCTAAATCAGACAGCAGCTGCACAAGAAATAAGATCGATAATTGACAAAGGGGACCTCATTAAACTCAAAAGCTTCTGTACATCAAAAGAAACAATAAAGGAAGTAAAGAGAAAACCCACTGAGTGGGAAGAAACCTTTACTGCAGATACATCTGACAAAGCATTAATTTCCAGAATATACAAACTACTGAAAAAACAAAGAAAAAAGAAAACAAATGAATCACTCAAAAGATGGAGCAAAGAGCTGAATAGAGACTTCACAGAGGAGGAGCTAGAGATGGCTGAGAAGCATCTTAAAAACTGTTCAACGTCACTAATAGTTAGGGAAATGCAAATTAAGACCACTCTAAGATATCACCTCACTCCGATAAGACTGGCCAGGATCAAGAGAACAAATGATA
>VZQC01002950.1:843116-926189 GCA_009823505.1 Rhizomys pruinosus
GAAAGAAAGAAAGAAAGAAAGGAAGGAAGGAAGGAAGGAAGGAAGGAAGGAAGGAAGGAAGGAAGGGAAAGAAAGAAAGAAAGAAAGAAAGAAAGAAAGAAAGAAAGAAAGAAAGAAAGAAAAAGAAAGAAAGAAAGAAAGAAAGAAAGAAAGAAAGAAAGAAAGAAAGAAAGAAAGAAAGAAAGAAAGAAAGAAAAGAAAGAAAGAGGTCCCACATCTTTCTTCTTAAGTCAGAGAAGCCTCTCTAGTGAGGAAGTGTCCGCTCTCTGGAAGAAAGACATGGCTCTTGCAGACACTTCTGGCTTCCTCTGTATACACATTCAAAGTCTTCCACACCCCAGTAAGGCTTCTAAACACAATGCCTTCAGCTCCGCAATCCTCTGCCAAGTTCTGCTTACTTCTCTTTTGTTCCAGTAGTTGCTCCCTCCTCTCCCCCAATGTGGAGACATCTGCTGCTTTGATTTGTCTCACTCCCTTCCTCTCTGGTTCTCTGATAACTCCACCTCATACTGGCTCCATAGCCATTCGTAGCTCACCGCCCTCCATTAGGCTTCCACGTGAGTCAGACAGGACTGCCAAGTCCAGTTTCCTGCCTATCTCTGAAGCAGTTAGAGTGTGGCCTGTCTTCATTCCCCTGGCTAGGGGATGTGTTAAAAGTGTGGCCAGAGCAGGACTGGAACTTGCAATTTAGACCAGTCTGGCCCTGAACTGATGAAGAACGACCTGCCATTGCCTCAGAGCACTTTGATCAAAGTCATACACAACCACGCCAGGCTCCAATAAGGAATTTTGCTCATATTAGGATATGGTCTCTGGGAGAAGATTTCTCCACACTGACACCTTCTGTACTTTCATACAGTATAACATTCACCTTCTATGAAAACACTGACAAGCGCATTGGTCACTGTGCTGGTTGGTTTTTGTCAACCTGACTCAATCTAGAGTCATCTAGGAAGAGAGAATTTCCCCCTCAGACTGGCCTGTGGGCCATTTCCTTGATTGCTAATTGATGCAGATGGTCCCTGCCCACTGAGGACAGTGCCACCTATCTTCTATAAGAAGGGTGGCTGAGCAAGCCAGAGGAGCAAGCCACACCGCCATGGTCTCTGCTCCAGTTCCTACCTCCAGGTTCATCCCTTGGCCTCCCTCAAGTTTGGATTGTAACTCATAAGCTAAAATAAACCCTTTCTTGCCCAAGATACTTTTAGGCATAGCGTTTATCAAAGTAATAAAGAAATAAAACTGGAAGTGCTGCTTTAGTGACTTCTTTTTAGTTGAATTTGGACATACGTTATTCCAAGATAAGAGAAACTGTATACCTCCTGGTATATCTGAATGGTTTAAAACTAAATGGATTAAGGCCAGGCATGGTCCTACAATGCCTTTAATTCCACCATTCAGAAGGCAGAGGCAAGTGGATCTCTATGAGATTGAGGCCAGCCTGGTTTACATAGAGAGTTCCAGGCCAGCTGGAACTACAGGGAGAATTTGCCTAAAAAATAAATTTAAAAACTAAACTAAATGGATTGGTGATTCTGTGCTATGCTTCTCCAGAGCTATTGTGAAAGGAGCAACGTTTATATATGGTATTACATATAACTGTTTCCAAGCAAAATGTTTTCCAGACATTGAATCACTTTCTTATATTGAACAAAATATAATTTTAAATTAGCATATTTTTCAAATCATGAATAAATTTAAATTCGTGCATATTTTTCTAAAAAGTGTGGCCAGTGCAACCGGTCTTTCCAGACCTTTCAGCCGCCTTCTGAACTTAGCCGCCTAGGGCCACCTTTGCCCTCTACCATGCTGCAGAAGCTCATTTATGGCAGAAGAGGAGGCTAAATACAGAGGTAGGAGACAGGCAGGTAAGTTCTATTGACAACTTTGAGGCTCTGTATCTAGTATGGCCAAGTGAAAGGGATAAATCTTTGTCCCCAAAGCACTAAGAGCCTCCCCTACCAGCAAAGGGTTAGTGATGGTCAATTTTATGTGTCAGTTTGAGTGGGCTAAGGAATGCCTGCGACGCTAGGAAATATTTCCTGGTGTGTACAATAACATGTTTCTGAAAGAGATTAGCATGTGAATCAGTAGGCTGAATAAAGATGAACTTCAGTACTGAGGGCCTGACTAGGTCAAAAAGGTAAAGGACAGGTTAATTCTCTCTCTCTCTCTCTCTCTCTCTCTCTCTCTCTCTCTCTCTCCTTGATATGGAACCCCATTTTTTTCTGCCCTTAGATACTGGTATATCTGGTTCCCAGGGATCCAGTGGCTATTTGGAAAGCCCTACCTAATGCATTTAATATTGATGGATGTGAGACATCTCTGGATTACCTGGTCAAAGAGGCAGAATAGGAGGGGCGCCTTCTGGGGTCAAGGCAACTGATCTACCCTGTGTTTGAGGTCCTGGCTTCTCCACAGGCTAACTGGATCAACCCCAATATTTTTTCTTAAAGAGTTACAAGGGATATTTTTGGGAAACTCATAAATTGGGAACCTACAAATTTAGTCATGACTCCCCAGACCTTCCTAAATTCCCATCCATCACTTTATCTTTCTAAGAAGGCAGTTTCTCTGGGATACCACAGTCAAATGCTTCCTTTAAAAAGAGAAGAGTGATTAGCAAACAGAGTAACTAATGTGCCAAATGAATATGTTCAATGTTCCCTGAAAAGTCCTTGAACAGTTTTTCTTCTCTTCCTTGCCATTGACTCTGGGGAAAGGCACAGATTTTTTTTGCTTGTGCCATCATCCAAGATCCACATATGGGGGGGGTTCTCTGTGGGGATGATTGATCCACATATGTGGGGGCTCTCTGTGCGGATTGATAAGAGTGACTGCAAATTTGGAAGATGACATGTTGGTCAAATGTACATGGATGTTTTATTGAGATTTCTTTTCCTTTGGATCAGTAATCCCTCAGCAGGCCCAAGTTTTATGAGGTAATAATCTTAGTGAAATGAAATTTAAGGACTTCTAGACAGTATTGTTTATTTATACTCAACTTCAGTAGACAATACTTAATTGATTCAAAATTTCCAATCGACACTCAACAAGTAATATAATATTCCACAATCGTGGTGCTCAGTGTGTGTTAGCTTCTTAACAAAATATTTTCACTACAGAAGCTCCCTTGCACTTGATGAAGAAAACTGTAGTGCTCCCTGCTTCATGCAGCTTTCTCTGACTTCCTGTTTCTTTTGTGTTTCTCATTAGAGTAGGATCATTTCCTCCTCTCATTAAGAAATATTGACTGGGGCTGGAGAGATAGCCTAGCGGTTAAGAGCACCGGCTGCTCTTGCAGAGGACCTGGGTTCGATCCCCAGCACCCAACATGGCGGCTAAGAACTGTCTGTAACTCCAATTCCAGGAGAACTCCAGTTCCAGGGGAATTCGAGATGCTCTTCTGACCTCCCCGGCATTGCACGACACGGGTGCACAGACCTACAAGCAGATAGTATATTCATACACATACAAAAAGAAATATTGACTGGATAACCACCATCTACCGGATTATATGTTAAATGTAATGAAACTCCTTTCTCTCTTCTCCTGAAAGATCTTACATTCCTTCCCTCCACTCCTCATAAAAAAGGAGAGGCCAGTCCAGTGGGTCATGCCTTGACGTGAGCAGTGTTAGTGAAGGATAGAAAGACAAGCCAGGTGTGGCCGGTGTACACCTTTAATCTCACTCTCGGAGGCAAAGGCAGGCGGATCTGTGTGAGATGGAAGCCAGCCGGGTCTCCACAGCAAATTGTAGGCCACCTGGGGCTACAAGATGTTCCTTTTTGGAAGGAGGGAAAGAAGGAAGGGAGGGAGAGAGGGAGGGAGGGAGGGAGGGGTAAGAGAGACCCATACTGACTCCATTTTGAGCATAGCCACCATTTTAAGCAATTACTGGAACCTGCCCAATTCAGGGAAAAGGTCGATTGCTCAAAGACAATTGCTCAAGGCCTCAAGAACAGCTAGCTTAAACTTGTTAAAGATAACTGTTGGTATGTGAGGACAGGTGGACTGATTTAATATTTCCTCGTTCCTGTCCCAAGATTGCATCTAAAGATAACCTTTGGTATGTGGGGGCAGGTGGGCTGACCTAACCATGAGCTGTAACTCTGCTATTATCCAGTAAGGCTAGAAGTTACCCAAACCCCGCTAAAATTCCCCTAGACCCTGTATAAAAGGCCTGCGAGCCAAGGGGTCAGAGCCTTTTCCCTCCCACCCCAGCATGCTGGTTTACTTTTTCCCCTGAAATAAAGTCTTGGTTTTCCATCCTTCAGTGTGTCTGGTGTGGATTCTTGGACCCAAACACAAGTAGCACAGTATACAACTCAAGCCATACTCTCAGCTTTGTATCTCTGAGTTAGAATTTCTTCTTAATAAACTCCATCTCAGCTTCCTACTGACTTGAATTCTTTTCTGTGGTCAAGTGAAGAATCCAGACTTGGGTGTACCCTGTTGGGCCGAATGTCCAGGCTGTGTGTGCTGCTGAGGCTCTGCCTGCTGACTGTGAGCTGACTGCGAGCTCCCGCCTGCCCTGGATCACAAGTAAGCTGGCTGCAAAGAGCTTGCCTGGTGGAGAGCACTGACTCTGGGCTGGGGTGGTGTTTGGAACTCGGAGGCCATGACCAGCACAGTGGTGAAGTGCCTGAGCCAGGAGAAGACCCAGGCTGTGGATGAGGAGCCATTTAATGAATAAAAGTTCAACTTAGATCAACTTCTGGAGCTGGCCATGTTGATCAGTGCCAAAGCAGACCCCAACTGCCTTTGTAGGTTAACCAGACTCCAGTGCTTGGGACCCACTCTGAAAGACATTTGGGCACACAAATTAGCCTCTGTAGGCCTTATTAAATATAATAGTGTTGTGGTGTCCACTGCCTACGTAACTCCGTTTAGTTTTAGTGACTCCATCTTAATGGCCAAACCCCAGCCCAGAACAAGACCAGGAAAAGCCAGTTGGTTATCTCGATTTTTGGAATTCCCTCTCCTCCATGTCCTGTGACCACCTGACTATCTACCTTATCCCTTGTCAATGTTTTACAATTGCCTGCAGCCCACTCACTTCTTATCTTAGTTTTTGTAATCCTGTGGGGGGGGGGGGCGCAGGAACTGAGGTTTTTTTAATTGTCTGACTAGAATTTCTCAAAAAAGTTCACCAGGATATGGTATTTGCCTTTACAAGCCTAACGTGCCTCTGAGTCAGGACTGTAGCCTATAAATCCTGACCTGGGTTCAGTCCTGGACAATTGTATTAGTCACTTTTCTGTTGCTATGATAGAACTAATACGGCCAACTTATAAAAGGAAGAGTTTATTTGAGCTTACAGTTGATGGTTCCAGGGAAATTAGAGTCCATCATGCCAGGGAGGCATGGTGGCAGGAGGTGCCCAAGAAGGAGCAGAAAACTGAGGTTCACATCTTCAACCAGGGACAGGAAACAGAAAGACTGGAGATTGGCAACACTTTTTGAACTCTCTAAGCCTTCCCACCCCCATGAGCTTCCTCCAGCATGGCCACGCCTTCTAAGACCTCCCACAACAGTGCCACCAAATGGGACAAAATGTGGAAATACTTAGAGCCTATGGGGGGACATTCTCATTCAAACGACCACAACAGTCCAAATTAAAAACCTAATTTGGCTAATTGGAACCTGGAGTCTGTGTAGTCTTTTCTTCCAATACATAAAATTGAGTACGGGAGCAATGTTGGGAGGTAGGAAGAGGGAAGGGGACCTAAATACCATCAAATTATGTGAAAATTACAAAAATTCAATTAAAAAAAGAAGAAAAAAGTAGAATAAGAAAGAAACGGTATTCCCCAGCCGTCAAGATGTTCAGCAGGTAAAGGCACCTGCCAGCAAGCCTGATGATCTGCATTTGGTCCCTTTTATCCACAAGGTAGAAGAGGAGAGTGGTTCCTGCACACAGGCACCACAGCATACATGTGCTGGCCTAAATAAATAAGTGTAATTAAATTGTTATTTGTTTTTATTTTTTTTTTATTTTTTATTTTTTGTATGTGTATCAATGTACTGTCTGCATGCAGGTCTGTGCACCCATGTCGTGCAATGCCGCGGAGGTCAGAAGAGGGTCTCGGATTCCCCTGGAGCTGGAGTTCTCCTGGAAGTGGAGTTTCAGACGGCTCTCGGCCGCCATGTGGGTGCTGGGGATCGAACCCGGGTCCTCTGTAAGAGCGGTTGGCACTCTTAACCGCTAGGCCATCTCTCCATCCCCATTTGTTTTTATTTAATATATATGAGTGCTTTGCCTGCATTTATGTAGGTGTAACTATGTCATGCAATGCCCACAAAGGCAAAACGAGGACATTGGATCTCCAGAACTGGAGTTACAGTTGTTAGCCGCCATGTAGGTGCTGGGAACTGAACCTGGGTACTCTGCAAGAGGACCTCATGCTCTTAACCATTGAGCACTCTCTCCAGCCCCAAATAAATGTAATTAAAAAAAAAAAAAGAGGGCTGGAGAGATTGCCTAGTGGTTAAGAGTGCCAACTGCTCTTGCAGAGGACCCGGGTTCGATCCCCAGCACCCACATGGTAGCTGAGAACCATCTTTAACTCCAGTTCCAGGGGAATCCGACGCCCTCTTCTGACCTCCACGGCATTGCATGACACGGGTGCACAAACCTACATGCAGACAGTACATTCGTACACATACAAAAATAAATAAAATTAAAAATAAATAAATAAATAGAAAGAAATGGCATTCTCTGTTCTCAAGTTGGAATCAGTTTGAAAGACAGCTGGAGCACTCCAGGACAGGGGAGGGATGAAGAGACAGTTGTCACTCCTAGTCACAGAGAAGCAGGCCACAAACAGGAAGATCTTCCCTAGGCCCAATGTCCAGCGTCTACTCCTGCTTGTGCAGTGCTGCCCCTCCGTGTGTGTTCCGTACCCAACTGTCCCCACCATTGCTTTACTCTCCTTACAAGCAGCAGCCTGGCCTCTTGGCCCTGTCAGAATGAAAGGGCCAAGTGTAGTTCAGTCCTAAGAACTGTGCGAGGAGAACAGAGATCCCTACCATCATGGTCAGAGAGAGTTTCTCAAGAAGAGAAAGCAGCGAGTGACAGCGTGGTGGCAGGAAGAGTGAGCACGCCACTACAGTGACCTGGGTTTGGACATGGGCTGCTTTCCATTTGTGTCTTGTTCTCTCCAAGAGTTGTATCCTGTGAAGAAAGTTGCCAAACTGTTTGGAGTTGGGGGATAGAGGGACACTCTCTCCTACCAAGGCCTACTTTCTGGAAACATACTTGCATGTTTTTAATGGGGAGTTTGTTCTGGTTTGTTATGTTTTGTCTTGTCGTGTTATGTTGTGTTGTGTTGAGACAAGATCTTGCCAGCTAAATTTCCTCGTTGATTTGGAACTCGGTTTATAAACCAGCCTCACCTCAGCCTTGCAGCAAATCCTCCTGCCTCATTGTCCCCTCTGAGTGTTGGGTTTACAGGCTCGCTCCTCTGCATTCAGCATAGTAGCTCATTCTCAAAATTACAAGGTTGCTATATAATCTTTGGAGTATCTATCAAACTGCAGACATCTCTGGGAAAAACTAAATTTTGTTAAGCCTTCATTGGTTAATAACTGAGTTAGAAATGTAAATAAATGATTCCCCAACAGTGAGCCAGCTCAAGGGAAAGCCCCAAGCAAATAGAATTCCCATCTAGTCTACATGTATGTAGATTTATTTCCTCAATAAAACATAAATGTGGGCCCAGAGAGATGGCTCAGTGGTTAAGAGCACTGACTGCTCTTGCAGAGGACCTGGATTCAATTCCCAGCACTGATATGGCAGCTAAGAACCGTCCTTAACTCCAGTTCCAGTGGAATTCAACGCTCTCTTCTGAGGCATTGCACAACATGGGTGCATTCACATACATACAGGCAATATACACATAAAAATAATAAACTCTTAAAAAATAAATGTATTAAATAGATTAAATGTATTAAAAATAAAGTG
Organism: Rhizomys pruinosus; assembly: GCA_009823505.1. Taxonomy (NCBI): domain Eukaryota; kingdom Metazoa; phylum Chordata; class Mammalia; order Rodentia; family Spalacidae; genus Rhizomys; species Rhizomys pruinosus. The sequence continues at coordinate 851,083 of VZQC01002950.1, forward strand.
TATTTAAAAGGGTTACAATTATCCTCTCTGATATGAAAAAAATCCAAGGTACAAGTAAAAAAGAGAAAATGAAAGAATGGAAAACTATGAAACATGCTGGTGAAAGCAAACAGTGCTCCAGTTTCCTTTCTGTTGCTGTGATAAAACACACTGACCAAAAGCAACTCAGAGGAGCAAAAGGTTTGTTTGGCTTATACTTCCAGGTCATAATCTATCTCAGCAGGAAGTCAGGGCAGGAGTTCAAGCAGGAACCCTGGAGGAATGCTGCTTGTTGGCTCTCATAGGCTCAGGCTTAGCTACCTGTCGTAGACAGCCCAGGGATTGGTGCTGCCCACAGTGGGCAGGCCCTCCCACATCAATTATCAAGACAGTCTCCCACAGACATGCCCTCAGGTCAGTCTGATGCTGGGAAATCCCACAACTGTGACTCCCTTCTCAGGTGACTTGAGGCTGTGTCAAGTTGACAGTTAAAGCTAACCAGGACCTACATGTGGCCAAATTCAGATACCCTAATACTGTAGTAATGGAATCTAATCATTTTCACCTATAGTATGAAAGCTAAAAGATCAAAAGCCTTAAAACCTCTGAGCTTCATTCAAGAAGTTGGTAATACATATAAATAGAAAAAGATATCAACTCTGACACCAAAAAACAAATGAAGGGGGAGAGAGTGGAGTTTTGCCTACATTCAGAGTTAAGCTGCCAACAGGTCAAAAAAAGACTGTGTTACTGTAGGATGTTGTATGTGAGTCCCATAGTAAGATAAAGCAAAAGCTCCGAATCTATACAGAAAATGGTGGAGGAACTGAACCAGAACACTACAAAAAGTGGGGGGGGGGCATAAAGGGAGATGGAAGAGAGCCAATAAATAGCTAAGGTATATAAAGGAACTCACCAACTCAGTGACAAAGAATAAGCAGATCAGAATTAAAAAATGGGCAAAAGACTTGAACAGATATTTTCCAAAAAGTACATACAAATGACCAGTAAATATACAGAAAGATGCTCAACATCATTAATCATCAGGAAAACGTTCATCAAAGCACCACTTTGGTTCTGCTTCATACCTGTGAGGATGGGCTTTTACCATAGAGACGAGGCATAACAAGTCTCAGTGATGGTGCGGATAGTCACGGAAGCCACTGTGTATATATAGATTTGTGGAAAGGAAAATAAGCACAAGTATTATGGAAAATAGTACAGTCTCTCCAAAAACTGAAAAGGAAAATGAATGACCCTGTGATCTAGCAGTCTCATTTCAGGATTTTTACCCAAAGGACACAAATTGCTATCACGCAAGCTATCTGCACCCCCATGTCAGACATAGTGTCATTTACAGTAGCCACAAATAGAAGCACCCTAAATGTCTATCAACAGACGGATGGATAAAGAAAGTGTGACATATATGCAGTAGAAACAATGAAGAAAGTTCTGCGGTTGGTGGCAACACAGATGAACTTGCAGGACATTCTGAATGGTGGAATAGGCATGTGAAAGACCAAAATAAAAGATGAGGGAGGTCACAACAACAGAAAGAAGAACGACAGTGACTAAACGTTAGGGGAGAGGGAGAAACGAGAGATGCTGCTTAAAAACTACACAATTTCAGTTCAGTTCCAAAATGAGTAAGTTTTGAAGACTATGTGTGGGTATATGTAGTGTGTATGTTTATATGCATAGTATGATGACTACAGTAATGAATTTTATATGTGAAATTTGCTGAAAGATCCAAAACATTCTAATCATAAGAAGGAAACGGGTGTATGAGGTGATGATTTGATTAACTGTGGCAAATATTTTACAACACATCATACTGTTCATCTGAAATGCATTGATAGACTCTCTTAGCTCTTTGAAGATTATACTCACATAGGATCTAAACGGTCTCCTTATTGTTGTGCTGTCTTTATTTTGTTTGTGGGTTGTTTTTTTGACCCATCAGTTTATTGGGGTATCAGCATTTCATGTTATAAATGCTGTCCTCCACAACTGGAGAAGTCGTAGATTTTAGAGAAATTCCCAAGGTTGACACATCCCTAGGCTAAGGTAACATCTTACTACCTAAAAGAAGTATCCTGATTGTTAGATTAATATTGAGGGGAGAAATATTCATGCAGAAAGGAGAAATATCCAGGACTCTGATGAAAAGGAAGTCAGGTTTATTTTAGGCATGGTGGCTGGCCTGCCTGTGTCGGGATTAGGATGACCAGCTCCAGAATGTCCCCAAAGAGGCCGTTTTAAACCCAGGGACACAGGAAGTGAGTTTACAAGGAAGTGGGGACTAAGAAATGGGGAGAATGTGTAGGTGGGTACGTGGCTGGTATCAGTAGGAGCATCTTGGAAGAAACTGGGACCCGTGTTCTGGTCTCTGGTGAGGCACGATTGCAGGATGCTGCAGCACTTTTTCTCAGGAGCATAGTCTTCTGCCTCAGTTGGCTTTCTGGAATCCCTGACTTAGGTGGGCTACAACATTACACTTATATTTACAGACAAATATCCCAGACACCAGTCAGAAAAGAAGCTTATTCTGTACTAGAAGAAGATAGTACAGAGTCCCACAACTGGACACACACACACACGGTCTGTGAATTGCTCATGTGTAGGCGACATATCTACAATGCAACTTCTACACATAAGACCCAAGCATCATAGAACAAGGGCCCAAGAAGGCATTAACTACCTTGTCACTCTTGTTAAGGAAGCTCCCCAATGGAACAGGAGAAGGAACTCAAAAGGGTATGAATATCCAAACTGTGAAGATTAGGAGTCTACAGAGTGTGCTTCCATGGACAGGCTGCCTATACTCAGCTTCACCCACCCAGGGCTCAGGGGAACATTGAGGAAGAAGGGGCAGAAAGATTGTAAGAGCCAGGGAGGTGGAGCAAGACCAAACAGAAATGAATCCTACAACTCCTGGGACCCTGTTCCTATGAACCTACAGCATTGGTATCAGCATGCACAAGACCCATGCAAGCTCCGCTGGACAAAAACCCAGCACAGAACTGCAGAAATGGGTAGCAGAGCACAATTTGGTGAAGAAATATTGGCAATTGATGGCGGTTGGGTGAGGAAGACCTGGTGTTCTTTAGGAAAAGGACTCCTGATAGGCTGACTAGAGGATGAACTGGCCCTGAGGAGTTGTCAGAGAGAGTAGTTTGGTGCAATGGACCCTAGCACAAGTGGCAGAATCCACGAACTCCATGGGTGAGGTGGGGTGGGAGGACTGTGGAAGGGTGCCTTGGGAGAAGTGGGTATGGGCAATTAAGACTGATTGAGGGGCTGGAGATATGGCTCAGTGGTTAAGAGCACCAACTGCTCTTGCAGAGGACCCGGGTTCTATTCCCAGCACCCACATGTCAGCTAAGAACCCTCTTTAAGCCGGGAGTGGTGGCACACACCTTTAATCCTAGCATTCGAGAGACAGAGGCAGGTGGATCTTCGTGAGTTCAAGGCCAGCCTGGTCTACAGAGTGAGTTCCAGGACAGCTGGGGCTATAGGGAGACCCTGTCTCAAAGAAAATAAAAAAGAAAAGAAAAAATTCAATAAAAAAAATAAAAGAAAAAATGCTGTCCTCAATATTTGGCAACACTGGCCTTGAGAGAAGGCCTAGCAGGTAAAGCTCTTGCAGAAAACTTGAGTTAGGTCTCCAGTACACACATGAAGCTCCTCACAACCATCTATAACTCCAGTTTCCAGAAGATCTGATGCCCTCTTCTGGCTTTTGTAGGCACTGCATTCACCTACCCAAACCTACACACAGATATACACAGATATATAATTTAAAATGATAAAAATAAAATAAATGTTCTGTAACCTTGAGAGGTGACTTTAGCTTTTCATTCCCTTATAAGAAAAGTACAGACCAGAAAGGCATGGGATGCCCAAAGCCCAGTGGCTGTGAGACTCTCTCTTCCTTCTCCTGAAATCAACCATCCCCTGCACCTGTGAGACTGTGTGCTCCTAGCAGCTGGATTCTGGGAACTTGGTGGTGAAAGGAAGCTGAGTCCTCCACATTCAATGGAGATGTTTTTCTTCTGTCCTGTTTTTTTTTTTTAATTTTTTATTTATTTTTTTTTATTGATGCTTTGTGTATTTCATACATCATTTTCCAATTCAGTTCAGGCATATATCCCCTTCCCTTCCCCCCCACCCCACCCCTACCCATCGCAGATCGTGCATTCTGCCATAAGTTTTCTGCATCTTTCTCTGCTTTTTTGTTTTGTTTTGTTTTCATTTTTTTTAACAATAGGTGATAATTTGTGAGTACAAGCATCCTTCATGTAAAACCAATTTGCAAGCAGTTGTGCCCAAACCCACACAGCTCATGGGTCCCACCATCCTGAAAGGGGGGGCTTGTATGTTCAATCAAGTTGATCAAATGAGTGTCCAGTCTATATTGTTGTAGTTTCACCATTAACCCCAATCGAAGCCCTTACATTCTACCACGCCCCCTCTTCCGCAGATTGTTCCCTAGGCTTAGAAAAGGGGCACAGGTGGATGAGAAGCAAAACACTCTACTTTCTCTGGAGCTGATGTCTTGGTCTCTAGTCAGTTCTGGCTGTTTTCTTTCATGGGCTGCCAGCTTGTCCAGGCATAACCTTTCGATCCTACTAATGAAGCACATGCAATTAGATATTTAGGTATTAAACAGTATAATATATAGCCTTTCGATCCTACTAATGAAGCACACACAATTAGATATATAGGTATTTAAACAGTACTAATTGTTATGGTAGGTTACTTTGGTATAGACACAGATGTTTGGATGGTATGTTAATTCATGAATTACATTTTCTTCTGTTAAGTATGGCAGGGTCTTCGTGTGGTTTATAACATCTCCTAACCATTAGAGGATGTAAGCTTGTGGCATCAGCCGTGGGTTATTCCTCCAAGGAGAGAGCTAATAGCCAATTAGATTTGGGATATACAGACATATGGCTGCCACTGCTGCACAGTATTTCCAGGCAGATGAGGTGTAGCTGGTGCTGACGGAGGAGTCTTGCTTGACTCAAGGAGACCTATATTTGCTTTATTGGTTTAGTGGTCTTTGGTAACACTCTCTGGCATTCCAGAGACCATCTGTATACTTGCAAGTGCGGTCTCCATACATCTTTCCCATGTTTATATCAGGTCTTCAACAGCAGGGCCTTATCGCCTCTCTTCCTGCAGATATCCCAGTTTGGAGGCAAGGAGCCTTTACCTTTTGTGGGGGCTTGGATCCCCTGGCCAACATCTCCTTGGTAGAATAATCCATTGTTGATGTCAGAGCTCCTGTATTAATATATTTTGTTTAAGTGCATAGCTTAAGGAGACTTTAGCATTATATTTGGTTCTGAATAGAGAATAATCCTTTTCACAGTTTCTATGTCCATTAGTCAATTAAAGAAGGCAGTTTTACTGATTTTACAAGAGAATACCTCTATAACAGCTGGCTCCAATCTACAGCTGGAGAACGACCTCATCATCATCATATTTCTCCTTATTCTATGGGGGGGAGTTAAGAAAGTCTCTTGTATTAAAACCTTTGCGGCACCTAGAAGGTAAGCTTCGTTAGGAATCATTAAAAATAGTTGTTACTAGTAGGATCCACAGAGGGGCCTGATGTCTGCAGCAATCTGAGGCATTTCTTCCCTTCAATGCCCAGAGGAGTCAATCCTTCTGCTGGCACTTTCTGGTACATCCTACTCACTGCAAAGCTGCATTTTCTTTCTCAGCCATTAAGTTGGTGATACTCTGGCCTGTTGGAACATACAAATCCTTTCCCATAGTTAGTTTTAAGATTTGGGTTGCAAGGTTTTTTGACAAAAAGTTTTCATATCTATCTATATCCCCCTTTTTTATTTAAGGTTTTTATTTTTGACCCATGAGTCTCAAAAAAGCAGTTGTTTTATACATACCTATAGGGTGGAATCAAGGCACAGATTTCATCAAGTTCACCCATGCTGTTTTGGGTTACTGTATGTGATTAACTTGGGAAACAAAGTTTATTTTTGAGTTAAATCATCCTATAGGTGAAAGAGATTGCTACCAGGTGATACTATATGACAGCAAAATTATAGAGAACATTTGTTTATACCAATCCCAAAGTAATTGTTATACAGATCTTAGTTAAAGCTAATGTGGACAAGAGCAATTTATATCACCAATTAACTCAGATGCATTACCGTTTTTATCAGCCTTCAAACCAATGTTGTCCAATATGCACATATTTACTTTTACTAAGTCCTAAAACACCATGTATCCTGTAGACAGAGTCTGGGCAAAACTGGATACTTGTTGAACTCACGTCAATTAAACATGCACCAATCGAATATACACCCGTGTCCCTCTCCCACCCCTCCCACCCCTCCCGAGTCACCATTTCAGTCAGCCTTCTGATGCAATCTTTCTGTTGTTGTTCTTTTAATATGCATCCCTCTCCACAAGAAATATTTATAACTGGGTTATTGGTACTAGCGTCCACATATGAGAGATACCATTTGTCGTTTGTTTTTCTGGGACTGTGTTACTTCACTTAACATGATGTCTTCAAGCTCCATCCATTTACCTGCAAAGTTCATGATGTTGTCTTTCTTTACTGCTGCATAGAATTCCATTGTGTACATGTACCACATTTTCTCTATCCACTCGTCAGTTGAGGGGCATTTGGGTTGATTCCAGTTTTTTGCTATTGTGAACAGAGCGGCAATAAATATAGCTGTGCATGTATCTCTGCAGTAAGATGAGTCTTGTGGGTATATACCCAGGAGTGGTATGACTGGGTCAAATGGCAGGATCATTTTGAGTCTTCTAAGGGTTCTCCACACTGTTTTCCATAGTGGCTGCACAAGTTTACATTCCCACCAGCAATGGATGAGTGTTCCCCTTTCCCCACACCCTCTCCAGCACTTGGCATCATTTGTTTTCTTGATCCTAGCCAGTCTTACTGGAGTAAGGTGGTATCTTAAGGTGGTTTTAATTTGCATTTCCTTAATTATTAGTGATGTTGAACACTTCTTAAGGTGTTTCTCAGCCATCTCTAATTCCTCCTCTGTGAAGTCTCTGTTCAGATCTTTGCTCCATCTTCTGAGTGATTCATTTGTTTTCTTTCTTCTTTGTTTTTTGAGTAGCTTGTATACTCTGGAGATTAATGCTTTGTCGGATGTATCTGCTGTGAAGGTTTCCTCCCATTCTGTGGGTTTTCTCTTCACTTCCTTTATTGTTTCCTTTGATGTACAGAAGCTTTTGAGTTTAATGAGGTCCCATTTGTCAATTGACGACCTTATTTCTTGTGCAGCTGCTGTCTGATTTAAGAAGTCTTTTCCTACACCTACGTCTTGTAGTCTGCTGCCAAGTTTCTCTTCTATCACCTCCAGAGTTTTGGATTTCACGTTGAGGTCTTTGATCCATTTGGAATTGACTTTTGTACAGGGTGAGAGGTAGGGGTTTAATTTCATTCTTCTACAGGTGGTGATCCAGTTTTGCCAACACCACTTGTTGAAGATGCTGTCTTTCCTCCAATGTGTCTTCTTGGCTTCCTTATCAAATATGAGATGGCTGAAATTGTATGTGCTCAGGTTTGGATCTTCAATTTTGTTCCATTGGTCAACTGGTCTGTTTTTGTGCCAGTACCACGCTGTTTTTATGACTATAGCCCTGTAGTATAGTTTGATGTCTGGTATAGCGATCCCCCCTGTATTGCTCTTTTCGCCCAGAGTTGCTTTGGCTATTCGGGGTCTTTTGTTTTTCCAAACGAAATTGAGGATTCTTTTTTCCAAACCTGTGAAGAAGCTCTTGGGGATTTTGATTGGGATTGCATTAAATCTGTATACAAGTTTAGGTAGAATGGACATTTTTACTATATTTACTTTCCCAATCCATGAGCATGGGAGGTTTGTCCATCTCCTGATGTCTTCTTCAATTTCCTTCTTCAGAGGTTTAAAATTTTCATTGTAGAGGTCCTTGGTATCTTTGGTTAGGTTCGTTCCTAGGTATTTTATTGTTTTTGAGGCTATTGTGAGTGGGAAGGTCTCCTTGTATTCCTTCTTCAGCTGCCTACTGTTGGTGTAGACTTCTGTCCTGTTTTTAATGATACATATGAGATGCACTATCTCCCTGAGTGCAACTGTGTCTGAAGCCTAAACATCTCCATTGCAGCCACTCTGGGGACACTCTGCCCTCTGCAGTGCTGAAAGTGGGTTGCCTGGTCTCTCAGCTGAGCTCCTCAGATCTGCTGTGGTTTGTGTAAGTGCTCTCCAAAGGTCCATGCGTTCACACGTTGGTCCCCAGGGCAGCATTCTGAAAAGTTATTAGAATGTTTAAAAGACGGGGCCTCATGGGAAGTCTTTAACCACTGGAGGTCTGTTCTCCAAGAAGAAATGGATTCTGGTCCCTTCCTCTTTCTCTCTTAGTTCCCTGGCTTGTGTAATAAGTGGGTTTTCTTTGCCACATGCTCCTACCATAATGTGCTGTCTTTCCACAAGTGGAAGGCCATACCTGGGAACCTCCAAAAGTGTGAGCCAAAAACAACAAACAAACAAACAAACAAACAAACACCTTTTTTCTTGGTAAGCTAAATTATCTTTGGTGTTTTGTTATAGTAACAGCATATTGACTAACACAAAATCTGACTGTTCGCTCCTTAATCAGAACTTTAAACCTATCCTCCTGGGTTCCAGACCACCTATGCCCTGGCTTATAGAGGAGCCCTATGACTACGGTTCTACCGGACATGTCAGCCAGCTTGTTATGGCTCATCTTACAGGCTCTGTGTTCTTTCATCAGAACTTTATCACTCCTGTGTCACATTTTTCATTTTGTTTACTTTTTCTTCTTCCACTTTCGTTGCTTCTTTGTTTTAAGAGGGTCTCATGTAGCCCATGCTGGCCTCAAACTTTCTATGTAGCTGAGGATAGCCTAGAACTTCTTATCCTCCTGCCTCTACCTGCCAAGTTCTGGGATGACCAGTGTGTAAGTAATTATGCCTGGTTTATGCGGTGCTGAGACCAGAACCCAGGACCATGCGTGCTAGGCAAGCATTCTGCCAAGTGAGCTACATCCCCAGCTCTTTTTCCAGGCTTCCTTTTTCTTTATTGGTGTCTTATTTAATTAATGTTATTTTTAAGTAGATTTGAGGAAGAAACCAGGATTAATATATCTGTTCAGCCAGCTACATTTAAATGGAAGCTTTCAGTGTATCTTTTCTTTTTAATGCTAGACCATCTTTATTATTATGTTATTTACTTATGTTAAGATGAATATACTTTTTATTTCCTACTAGGATTAGGGAAATGAACATTTATAAGACCTTTTCTGAGATCTTACTAGCTGTGGTCATATATTTTTCTCCAAAGGAAAATTGAAGAAAAAGTCAGCTAGCTTTGAAAGTGCTGTCTCCGGCTATGGCTGCTTTTTGGCTACCTTTTGGTAGTAAACTTCAGCCAGGCCCCTGCAAAGCTGGGGTTCCCTCACCTGTAAGGCCAACTCAGAAATGGAGGGAGAGGAAGAACAGTAGCAGAAGAGACAGCTGAACGAAATGCAAAGTGGAGAGGGGCTATGAGAGGAAATGGTTGGGGGAGTCTATCCCCTTCCACAATCTTTTCTAGGTAAGACCCTGCCCAGTAGAACAAATACCACCCTAATGAAATGAAATCACCTCCAAAGCAAAGAGTGCTTGAACAACCACAATGCCGAGCCCAACTGAAATGGATACATTGGCATCCCAGAATGCCAGGGTTCGGGCAGACCCTGAAATCTGCTGTGTTGGACTGTGACCAGAGCAACAGCGGCCCTGAGAAGGGCAGGACACTCAGACTAGGGCCAGGGATGGCTTACCTCGCTCCCTTTCCCTCTCTCTGCTCTGCAGAGGGAATTTCACTTTTCTGTCTTGGCCTCTTTTCCATGCCCATCTCTATTATTCTTGACCATGAACACTTCACCTTGTTTCTTTTTGCTTTGGTTCCCTGCTTTCGTGTGCTTATAGGCGGGGTCTGAAATCCAGTTACTGTTATTCATTGGGCTACTGTATTGTTTGAAAAGGCTCTGAACCCTATTGCAGCCTCTCTGCATCTTCCCCAGCCTTGAGTCTGATGGAATGCATTGTATCGCATGCACCAGAGGATTTTCCATTAATATTCATTAGACTCTATTTGCTGTCTAATCCTCTTACCCTCAATGTGTGTTAGCCAATTGATGCACTACAGTAACTATGTACTTAAGAGCCTGTATTCCTGGCCCTTGATTCTAAACCAGGAAAGGAAACTAAAGAATGATTAATTCATAAAATGAAATGCCCAAATTTGATTTTGTTCTTCCCATGGTTCAGCCCTCAGTATTAAGATGATTTTTGAGGTAAGTGGATGGGAGCACAGAGATTTCAGGGTCTGCAAAAGCTCAGGCTTTGGCCTTTTATCAGATGGTCAGAGACCCAGACAAAGAGCCAATTGCTAAGGTTCCCCCAGTGCTAGAGCAGTGTGGGAATGTCTGAGACCACCAAAATGCTTTTCTTATCCAGCCCCCTCAGAAACCTCCTGGAGAAGCCATGAGATGCGGTTCCATAGCCTTGATTTGCTTTCAGCAACAACAGAGCTAAATATGGTCGTCTGTGGCCTAGGACCTTATGGCGGCCTGAGAGGTCAAGGTTACAATTACTGAGGTAGGAAGAGGGGATGAGGGAAACAAGTGTGGTGCTTTGAATAGGAAATGCTGCCTGTGACCTCATGAGTCAGAATGCCCAGCCCCCAATTGGTGGTGCTGTTTGGGGAGATTATAGAGCATTGCACCTAGGTGGAGTCTCACTTGAGGAAGTAGTCACTGGGGGCAGGCTTTGAGGCTTGATAGTACCTCTCCGCCTATCTGTCTGTCTGTCTGTCTGTCTATTTATCTATCTATCTACCTACCTATAATCTATCTATCTACCTAACTACCTATCTATTATCTATCTATCATCTACAACAAATATTTTCTCTTATAGGTAAGTGATTCAAAATGGGTTTCACTGGACTAAACTCAAGGTAAGTAGGCCATCTTCTTTTCTGGAAACCCTAGGAGAATTTAATTCCTCACCTTGTCCCATTCTCAGATGTGTCCAGATTTCTGGGTTCACCAGTTCCTCCATCCACTATCAAGGTCAGCATCAAGGTCAGCATCAAGGTCATGGGTTCGAGTTCTCCTATGGCGTTACTGTGATCCCTCCTTCTACCTCTGTTTTAAGACATGCACGGGTCCACTCAGATAACCTTATTTTCAGGTCAGCTGATCACCAACTAGAATCCCACCTGAAACCTAATCTCCCCTCTGTTATGTGTGGTCACATGTTCTAGAGTCCAAAGACTATGATGGGAACTTCTTTGGAGAACCATAACTCAGTCTCATCACAGATTCAACAGCACTGTCTTCTCTGCACCTGACCATGTCATGTGATCCTCTGGACTGAATCATTTCTTTACTTGATCATTCTGTAGTGAGCATGTTGTTTCATGCTTGGCATGATTTATACCTACTGTAATATAGTATTTCAAATTTCCTCTTGGAAATCATGTCCTTCCTCATTTTTCAAAATCTTTTTACTTGGGGCTGGAGAGATGGCCTAGCGGTTAAGAGCGCCGACCGCTCTTACAGAGGACCCGGGTTCGATCCCCAGCACCCACATGGCGGCCAAGAACCGTCTGAAACTCCAATTCCAGGAGAACTCCAGTTCCAGGGGAATCCGACACCCTCTTCTGACCTCCGCGGCATTGCACGACACGGGTGCACAAACTTGCATGCAGACAGTACATTCATACACATATGGAAATAAATAAAATTAAAAAAAAATCTTTTTACTATTTTATTTATTTTTATTTTATGTATATTAATGTGTTGCCTGCATGTATGTAAGGACACTTGTGTCATGCAATGCCCTCAGAGGTCAGCAGAGGGCACTGGATCCCCTACAACTGGGGAGTTACAAATGGTTGTTAGCCGCCAAGTGGGTGCTGGGAACCAAACTCAGGCCCTCTGAAAGAACACCCAATGCTCTTAACCACTGAGCCATCTCTCTAGCCCCTCCCTCATTCTTTTTTTTAATAGAATATTTTAAATTTATGCTTTGACAATTTAATACATGTAAACAATGTACCATTTTTTTTATTTTTGTAGCCTTGGTTGGTTTGGAACTCACTATGTAGCTCAGGCTGGACTTGATATCACAGAGATCCTCCTGCTTCTGCCTCCCAAGTGCTGAGATTAAAGGCCTGCACCACTACGCCCAGCTAAACAATCAATGTATCTTGATGATATCCACTTCCAGTTGCCCCCAGGAACTCCCAACATGCCTTTCTCCCTTTCATGTCCCTTCTCTCTTTCTCTGTAAGCCACTAAGTGCAGTCACTGCTGGGATGCTCACCTATCTGGTTGGTTTGATCCTGTGCAGGTAACCACAGCTGCAGCGAGTTCTTGAATGCAATCGCTGCAACTTGTCTAGAAGACAGCTCTTCACAGCACTCCTCCTATCCCCATCCTCCAGCTCTTCAACAATGTTCCCTGAGCCATGGTGGGGATGGTTGATAGAGATGTCCCATTTAAGGCTGAGCACTCAATAATCACCTCCCTCATTCTTGGGCTGTTTACCTTGCATGTGTTCCAGTGAAGGCAAACTGCTTTGGGCTCCACCCCTAGCTATGGGGATATTTTCAAGGATGGGCATGTAACCTAATCAGAATTAAACATTTGACCAAATTGTTGGGAAAGGGGAACAAAATCCTTGCTGGTAAGCTTAATTAGAGGGACGAAAACCTGGAGATACCATCATGTAAAAAGCCCGGAAATGAAACCAATACTGGTGTGCTGGATAGCTTTAATGTCAACTTGACATACCTAGGTTAAGGGAGCCTCAGTTGAGGAATTGTTTCCATTGGACTAGCCTGTGACCATGTCTGTGGGATATTTTCTTGATTGTGGAGGGCCCAGCCCACTGTGGGCAGTGCCACCCCAGGGAAGGTTGTTGCGTATTATATAAGAAAGCAGGCTGAGCATCGGCCAGGGGAGCAATCCAGTAAGCATTGTTCCTCCATGGCCTGTGCTTCAGCTCCTGCCTCCAGTTTTCTACCCTGACTTCCTTCGTTGGGCTCCCTCAGTGATAAACTGTGACCTGTATTGATCAGAGTGTTAGGTCACAGCAATTGAAGGCAAACTAGAACACGCTAAATGCAGGTCTAAAATTCAGTTGTTCCACCACTGAATCTCCTGGATGAAGTCACCACATTTGAAATTAGACCAACCTCCTGGATTTCAGTGATGAGATATAGAGATTTATTTTTCTAATTAAGTCAGCTTATATCTGCTACTCACAAGTGAAAAAAATCTAAGTAAAACATAACCATTCAGTCACTCCTTTATTCAGCAAATTCACAGGGCTACACCCACTTTGTGTTGGACACTGTATGGTCAAGAAGCAGAGAGGTGTGACCTCTGCCCTCGAAGAATGTCAAATCTTTGTTTAGTGGGCCCAGGGGCTAGAGTCAGTCCTTCTCTCAGTCCAAGAACAAGTTACAACTGGCCTGAGTGAGCGGTAGCCCATTCCCATGGGTCATGATCATAAACACTAAGACAGGAATCAAGTCTTGAATAATTCTTGTTAGACAAAAAGAGCTACATGAGAGGAATTCCCTTTCTGTCTCTGGACACTCCTCTGCATGGAGCATCTGGTGTTGGGGCGACCATCAGAGGAGCCATCTAAAAGGACAGGCCAAGTGACTAAGATGACAGCACGAAAAGATAAAAAGAAGCTCTATGGCCAGGGGAGGAGAGGCATGACTATAAGGAGACAGAGTCTTACAGACTCCTGCTCATATGAACCTGCAGCAATGGTGAGACCCATACAAACTCAGTTAGACAAAAACCAGCATAGAGCTGCGGAGATTGACAGGAGGCCCCAACCTTGGCCAAGGAATCATTGGCAGCTGATCACTGCTCAGTTAGGGAGAGTTGATGTTCTTTAAGGGAGTGACATTAGATAGGCTGAACAGGCTCCTGTGGATGAACTCCCACCAAAGGACATCTGGGTACACAAACTTGATGTGATAGGTTCTTAACTACCACCACTGGTACTAGAAGCCCTCTGACCTTCCTATAATATGACATGGCATATTTTTCCAAACCTAAGATGCCAGAAGTTATACAATGCCCCATTATACTATCTCCAAGAAATAAAAAAGTTGTCAACTATGACACTGTATCTTCTTATCATTTATAATTTTTATTTTATACTAAGTGAGTATAAGTTGACTTATTTGTACTTAGACTCTATTCTTTATACAAAATACTCATAAATAGATATATATCATTACATTAGCATATACTCATTATATATAATTGATGTTATATATATTTTATATAAATGCATATATATTTTAAGAAAGCATACTTTCATAATAAATACATGTGGAAATCAGTTCAGGGATTCTTAAATCTTATTGCATTGAGAGTCTAGCTCTCCTGAATCTCTTGTCACTAAAAAGCTTCCTGAATACAATTGTCCTTTCTAGCATGAAGAGTGTCTTCTGTGATCTCTGAAGCTGTTTCTAAGCTGCATGGTCATCCTGCAGGTGTGGCACACAAGGACATACCTAGCAGCAACAACTGCTTGGTATGCTGACTATGGAGATATTAAAAGTATGCAATGAGTATTTGTATGCCAGTGTAGCATAGGTTTAAAACATGGTAACTTTAGAGGCTGGAGAAGTGGCTCTGTCAGTAAAGCATTAGCCATACAGACACAAGAACATGATGCCATTCCCAGAACCTATATATGACATCATGCATGGCGGCATGAGCTTATAATCCCAGCCCTGGACAGATGGGAGATAAAGACCGTGGATCTGCAAAGGCTCCCTCTTCGTCCAGCCTCATCTACCTGGCAAAGTTTCAGAGCCAATGAGAGACTCTGTCTTCAACAAATGTGGAAGGTACCTGAGGAACAACACTGGTTTGTCCTCTCATTTCCATGCACATGTGCACATATGAGCACATACATGAACACAAGTATACAGCTCCCCCACATACACTCCTATATATACCCACTAGTGAGTTTTTCTTATTAAGACGGTTTTTATTTGGGTTCTGTTATTTGCAGCCAGCGGCTTGCCTTTTGCTGTTCAGTTTTTGTTTGATTGATTGCTTGTCTGTTTTTTGTTTTGTTTTGTTTTGTTTTGTTTTGAAACAGGGTCTTCCTGTAGCCCCAGCTGACCTAGAACTTGCTATGTAGACAAGGCTGGTCTCAGTCTGACACAGATCTGCCTCCTGAGTCCTGTGATTAAAGACATGCACCACTATGCCCTGAAAAGGCCTGTCTTTTGAGTCCCTGTGGGCACTACTATAAAAAGTAACAGAGCTCACATCTGAACCAGCTATCTACCTCTAAACCAGCATACTAACCACTAAGTTCAACAGCTTTTATGTTTTAGTTAAAGATCTGGGGATTGACAGCAACTCCCTAGAGTGTTTTGTAGAGAAATGATTCTAAGGGCTTGCTTTGTTATCTGTGGCTGCCATTGAATCCTGAATGGCACATCCTATTCTTACCCAAGACATGCACTTATTTTTCTTAGATAACTATCTAAGATAATCATCTCAACTTTCATCTTTCATTCAAAGGCTTCCATTTCTGCAGCTGGGACAAGATCAGTTTCAACCGAAATACTTCAGAGAACCTCCACACAGGCATGCCTAGGTCCTGTGTTATGCAACTCCGAGAGTTCCGTTTACATAGGCTACAGGGTAAGTGGCAGCCTGTGGTTTTGTGCTGCCCACAGACTGGACAATTCTACACAGAACCTACTCAATCAGTAACTCTTCACTTGAACATCATCAATTCTATCTTCACAGCTAATTGCAGTAATTTTTCTGAAATTTTATACCCAGTATGACAGTCAAGTTATTTTGTGTCCAAATTTCTCATGTGTAAATTAATTTCCCTTCTAGAATAACATAGACTTAAGAATAGTACAAAACCTTTAGTCTGGCTGTGACAAGACTCAGGTATTCATCACACACAAGTGAACCATTAAAATTTTTTTCATGTATTTGTAAGCAATCATTAAGCTTCCTTTTCTAGTAGTTTCTCCAAGCCAAACAAACTCAATTTACTTAACAAGCTACTTCCATGGGCCAAGAACTATCTGTGTTAAGAATTTTGATCCATGACATCATTTTATCCTGAGTGTGACCTTGCGAAGCGGGAATGTGAGTATTCCAATCTTAGAAATAAAGACTGCAGTGGTTAGAAGTACATCTTAGTCCGTTTTCTGTTTCTGTAACACAATACCTAAGGCTGAATAATGTGTAAAGAAAAGAGGTTTAGGGCTGGGAAGATAACTCGTGGTTAAGAGTACATACTGCTCTTACAAAGTATCCAAGTTCACTGGGTGTGATGGCACACGCCTTTAATCCTAGCACTCGGGAGGCAGAGGCAGGTGGATCTTTGTGAGTTCAAGGCCAGCCTGGTCAACAGAGTGAGTTCCAGGACAGCTGGGGCTACAGGGAGACCCCGTCTCGAAAAAAACAAAAACAAAACAAACAAAAAAAAGTATACAAGTTAACTTCACTTCCTAATAGCCATATTGGGAGACTTACAAATGCCTTTAACTCCAGATCCTGGGGAATCCAACACCTTTCACCTCCTTGGGCACCTGGACTCATGTGCCAAATCTATATGCACACACATGGATATAATTAAAGTAAAAGTTGTTTACATAGCTCATAGCTTTGAAGGCCAAGAGTGAGAGTCTAAAACTGGGCAGTCCCATTTGCTGAAGATTTGGTGAGGGCCTTCTGACCATGTGGCAGATCGCACCATAGCAGGAGCACATTTGAGGGGGAGAGAGAAGTCACATGGTAATTCAGGAAGTAAGAGATTAAAGCTTGAACTTTTTATAGCAAGCCACTCTCACTATAACTATGCTCCCAGAACTTCCTTCATCCCTTTCAAAGATGGAATCCCCATGGCTGCATTGTCTTCCCTGGGCCCATCTCTTAAAGGGCCCATCTCTTAAAGGGCCCACTGCCTCAACTCCACCACGTTAGCCACCGAGTTTTCAGACCACAGACCCTGACACTAAAATATGTCCACACCAAAGCAGAGAACAATTGCTAAAACTCCAACTTGCGGGAGTTTCAGATCCTTCAGCTAAGGAATAGAGTCCTTGACAGCCCCAAGTTGATAGAACTCCCCAGTATCTGAAGCATTCATCAGAAGCATGCCATTTGATGAGTGATCAGTTCTCTTCTCTGCCTTTGTGATGGCAACTTCAACCTCGCCTGTGTCAAATGAGACTTGAACTCCAGAACAGCTTTTACTGCTGTATCTTTCCATCTATCACAAGGGACCTTGGTACTGTGTCATCTAACTTCCTCATTGGACGAACCATGGATCATTTTTTGTGTACTTTGCTAATGGGAAGAATTTGGCTCTCAGAATGCTACTCTCTGCCACTCTTCTCATCACTTTAATGCTTTGAAACAGATCTCATTTCTGAGAGCCATGTCTCCCCCATTCCACCGGCATAACTGGAGAGACCTTTGCAAAGAACAAAACAACAAAACAAAGCGCCTTAGCTGACACCTAAGAGATAACTTGGAACTGTGTCCGGTTCATAGCAAAAGATGGTCTCTCCAGAAGGCCAGGCTGATTACAGTTCCAAAGAGGCCCTGAAACCTCCCTCCAGACTTGGTACTTAGCCCAACCCAGGAGCAAGGGCATACCCAGAGGGAGTACTTCAGCAATTATAGTCCCCACTTGCCCTGGAGACTTTTTCTGTGAATTAGCATCTCCTATTAAAAATGAAATCCAAGATAATAAATTGTCCTAAAGGGCTCAGATGTCTTTAATCGTGGTTTTTATCTTCTCTCTCAGGCCCAATGAATTCTGGTGAGATCCAGATCACATCCTGGATGAATTATCGCTGGAGGAGTGTGTGCCCAGTATAAATAAACTAACGAGACTCATGTTTACTCTTCACTCTATCTAAAAGTAGTTTCCTTTTTTTAAAGAACATTTGTCAAATAGAGGAGTGAATACTGATTAACTATTCAGGCCAAAGGGGGAAAATAAGAGACACTTTATGTCCTGTTAGTTTATGAAGTAATGTGAACTTGAACTCTCAGTTGTTTGTGGCTTGTTTGTTACTTTGTGCTTTGTTTGTTTGTTTGTGACAGGGTCTCACATGCTCAGGCTGGCGTCCAACTCAGTACGTAGCTAAGCATGTCTTTGAACTTCTTACCCTTCTGTCTCTACCTCCCAAGTCCTGGAATTACAAGCATACCTCACCATTCCTGGCTTATATCTGTAAACTTTCAGAAGGTTTTTCTATTCTGGGCCTTAGTTCACTCATCTGCTGTTGGAAGGATTTGTGTATATAAACTGTATAGTTCAGCAAACACAAGTTAAGTGTTAGGTCTTTGCAATGGCTGGTGTTTTATAATGCGAGGAAAATTTCTATATAAATTGAACTTGGTAAATCCAACCTGTTCACCATTGATTTACATGATTTCCAGGGAGCTTCATCTTTGTTCTCTACTTCACCCAGATCTATAGCAAGGGATGGATCTGAGCGTGGGTTTTCTACTTCTTTCTGACTTCAATCAAATGCTCATGATCTAGAAGCGAATTCTTAGATGCTCAAGGGAAACGGATGGAAGCAATGTGTTTGTGCAATGAATAATCACCTCTTAATGGATGGGGCTTGTAAATCAGTGTATTGAGTTTCCATAAGTTGAACCTACACACCAGGGATCTCTCCACTACAATTTCCCAGCAGCCCCATTTTTTTGTGAAAGAAACTGGTAGAGGGTAGAGAGATGACTCGGAAGGTAAAAGTGGTGGAAGCTTGAGGACTTGATTCCAGACCCCCAGAACCCACCCAAAGCAGGGTGTATAGCGCATGCCTGCAAGCCAAGGTCTCCTACAGTGTGCTGGAAGATGGAGAGAAGAGAATGCCCAGAGACCCGTGGGCCAGCTTGTCTGGCCAATGAAGCAGTGGACAACAGAAACCCTGCCTCAAACAAGGTGGAAGGCAAGGACCAACACCCAGTGTTGTCCTCTGACCTCCACACAGGTGCCATGGCTTGCCCATGTCCACCGTTCACACATACATACATACAAAGATCGGAAGAAAGGGAGGGAGGGAGGGAGGGAGGAATGAATTTCACAGAATCTCCTATACTCCAAAGAGAGAAGGGTGAAGCTGTCTACTGCCCTGCTGTAGCATAGGTGGTGTTGTTTAAAGACCTAATTTTCTTTTTTTTTTAAGCCAATTTCTTATTGAAGCTTTGTGCATTTCATACAACATTTCCCAATCAAACCTAGACCCGTTCCCCTTTCATGCCCCCCACCCCACCAGAGCTCACGCATTCTGCCATACATGTTTTTCATCTTTTTCTCAGTCTCTTAACAGTTTCGACGCAGAATTTTACTGTTTCAAGCAGAAGTTCTCCATTTCAGTCAGTTCTTTAACCCAGTCTTCTTTGTTGTTGTTGTTCTTTCCAATTTTCATCACTCCAAAATATGCATGCCACACATATACCAAGATAAAGACCTAATTTTCTTTGGAGAGTTTTAGGCCCTGTGATGGTTTGAATGAGAATGTCCCCCATAGACTCCAAGTATTTGGACATTTGACTCCCAGTTGGTGGTGCTGTTTTGGGAGATTTAGGAGGTCCAGCCTTGCTGGTGAAAGCATGTCAATGCTAGTGCGCTTTGAGAGTTCCTACACTTTGTCAGATTTCCAGTCTCTCTCTGCTTCCTGTGCCTGCCTGAAGATGTGACGGCTCAGCTTTCTGCTCCGACCACTTCTGGCACCAGGACTTCCCACCATTACGGACTCTAATCCTCTAAACCAGAAGCCAAATAAACCCTTCCTTCCATAAGCCACCTTTGTCATGGTGTTCTGCCACAGCAACAGAAAAGTAACTAACACAGGCCCACAGCAAAACTGAGAGAAAGATACAGAGATAACCCATATGCCCTCTGAGCCCATTTCCATAACCTTCCCCATAACCGTCACAATGGCTGGACCTATGTTGATGTATTGTTTCCACCCAAAGTCCAGAGTTTATAGTCAGGTTCAATCTTTGCATCAGACATACTGTAGGTTTTGACAAATGTATGATGACAGGCATCCTTCACTGTGGCATCACGTCTGTACATATATCACATCTGTAAATGTAGCCAGTTTCCCCACTCTGAAAATCCTCTGTGAACGCACTCTCTACAAACCCAGGTGCCTGCTAAGGTCTCTTCCCACATCCACACTTTTTCCAGAGTAAGGGTTTTTTTGATTTGTTTTGTTTTGGGGTGTGTGTGTGTATGTGTGTGTGTGTGTGTGTGTGTGTGTGTGTGTGTTTATATAATTCCTTCCTCTTCTGGTATTTGGGAGAGGAAAGAGCCTCTAGGCAGGGTCACTCCCAGCCCTGTGATGAGGGAGGGCTTTGTGTGTGAGTCTGCAAATCTAGGGTGTTTGTGAAGAGATTTGGGCTTCTGAACTAGAGCCTGGGTCTGGGTGACGATGAAGGTGCTGATGGGGAAGAGCTCTCCAAATAGCTCTCCCCTCTCTCCTCTCCCCACATCCTGTGTGCTGCCCTGGGGCTTCCTGGACCACACTTAGAAGAAAACAGAAGCTACAGGCACTCTAGTCAAGGGCATCTGAACACCCCCATCCACCCAGTTGCAGTGGGTGAGTCATCCTAAGTCTCTCCATTGATTAAAAGATGAATATAAAAAAAAAAAGATGAATATAAATACAGACTCCCTCAGGGAAAACACAGAGTCTAAAGACCCGCTGAGCTTCAGCCATTATTCATAGCTTTAATATCCACGTAGGTCCTGGCAGCCACCTCAGGTTAGGAGGCTCTCTGAGAAGAAAGCCAAGAACAGGAAGACTAGAAAATCATTGCAGATGTTTTTAACACACAGTCCTGTTGCAGGTGTAAAATCCACAGTCACAACTCTGGAGCCCATGTCTCTCCAAAAGGCAAGAGATCTCTTCATTTTTCTCCATATCAGTCCAGCACTAGTGCTTCTGATTACAACCCTTTCTTTATGTGTGGCATTTATTCAAGTGAATACAAAGTTCTCTCCCTCCCCTTTCTCCTTCTCTTCTTCCTAAGAAAGAAGTTAAGTTCCCAGAAGGCTTTTCTCACCCCCTAACCTTATGACAAAGTTATCTGTTTACAGCTAACACCTGTCGTGCTGGCAGTTCTAATACTACCCAAAGTCATGGCCAACCCCCACTGAGACATATTGTGTCTTCAGGACTGGCTATTGGTTTCTCCTCTGGCCACACCCATTTCTAAAGCATCTACAGCTATATGAATGGAGCAAGGTTTAAGTAGGCTGTGTCCTGCCCGCCTCTGCGTGGTTCTTGAGTCCTCTCTCTGAGCCTCAGCTTTGACCCATCCATGTAAAAGACTCCGCTGCAATGTCCTGTGTTTACTAAGGAAAAGGTGTTCCCTTTTGTGGGTTCTTAGTGTCGTTAATATATGAATTCTAAAATGGACTCAGACACTTGAGGATCATTTTATTAGAGTTTGAGAGAAAAACAAAGGGGCAGGCAAGTTGTAAGTCCTGGCAGCCATTGGGAGGAGGAAGATGGAGAAGAGGAAGAGATACAGTCACACCTTTTTGAGTTAGGGTCTAAAAAAAGCCGTCAAGTTCAGCCAATGAGATTGCCAAGCCGTTGCATGGTAAAAGAGGAAGGAAAAGCGTAGGAAACCCAGGAGTCGGGGCCAGCATGCCTAGGGTTCGAGTCTATATCCAAAGGGAAGGGAGAGAGGAATATAGAGGTTACATTTCCTTGAGTTAGAACTCGAAGAAGCAGGCAGGCTCAGCAGTGACGTTCTGGAAGCAGCTGCCTCAGGGAGGGGCTCCCAGGATGTGTGAGTACATTGTCACATTAAGGGAATAATTATTTCTCCCATCTCCTTGGCATGGCTTTCCTGAGGAATGGTCTCCTGATCAGGTGATTGACAAGCCCAGCTGGATTAACTTTAAAAAGGGCTGGGTAACTTTTTAAAAAGGTAGATCTCAGATTCCATTCTTTTGACCAGGCAGAAGTAGCTTCCTTCCCCTTAGTAGACCTCAACAAAGCCCCAATTCCTCCATCTCTCTATATTATATTTTAAATCTTAAGGAGAGGCAGTCACGTGGTTTTTAGTGTTACCAAGTAAACTAGAGATGTGGTCCAAAGCTGACCATGAGGACTGAGCCCACCCCCAATGGCCTCCAAGCCTTCTAATCCCTATCTAGCTACTCGAGACTCCCCAAAACACGTCACAGAGATCCCATGACAGGCACCTGGCTCTGGCTTCTTAACTAAGTTCTCTCTCTCCTCTACAGTGGGCATGGGGAAACTTCCAGATCTCATTCATCCTAAGGTCCAGTGGTGGACATTGGGTCAAGTGACAAGGGAGATATGTCTGGCCTTCTCCACCTAAAATGCCACCATATTGAACTCTAAAGTCATTCCAAATGGTGTGAGACATCCTAACAGACAAGCAGTGTCTGGCCCAAACTTCAGGTGTTGTTTTGGGGTTTCCAACCTTCCTCACTCCTTCACAGATTCAACCAAAGCAGAAAATACTGCAAGCTCGCCCTTCTCAGGGTGACATGACTCCAGAGGACCCAAAGAGAAAAGTTACCTAAGCCATTCCACAGGCGCCTGGCACATAAGAAGCGCCCTATTGGTCTAGAAGGATGGAACGAACCCTATTAGTCAATCAAGTGAAATATTTACTGGTTATTTAATTGATTTTTTCATACAGCTGTGTTCAGGCTGTGATTGTGTCTTTGAATTCTGGCACTTCCCATGAGGCCTTGGGTTCCCAACCCAACACTGAAGAGAAAAAAAGCTAATATTGCCTAACATATGGCCAGCACAGTACAATACACAATATGGGAGCTCTTTTATTCTAAGGACAGATCTTTTCTTCCCACTGGACTACAAGTAAAAAGAAATGCTATGGTTTGTTTATTTTTTTTTTTTTTACCTCAAAGGGACCAGGACATGTACTGAATAGGAACAGGTTGCTAAATGTGGACCTTTTCCACCTGTAGTGATTCTGCTTCATGGACTTGTTTTGTAACTATTTGACAGGAATCCCCAAGAAAGCACATGGCTGAGTCAGCTTTAGGGAATGGTGTTGACGAGGATGGGCCTGGAAAAGGTTCTGGTGAAAATCTGAAGAAAGTGAATATTGCTGCGCCCAGGATCCCTTATGTTAAGACAAGAGACATGCCAACAAGAAGACCATGCTCAGAACTATGCCTGGCCATACAGAAAGTGTTCCATCAAGTGAATGAGTGGGTGATGGATGGATGGATGGATGGATGAATACTTGAGTCCACGTAGGAATTCTAAAACTTTGTTTTTATCTCAGCCTTCTTGATCTGAGGATGTACATGGTGAAAATTTATCAGATGATAACACAGTGGCTACCTTCATTTTGAAAATCAATATAGATAGAACCAGTACCCCAAAGAATATGATCCACTATTTCATGTATGTGAACAAAACCTTGGATTCCTAATCCTCAGTCCTACCATGGACTTTGACAAAAACCGATGACTTCTGAGTGCTTATCCTGTGTTCACTGTAGCATCTACTGGATATAAGAACCAGTAGTCTGAGGCCGGGTGTGGTGGCACATGCCTTTAATCCTAGCACTTGGGAGGCAGAGACAGGCAGACTCTATGAGTTCAAAGCCAGCCTGGACTACAAATCAAGTTCCAGGATGGCTGGAGCTACAGGGAGACCCTGTCTCAAAAAGGCAAAAAAAAGACCCAGTAGTCTGGAATGCATGGCAGGGATAGAGGAATAAAATATTATCCCTCCCCTGAAGAAATGTGTAACCTTGCTGGGAGAAAAAAATAAACACACAGATATAGACTTATTCATGATAGGAAACGCATACTAAATAACATTTGAATGATAGAGCCATTTCGTGCTACAGGTTTTCAAAATAGCAGGTGATGCCTCTGAGAACCACAGCGGTGAGAGACAGCTCTGGGCATATGAGACTGTGTGAGTCACACGCGTGAGTCAGACCTAGTCAGGAGGCACTGGAGGTAGGGGAGTCCCAGAACACTGAGGAGACTGTCTCCATTTGCGTTGTCACTGGGTGGGGGGGGTCCTCTCAGAAGATGTGGGTGTCTCCACTAAATAAGTTACTACCCATCAGGCATTCTGCCAGGAGTTTAACATTAATTATCTCAGTGAATCATTCCACCAGTCCCCCATGATAGTGTGGCAGATATTGCTGAGGTCTCTGTCCCTTCCTTCTTTGTAAGAGCTTGATTTTGTTAGGGAAAAAATATGTCAAGCTAAAGTAACTGACATCCCAGCTTCCTTTGTACATAGGGTTGGTCATGTGGGCATACAGCTTGTGATTAATGAGGTGTAAGATGTAACTGCTAAGTTAGACTTTCTAGAAAGCTCTTCAAGAGGGACAGGAATGGCGGGAACACCTTTTCAACTTCTTAGCATTTTGCTCTGTTTCTATGTCTTGCCTGCAGCCGGAGCAGCCATCTGCAGCCCAGGAGTTTGGGGCAGTGGAATGGCTGACATTCATCAACAACTTGAAAAGATCTAGGATCACAGAAGAGGGAAGCCTCTGGGCATGTCTGTGAGGGAGTTTTAGACTAGGTTAACGAGGTGGTGGCCTGGTTAGTCTTTATTATCAACCTAACCAAAATAGTGTCACCAAGGGAGTGGGAACCTCAATGGAAGAAATGCTTCGGTCATTTGGCCTGTGACCACGTCTGTAAGAGATTGTCTTGACTGACCATTAAAATGGGGGGGGGGGGCTTGGCCCATTGTGGGTGGAACCATCGCTAGGCAGGTGGACCTACATTGTCTTTCCTGAGTGTGAGCCAGTGAACAAGTCAGTAAACAGCATTCCTTCATTGGTTTCTGCTTCAGTTCCTGCTTGAGTTCCTGTCCTGACTTCCCTTAATTATGGACTACATGATCTGAAAGTATAAGCTGAAATAAGCCTCTTCCTCCACTGAAATCCTTTTGGTGTGGTGTTTATTAGAGCACCAGAAACGCAAAGCACTCTAACAGGTAGGCAGACCCATGCTAACTACGGGTCACACCATTCCATGGACTGGGGTCCCAGACTGAATAGAAATGAGAAATCAGGCTAAGAAACAGAATGCACCACGCTCTGCCGACTGCAGGTGCAGTGTGACTGGCTGCCTCAAGCTCTGTCGCCAGGACATCTCAGCCATGGTGGACTGTACACTGCGAGCCAAAGCCCACCCTTCCTTCCACAAGTTGTTTTTGCCATAGGAATGAGAAAAATAAACAAAATAGGCAGCAAGATAGCGGAAGCCCTAGCCCTGGTGAGTCCTCTGCTGTGCAAACCCCTGGGTGGCCACCTCTGGGCAACTTGGTTAACACTGTTGTCCAATCTGAGTTAGTTTCAGCAGAATACAATCTTGATGCATACAGGTTTAATGATGTTAATACCTAATGCACTAGGAAACAAGGCTCAGAAAGTGTCAGTACTCATAAGGTGCAAATCCAAGATTCAAATCCCAGACCAGCTCAGAGAAAGTCTGGTTGACTTCAAAACCTAGATCGATTGATTACCTATGAAACTTCCAAAATCACATTGAAAAGCTGAAGAAAGAAACCTTTAACATCTTTTTTTTTCTTTTTTTTTAGTGTATGAGTGTACTGTCTGCATGTATGTTGGCGCATCCGTGTCATGCAATGCTGCGAAGGTCAGAAGAGGGCGTTGGATTCTCCTGGAACTGGAGTTAAGATGGTCCTTAGCCACCATGTGAGTGCTAGGACTCGAACCCGGGTCCTCTGCAAGAGCAGTCAGTGCTCTTAATCGCTGAGCCAACTCTCCAGCCCCAACCTTTAACATCTTACAGAGTCCTTTTCAGCCTATATTTTATGAGATGTTGGTAGGTTCCTCTCTCTCTCTCAGTTCATTGCTTCAGAATATTCTAGAAGGCAAGAACAGTTCTCTCTCTCTCTCTCTCTTTCTCTCTCTCTCTCATTTCCAGCTTGGATGAAGTAGGTACTTCATAGGATGTATGAACTGAGTATTTTTTTCTATCATCAGGATAAAAATTATCCCCAAGGTGGTCTGAGGAGATAGCTTAGTCAATCAGTAGAGTGCCGGCTATGTGGGCATGAGAATCTGAGTGTGGATCCCAGGCCCCGTGTAAAAGCTGGGGTGCTGCCATAAGCCCCTGCACTGTAGTACTGGAGACACAAATCCCTGGCCAGCCCGTCTAGCCAATCAGTAAGCAAGAAACCCTGTCTCGACAAAACAAGATGGAAAACAATTGGGGAAAACACTGGATATCTGCCCCCACATGCAAGCACCACATATGCGCAGAACACGCACACACACATATATATTCATCATGCACACATGTAATATTTTTTTTAATTTTTTTTATTAATTTTATTTATTTCTGTATGTGTATGAATGTACTGTCTGCATGCAAGTCTGTGCACCCGTGTCGTGCAATGCCGCGGAGGTCAGAAGAGGGTATCGGATTCCCCTGGAACTGGAGTTCTCCTGGAATTGGAGTTTCGGACGGTTCTTGGTTGCCATGTGGGTGCTGGGGATCGAACCCGGGTCCTCTGCAAGAGCGGTCGGTGCTCTTAACCGCTAGGCCATCTCTCCAGCCCCAATATTTTAAAAATTATCCCTGGGAAAGCCTACATACGTACACATGCAGTTGAGCACACACAGGTTGGAGGGTGTGGGCTACCTTGTGTACGTGCCTTTGCTAGTGTCTAAAGGGGGATGGAGGGGAAATGTTTTTCTTCGCTCTGAATCCCAGCATCCTCCCTCTAGTTCCTGCTGATCTACAGTGACAGCAGCATGATTATATTACTGATAACTAAACTTTTGTGCAGGACCTGAAAATTTAATTTCCTTGTGGAAAGCTGTAGAGAACTAAGCTTATTTAGGGCCAAGAACTTATGAACTTTACCAGAAAAAAGGGGGGGAAAAAAAGAGAGAAAACTAGGCACAACCACTGGCTTCTGGATTTTCTGGAAAAATGGAAAGACGGCTGCTCATTTTGAATGTCCCTTTAGGCACAGCTCTAAAGCCCCTTCCTCCACTAATGCCCCTCAGAGTGGGTGGAGGACACACGTCAGCCCCAGAGAAGCCACAGACCTACCCCAGTGCATGAACGCCTTTTAATTGCTTCCTTAATTCTCTCAGGTTTTTTTCTGCACAAGTGGTTTGTGTGGTGGGGACCTAACCCTTGGTGCATGGTTACCACACACCAGGCATTGCATAGGAAAGCACTTGTGCTGCTGGGCTGCAGAGATAGCTCTATGGGTAAGAGCAGTGAATGCTCCTGCAGAGGACCTGGGTTTGATTCCCAGCACCCACATGGCAGCTATCAATCTTCCACAATTCTAGTTACAGGGGAATCCAATGCCCTCTTCTGACCTCCACAGGCATTGCACAACATGAGTGCACCTACCTACCTGCAGGCAATACACTGATATACATAAAATAAAAAAAAATATTTTTCCCTAAAGTAAGGAAAGGATTTGTGCTGCTTGATCTCACCTAATATTTCCCTTTTGAAGACAAGAAAATGGAGACAGAGAGAAATAACTTGTCTAAGGTCACACAGCTAGGTAGTACCAAGGCTGCGGGGTCAAAGCTAAGCCCTCAGTCACAGCATGGATAGGCTTGGTAGGCCTGGACTCCTCCTCCTGACATCTTAATGGCTTAAAAAAAGATGGAGGAGGGGGACACGGATCTAGAGTTTTAAAAAAATAAAAATAAATTTATGTAAAAAAAAAAAAAGATGGAAGAAAAGGAGAGGCACATTCCTTCTGTGGCTTTGTTACTTATCTGTGTGTTGTGTTCTGAGACGGGGTCTCACTGTATACTCAGGCTGGCCTACATAGAACTCACTATGTAGCTCAGGCTGGCCTTAAAATTGTAGTGCCCCTCCTGTCTCAGCTTCTTATAACCATGGGGCTTGAGAGGCAAATTCCCAAGCAGTGTCTGACTAGTCACAGTTCACCCATTAATCAGGGGACCAACACTGACCATCCATGCTCCTGGTCAAGAAATGAAGCCAGTGCTAGCACCAGACCAAGGTGTGATGGCTACAAAGCAGAAGCGTCTACGCTAAGGGGTCTCAGTGAACTTAATGAATTTGAACTTGAATCCTGCTATCAACTTGGTGTCGTGGAATAAACATCCAGGTGTTTTTTAAAGTATCCTACCCCTAGGGTTCATGTATACACTCAGTCATGAACATCCATGCACCGCATGGTTGTACTCAGCTGGATATTGAGATATTCACTGTCCCAAAGACCTCTGGAAGAATGCCTAATGTGGGGGCCCCAGACCTCCACAGACACTGATGTTCCTGGCTCTACCGCACCCATCACCAGCCAGGCAGGGTGGTAAGTCCTGAGAACACAGCCACGAATGAGTCCGATTCAGTCCTTAGCATCATGAGGTCTGCACTCCCCAGGCTTAGCCTTCCATGGGGAAGAGCATGGTCTGAGAAGGCATGTGGCAGAGGGCTGGGCCATGTATGTGAACCTGGTCCCCTCCTGGTGGCCCTGTTTAGCAGAGTTATGGAAGGTGGGACCTTGTTGGAAGAAGTGGAGCACTGGATGGAGGGGAACTTTGAGGGTTTATAGCCTCACACTGCTGTCATGTCTTCTTCACCATGGTGGACCACACCTCCTCTGGGACTGTAAGACCAAAAAACCCTTTGTCCTCTTAAGTTGTTTTCTGTCAGAGTATTTTATCACAGTAACAGAAAAGAAACTAACACAGAGAGGGCCACAGTCTGGCATGTAGTAGCTATTTTCCACGTGCTGCTCCCAGATCCAATCTCTATCTGTCTCCATACTTCGTGGCACCCCCAGGGATGGTAACAATGATATATCTGAGATAGGATCACCTAACCTCTGACATGTAGTTAGATTCAGCTGCTTAGGGCCCTGACAGGGGAGTAGAAATGACAGAAAAGATGGTAGGGAGGAAGAAAAAGATGGTGATGATTCACTTGGACCTGCAAAAATTTAGGAGTAGACAAATACAGTTCTTTAAGAATGAAACTTCTTGGGCTGGAGAGATGGCCTAGCGGTTAAGAGCATCGACTGCTCTTGCAGAGGACCAGGGTTCGATCCCCAGCACCCACATGGCGGCTGGGAACCATCTTTAACTCCAGTTCCAGGGGAATCCGACACCCTCTTCTGACCTCTGAGGCATTGCATGACATGGGTGCACAAACCTACATGCAGACAGTACATTCAAAGACATAAAAAATAAATTAAAAAATTGAAAAAAAAAAAAAGAATGAAACTTCTTATTCCCAGAATAGAGCAGGAACCCTAGGCTGGGGAGTCTTGGAAAGAAGAAGATACAGATCAATAAGGCATAATTTAGAGAACTCAAGGCCAACGTGGCAGAGCACCCAGGGGTGGCTCAGCCTCTGACTGGGTCAGCACCGTCCTTTCACATCATGTTTGAGCTTTGAAGACAGTGGTACATACAGCCGTGTCCATTTGACTGTGCATCTTATGTTGCCTGAGCAGAGCTTCTGGTGAGAATCCCCCTCCCTGGGAGCCAGAACCTCACCAATGACTGCAGAAGGCATGCCACCATGCCTCAGGACTGTGCTCAGTCTACGCTGATCTACCATGGTCCATGGACCCACTCGCCACCACTCACCACCTGAGCCAGCACTGTTATAATAAAGCATTGCCAGACTGGTAGGCTCAAGAGGTGTGGTCACTTAGAGAATTTGTAGTTCATCAAGAAATTAGACCTGAAAGAAGTAAAAAAAAAAAAAAAGATCACATTGTTTTATCCTTGTGGGCATGCTGAGAAAATGTGAGTTGGGTGTCAACACATTTGGGGAGATTGGGAGCCATCTGAACCACCAATCTTCTCAAAACCTAATTCTTCTGATAACATGGTTTCTGCATTCACCTCGGGCCTCTGCCTTATTCAGGTTCTTGCTGACCAACGTTGAAGTCTGTTTTACCTTCATTTCTCTCGCAGTGATAAAATAGGAACTTAAAGGAGAGAAGGCTTATGTGGCTTGTGATTGCAGGTTACAGTCCATCATGATAGGGAACCTAAGGCAAGAACTCGAAGCAGCTAGTGACATTACCTCCAACAGAATGGACAGCAGTAGATGCTTTCAAGCTGATTTCTCAGCTAGCTTCCCTTAATATGCCTCAGGGCACCAAACTAGGAAATAGTGTCATCAATTATGGGTCTTCCCACATCAATTAACGCAATCAAGACAATCCCTTACAGGTCAACCTGACCTAGACAGTGCCTCACAGGGACTCTCTTCCCAGGTGATCTGAGTATGTTAGGTTGACAGTTAAAACTAAACCACAAGCTCATGTGCACATGCAACAGAGAAGTTCATGGTCAATGGCAGCATTGGTACAGGCTGGGGCAGGCACTGGCATGCGGCACAAGCCCTTCAATGCCTTTCTTAGCTCTGTACCATGACATCCTCACCCCCTCCTTCTTCCCAGGAGTGCAAACCAGGAAGCCAGTCCATTTGTACTTTTTGTTGTCATAATTACCAGTAAATCACTCAAACTAACCTAAGGGAAGAGGAAGAACATATCATGAGGATCCAGCGGGTGTCTAAGGACCCGGGAGCCCATCTGGACTCCTCCCCGTGCAGGTACGGCTGTGAGCCACAGGGAACAAGTCAGACAGCTCTGCAGACTGGTCTCCGAAGTCTCCAACTGTGCCAATCCAGGATAGGAAGGAACACACCTGGATGCTAGCATACGTGGTAAAGCCACTCCAGATTTTCACTGCCAACTCGGGATGAGTCAACATCGTGAGATGACTGCCAAAAATCCCAATGTAATATTTGGCTGCGCTCATGAAGACAGTGCTGGTGCAGCCCGCAGTCCAGCAAAGCATGCGCAGTGAGCAGAAAGGAAGCCGGGGAGGACTGGAAACCACGCCCCGCTGGGAACACTGAATGTGCCTAAGACACTGCTCTCCAATCTCCTTGGGCAAGGGGGAGGGGGGTTGGTGAGAGTTCTGTGGATTTGGTGCATTCTTGGGTCAAACTACCTCAATTGAAAACCGAAATCGGGCACCCCTGACTCTTCTCTATGTACTGGTAATGAAATGTTCTGTTTTGATAGTCACTGGAACCCTCTAAAGTCATACCATATATATCCCTAATATATAGGTGATAAAAACTGACGCATGGAGAGGTTAAGTGGCTTGCCAAGGATCACACAAAGCCTTAACAACAGGCTTTGAATGCCCCTAACTAGTGCTACATGACCTTGAAATGCATCTACTTACTGTGCCTGGGTTTTCCCTGGTACTGCATTAAAAATCATCCGAAGATGTATAGGCTTAACACAGGAGCATTTGCTCACAGATCTGCTATCCTGACAGGACATAGTAGAGACAACTTGTGTTTGCTCTGCTCACCGTTGTCTGCGGTAGCTCAAAGCTGAGGTTGGGCTGGAGCTGGAGGTTTAATTCAAGGATAAAGCACATGCTTAGCATGTATGAGGCCCCAGCTACACACACACACACATACACACACACACACACACACACACTCACACTCATAAAGGTGGGACTTGGAGCTTTTTTCTCTAGTTGGTGCCTAGAAAAGGAAAACTCAAAGAGCTAGAACCAGAACAGCTGGGTTTCCTTGGACCCCATCTTTTGTGGGGTCTTCCCACGAATGCTCTCTGGCATGCTAGCTTCTCACGTGGCAGCTCCTGGCCCCGGAATGAGACACTAGACTGAGGCCAGACTGATGTTTTAATCACTTAGCAAAAAGTCATATCATGTCATAGTGTGTGGGCTGAGGCAGTGGTAAAGATGCACCTCAGTTCAAGAGGAGGGAGCCTAAGCCCAGCACTAACGGAAGGAATGTCACCACCACCACCACCTGGTACAAAGAGGCTAGGATGGGGCAGAGCCTGATGGACTCACATTTGGGAGAGACCATCTTCCTACATTCCAAGCACGGAGCTATGCACCTTAGAGTTGTAATATGTCATCCTCATTAAACTCACCCCCAAATTCTGTTCTACCAGGCACTGCCATTCCATCCTACAGAAGAGAGAAGAACAAGATACAGGGAAGCAAAGCCACTTCCTGTGGCCATGCTACCAGTGAGGAAAAGAGCTGGCACAAGCCCCAGGGGTACGTGACCACCAGGCCACCTCCATGAGCCAACACATTTGATGGCAACCACAGAGACAGCCCTGTGGCATGGTGATTAATGGTGAGAGTCTTAAACATCTTCCTGCTGGAGTTCACATCTTGGCCTTGTAGCTTAGAAACTGTCCAGCATTCGGGAAGCTTTATCTCCCCAAACCTTGATGTCTCTGGAATATGGCTGAGTAACCTGGTGCCCGCCTGTAGAGATGAATCAAGATGGCACAGGGGAGGTGCTTAGCACATTATATAGAAGCTCTCAGAGGATTCTATAAATGTTGTTATTTATAAAGGGGGCCCAAGAAAGACATCTTTTTTTTTTTTTTTGGTCTTTTTGAGTTAGGTTCTCCCTGTAGTCCCAGGATGGCCTTGAATTCACAAAGATCTGCCTGCCTCCGCCTCCCAAGTGCTGGGACTAAGGGTGTGTGCCACCACACCCAGAAAGAAAGACATCTTTAAAAGGCAAATGTGGTATCATTACCAGAAATACAAATATCAGACCATTGAGCCCGGTTCATGCTTTGGGTCCATTGGAGCTGTAACTCATGCTTGTATAGACACAAGTGCTAGGGCTCCCACTGGCCTGAAAAGTCACACACCACTGCTTCTCTCTACTCCCCAGATAAACAAGCAGGTGGAAGGACTGCCTACAAGAGCTCCTTGATGTCTTCCCTAGAGGGGACCTCGGCTGACTCCGCTAGGAGGGCCTTCAGTGACTCACCAATGATTAAACACCCTCAGATCTCAGGAAGGGAATAAACACCCAGGACACCTGAAATTCTCTTTCCTACCCCCGCCCCCCCAGAGGCTTCTCAAGAGGCCACGGGCTAGATAATTAACTGGACTTTTGTGTGTGTGTGTGTGTGTGTGTGTGTGTGTGTGTGTGTGTGCGGCAGGGAGGAGAGGTATTAGTCACTCCCCAAAGGAACATCTTCAGCATCTGTCTGAAGCATTGTCAGCTTCCTACTGAAGATGCAATCTTGTGCTTAGTTCCCTTCCTCATTTATCCCATGGCTCCCAAAACCATACAGAACAAACCTAAGTCTCCATCCATGTCTTCAACCCAGATTGCTTCCAAGAGTTGGAGGTACGCAGCTAGGCCATCCCATAGGCCTCTCAGCAATGCACACCCAACTTGGATTCATCATCCTGCACCAGCCCAGGGTTTTCAGTGAGAGCTCCCATGGTCTTGCCATGGCCCACTTGGGCTCTCTCCTGCAGATGGCCCCTCCTAGTTCTTCTATCTCCTCGTGTCCCCCCTTCCGGAGTGCTCCTAGAGAGGAGTCCCAGCAGCTTCTGAACCCATCCCGAGCCCTCTCCATCTCTTTCCACCTGCTGTAGGACTCTTCAGTGACTCCCCTGGCCTTCTGGATGTGGATCGCACTCCTCAGTATGATTCTAGGACCTTGACTTAGTAACTGCACATCTTTTATACGTTGAGTTATGCTCTTTCAATTCATACGCCTCAACCCCCAGCACCTAAGAATGTAGCTGTGTTTAGAAACAGAGTCTTTTTTTTTTTATGTGTATGAATATACTGTCTGCATGTAGGTCTGTGCACCCATGTCGTGCAATGCCTCGGAGGTCAGAAGAGGGTGTCGGATTCCCCTGGAACTGGGGTTCTCCTGGAATTGGAGTTACAGACGGTTCTCAGCCGCCATGTGGGTGCTGGGGATCGAACCCGGGTCCTCTGTAAGAGCGGTCGGCGCTCTTAACCGCTAGGCCATCTCTCCAGCCCCTAGAAACAGAGTTTTTACAGAGGCAACTGAGCTCATCCAAGATGACGACTGGTGTCCTTCCAAGAAGAGGAGATTGCTGCACAGTCACAGGCACAGAGAAGACCATGTGAAGACAAAGAAGAGATGGCTGTCCGTAAACCAGGACAAAGGCCTCCAAAGAAGCTAACCCTGCCCATACCTTAATCTTGAACCTCCAGTTTCTAGAGTCGTGAGAAAAGCCACTGCCATTGTTGAAGGCCCCATATTGTTATGACAGAGTGAACACACTGATAATATGCATCTCATCTCAACCCTAGGGATGTGGGGGTGAGGGTGTATGCTTCCTTCTGTGAGCACCAGACTTGCCTTGGCTCTTCCCTAAGGATTCAGTGTTCATCCTGAAACGCTAACCCAGCTAGTTCATGTCCATAGGAAGCCATCCCTGACTTTACCTTTTAGCATTTCCACTTAGTTCCTCTCTCACAGCCCCATGTTACAACTACCAATTGACCCAGATATCTTTGACATGGAACTATGAGTAACTCACGAATGGGGACTATGTCTTTCCTGTCAACACCTGTGCCTAGAACAGTGTCTCCTGCCTAGAGGGTTCTCAATAGATGCTTTTAAATGATGGATAGGGAGTGGAAAGCCACACATAATTTCAAATTTGGGGGAAGGTGGTTTTATTGGGGGGAGTTTGGTTTTATATGTATTTGTTTGTTTATTTGTTTGCTGTTTGCTTTGAGACAGGGTCTCATGAATTCCAAGCTGGTCTGGGACTCTTTAAGTACTAACTGGGCCCAATCCTGCTGAGCTTCTGAAATCAGAAACAGTCAGGGCAGGATGGCTTTAAACTGATCTAGAAATCTCTGTGTATCCAAGGATGATTCCAAACTTCCTATCCTCCTTCCTCTACTCCCAAATGTCGAGATAACAGTCTTAAACCACCGCACTTCATTTATGAAGTTCTAGGCATGGAATTTGGGCTTCATACATTCTGGGCAAGCATTCTACCAACTGAGCTATATTCACCCACACCATCACCCATTTAGTACTTTTTAAAGTTCCTAAATATCTTATAGAGATAGCCAAGGCAGTCTTCTTTAGGGAGAGGGGCCCAAGTTCCCAAAGCAAAAGCATTCTCTGCTAAATCTGCTCTGCCAGCCACAAGCTAGACTTTGAAGTAAAAGATGTCTAGGCGGCACACACAGTCGGCACCTAAAGCAGAGTTTTCAGGCATCAGGGCCACTTACAGCATGCAGTCTCCATGATGGGCAATAGGCATACTTGGGACACTGAGCCCAGGATTCCTGATATTTCAGTGAGAGTCAGGACAATACCTGACCACTTCCACAGGAGATGGTACAAGCCCCTTTCTCTCTCCAGGCAGCCAGAGGCACTAGGACGAGCAACTATTCTGATCTTGTTCACTGAAAGACATGCACCCACCTCCACCTTAGAAGGACGGGCCCGGGTCCCTGGACGCAAAGCCTCACTGCACCCCCATCTACTCAGAGTGCTCTGGCTCTATATGGAGGTGCGTAGACTCACTCTCAAGTCTCTGGCTCTGAGCTTCCTGTGAGGTCCTGGAATTTGCCTGCATTTCATCTGTAAGAAGCAAACCTGGCTTTCCTGAATAAAGATCCATCTGCTTAGAAGAAAAAGAACTTGATATTAGTTCCATCTGGACCTAGGATGACAGTCCGGTACAGATGGCTGCACCAGCCCTCTTACCTGCTTCTGCGGTCTGTTTGCATCTGTGTCACTGTCGACGTGGTCTAGCTTATGTATCTGATCTACTTGCTCGTTGGCTGATTCTCATCCATACCCCATATCATAACAGAATGAGAGACCCAATGAGGGCAAAGATTTTGTCCATTTCATTCCCTTCTATTTCTCTGGCGTCCACCACCAAAATGCTGTGGATAAGCTGCTGAGCTGATGAATGAATGGGTGTACTCTTCTTCCTTCTTCCTCCACAAAGACACAGAAACGAGCCCCTGTTCTCATCGCTACCTTGGTGATTGATCCACCATCAGGAAATGCTCTCTGTCTAGTTCCCTCTTATCGCTTATCTTCGTCTACAGACGATTTCCATCCTACAAGAGGAGACAAAGATGACTGACATCGGAGAAAGAGCGGGGACGAAAGGAATAAAATCTTTGTCCACCAATGTAATTTTGGTCACAAAGATGGAGTCAGCCATTACTCCACTGGTTCTGAAATTCACCAGCCTCAGGTCCCATGCCCTCTACATGGAAGTTCTCAGGAAAACTCAGAACCCACCAGCAACTGCTGCTGTGGGGAGACTGGGAGCCCGATGGGCGCCAAGCAGCTGTCAGGTCAGGATGTGTTATCCTGGCTAGTTCAAAGAGGCACCGCCCCAGGCCAGCCCCTCATAGGCTTCACCTATGACCTTATGGGGCTGGTATGGAAAGTAGGATGAGAACTACTGGGGGGGGGGGGGAGACAGATCGTGGTCAGCAGCACAGGCTGGGACAGGGTCCCAGACCAGTCACTTGCCTTTTGCTGGTTTCTAAACCAAGCCCATGCCTTATTATTCTTTAGTGAAAGAGATTAGGAAATATAAAAGACTACAGTGAAGTAACCTGACGGGAGAGGAGGAGGAAGGCAGCAAGCATGGTGCAAAGATAGTCTTCAGTGGACATCTTAATCTCTGAAAACCATTCTGCCTGTGTGAGGGAGCTCGTGATTGCAATTGAAAGGCTGAACCAGAAGATTGATGCAAGACTGAGGCCAGCCTGGGTACAGAGTAAAAGGGAAGGGAAGGGGAGGGGAGGGGTGGAGAGGGGACGGAAGGGGAGGGGAGGGAAGGAAAAAGGGAAGGGAAGGAAAAAAGGGAAGGGAAGGAAAAAGGAAAGGAAAAAGGAGAGGGAAAGAAATGAAAGAAAAGTGAGGAGAGGGGAGAGGAAATTGGGAAAGGAGAAAAGAAGAAAAAGAAGAGGAGGGGGCTGGAGAGATGGCCTAATGGTTAAGAGCACTGACTGCTCTTGCAGAGGACCTGGGTTCGATTCCCAGCACCCACATGGAGGCTGAGAACCATCTTTAACTCCAGTTCCAGGGGAATCTGATGCCCTCTTCTGACCTCCACGGCATTGCATGACATGGGTTCACCAACCTGCATGCCGACAGTACATTCATACACATAAAAAATAATAAAATAAATAAATAAAGAGGAGGGAGAGAGAAAGAAAAGAGACAGAGAGAAAGGGGAAGGGAAGGCCGAGGAGGAGAGGAGAATAAAGGAAGATATTTGTTCCATGACCACTATCCCCACATGTCTGACTTGATGACCCTTCAGGTATGGCTGAGCTGCTGGCTGGGCCTGAGATCTTCCCAGGAGGAACAGGTCCTTTTCTTTATTTGGTGACTGACTTAAGATTCTTTTGTGACCTCTGCCCAGCTGAGGCTCTGGAGTCAGATGAACAGCAGTTTCAATCCTAGCGCTGACACTTAGCTACCAGACCTTGGCCAAGTCAGTCACTGTCCCTGCATTTCAGTGTCCTCTTCTGCAAAATGCAATTCATGGCAGGTAGTTCCTCCCCCTCTCAATGTGGTAGTACATCCAGGTCCTGGAAACAAATGTCATGTTTCCTTTTCCTTGTCTCTGTCTGAAGTGGCTCCTCCCATGTCCTGAAGTGGCTCCTCCCATGTCCTGAAGTGGCTCCTCCATGTCCTGAAAGTGGCTCCTCCATGTCCTGAAAGTGGCTCCTCCATGTCCTGAAGTGGCTCCTCCCATGTCCTGAAGTGGCTCCTCCCATGTCCTGAAGTGGCTCCTCCCATGTCCTCTCCCTCCTCACTTCTCCCTCCTGAACCCAAGTTGTTTAGCGTTCTGCTCAGATGACCACACAGGTCCAGGTGGTTCCAGGTCTGTATTCCATGGGGCCTTCTCTCCCTTTCAGCTCCTAGACAGACACACATCTTTTCCTCAGAAGTCACCCTGAGATAACTCACTTTATCATGTGTTTGATTGCTCACCTCATCTCCATAGTAACTATTAGAATCACAACTGGCTTGGACCCTGGGTTTGCCACTCAGTAGCTATGTGACCAAGGCAGAATTATTAGAATTTTCTGAGTCTCAGCATCCCTGCTGCAAAAAGGACATCACAAAACATCTTGTAGTTTGTGATGAGAGTTAAAGAAGAAAAAGCACATACAATCTTCAGCACAATGTCTAGCACACCCTGCATGTGCGGTAGTTATAGCAATTGTCACAGCCATTAGCACGAATAGTTTTGGGTCTGAAGAGACTGGCACTTGAAATTCATTCTTCTGCAGTTCAAGGGGCTTCTAAAATGCAAGTCTTGGGGTTAGTGAGGGATCCAAGGAGATACGCCCCCTCACTAAAGACTTGGCTGAGCTTTGGGCAGGGGAGAGAAGGAGAGGAGGGGGAGGAAGAATCAGAAATGTTCCAAGGGGGACAGATCCAGCTTTGACCCTGGTCTCAGGCAAAAGGGACTAAAATGTGCAAAATGACTAGGCCGCATTGAGGGTTCTGCCCAAAGCACCTAAGACACTCAGACACGTCCTCCCTAAAAACCTCATGACAAACCTCCAGTGTCACGATGTGTTCAACTGATCCTCAGAGAAGCCAGGTGAATCACCCAGGGCCACACAACCAGAGGAGACAGCCCAAATTCAAACCCAAGCCAGTCTCACCCAATGCTTATAGAGCGAAGAAGGGGTAGAGGGGAAAGCTTGCTCATTCACTGAGAGTACGCGCCCTCGTGATAGGGTAAGAAAAGCAAGCCGTGAAAATTTACTGTTTTATTTATGGAAAATTAATTCAGCTTGCAACTTCATCATAATACCATTTCTCGAGACATTAACTCTCATCAACGCTATGAAAGTCTAGGCAGCTACAGAACGTCTTTTTTGTGAAAGCCTCCTATCATCTATAAACATTCAATTTTCGGGCCAACCTAGAATTCCCTTCCCCTCCCTTTAACCTGTCAAATTATATCTATAAAGATCCAGGGTGGTCCCACAGTTCAGTGTGGATTGAAAAGGGTTCTCACCAGCTTGGGAGCCCAGTGAAAAGCAGTGCTCAATTTAATCATTCAGTGAATTAAGCCCTCCCGCTTGGCTTAAATACACAGCCACAAACGAAGTATTTCTCCAGTCTCAGAAATGGAGCAGCGACTTTCTTTCTCTTGTCTGATTTCGCCCTCTAGTGGTCAAAATGAAAAATAGAGGAACCACACAAAATGGCCAAGTGTTCCCATAGGGACCCCTTGGACTCTCTCCCTGGCTCACACAGCCAGCCTTCCAACTGCTCATTTTTCATCAGTACTTAAGGACCAAGCAACGAGGATTCAAGAAACCTATGGTGGTTAGTGATTGGCTTGCTAAAACTGATCCTGAAGGTCTAAGGGAAATGGCTCAGATCGGAAGTCCCAGTTCTCGCTGAATTTGCTGCCTAACTACAGAGCTAGTCACGCCAACTCTCCCAAATTCAAAATCTATACATTTGCATGCATTCCTAATCTTGGTGTTGTTTGCACAGCCCCAGAGCACACTCTGGAGTGGGGGGGGGAGCAGAGTTAAGACCATGCTTGAAGAAGTCTCCTTTGACACATGGTTCTTCCTGTGGCCTACCTCATACCTTGGGCAGGCTGCTTCACTGTTCATAGACTCTTCCTGTCTGTCAAATGGACACAATCACTGGGTTCAATGCAGTCACTCAAGTTCACAAACTGCAGTGTAAACAATATTCTTTGGAGAACTACATGCAGAATACAATGCTCTTCTCTTTACTTACACAGGAATCTGAGGTATTAATAAGCTGCATAGCGGATTCCAGTGCACAGCAACCACCAAGGACAAGTTCCCTAGGCAGGCTGCAGGCTGTATGGAAAAGTTTAGTGATGCAGGCCTGGACTCCCAGAATGTGGAAGGCAGAGCAAGGAGGATCAGAAGCTCTGTGTCATCCTTGGCTATATAGTGAGGTTTTAAATACAAAGTGAGAGGGAAAAGTGGAGGAGGAGGAGGAGGAGGAGGAGGAAGAGGAGGAGGAGGAGGAGGCTGGGGTCAAAACCCAGCGGTAGAGCACTTGCCTACCATGCCTGAATTCAATCTCCAGTATCAGGAATAAAGTGATATCTCAGGGCTGGAGAGATGGTTCATCAGTTAAGAGCACTGGCTGCTCTTGCAGAGGACCTGGGTTCAAATCCCAGCACCCATTTGGTGGCTAACAACCATCTGTAACTCTAGTTCCAGGATATCCAACACCCTCTTCTGACCTCCACTGGTGTTGCCCGGTACAGGTGCGCTGACATACATGCAGGCAGGCAACACTCATATCCACAAAATCAAAATATTTTTAAACAGTAAATCAAAAAGAAAGTGATATCTCCTCCTATGTGCCCGCTGGATTCTGACCTGATTGATGAAGGTAGAATCTGGTGTGAGGATTTTCAAGAATTCCTGGGTAATTCCCATATGCAGCCAAACTTGAGAGCCATCGCCTTAGCCTACTGTCTGACCACAGTAAGAGCTTGATAAATGTTCAAAGAAGTCCCTCTTGTGCAGCCACGACATGACCCTCTGCCTTTATTCAATACTACCCTGAGATGCCAAGCCCTGTACATGGCACAATCATCAGCCCAGAATGAAAAGAGAAAGAACTCTTAATTCAGAGACTGCGGGACAGCTATCCTAGACTCAGACATATCTTTTTTTAATTTTTTATTTATTTTTTATGTGTATGAATGTACTGTCTGCATGTAGGCTGGTGCGCCCATGTCGTGCAATGCCGCGGAGGTCAGAAGAGGGCGTCAGATTCCCCTGGAACTGGAGTTAAAGACGGTTCTCGCCGCCATGTGGGTGCTGGGGACCAAATCTGGGTCCTCTGCAAGAGCAGTTGGAACTCTCAACCGCTAGGCCATCTCTCCAGCCCCAACCCAGACATATCTTGAGTGTATGTAGGCTACCAATCTGCTTTGTATACTAGGCACAGCAACATGCTAAGCACGTCTGTTTTCAGCTAGCACACACTCAGAAGTCACAAGTCGGCCCGCTTGTCAGCTTGCCCCTTTTCTGAATATGCTCCGCGAGGTGGAATGATACGTGATGCTCTGGAAGTCTAAGATTGGCCAGTGATTGTCACGTGATATAGAGGCTGCACGGCCCAGACCTGTTACATAGGATAAATGGATTTTCATGGATTTGTACCATTTCATGTGATCCCAGGGTTGTTACTGTGCCCATGCTTGGTTGCCGGGCCATCAACCCCACAGTGGCTTGTCAGCTCATTTGGTCATAGGAGCCAGCAGCTCTGCAACCGTGTGTTTGGCCGCAGGACCATCAGCCCTGCAGAGCATGCCT
Organism: Rhizomys pruinosus; assembly: GCA_009823505.1. Classification (NCBI taxonomy): domain Eukaryota; kingdom Metazoa; phylum Chordata; class Mammalia; order Rodentia; family Spalacidae; genus Rhizomys; species Rhizomys pruinosus. The sequence continues at coordinate 892,355 of VZQC01002950.1, forward strand.
TCCTCAGCCTGTCCAACCGTAGGTCAGTAGCCCTCCAGGAGACCACAGCACCGACTCAGGCTGATTTCTGCTTGGCACTTGCTCCCGGGTTATGTAGGGAGCTCCAGGATAGAGGCTGTGAATCACAGAGAGACACGTGGATCACGGGAGGAACTTCTTTCTCTTTCTGATGAAAACCTTTTATACCTCCCTCCCTATCTCAGAAGAGAAGACACGCCGTAGAAACTTTCAGAAAAGTAACTGTCTGATGGAACAGTTCAGCTAGAGAATTCCCAGGAAGGCTTAGACACATCTGAGGCTGCCGGGCCTGCTCTCTCTAATGTCCTCCAGTGAGGTTTCTTGAGCCTGCAGCATGCTGCCCTGTTCGTACAGGTCGCTCATGCTGAGCAGCACCCAGCAGCCCCTCCACGCCACAGCCTCAGCAGGCCAGATGTTCCCAGCTGTGCAGGCAACGGGAATACTTAATCAGGGCTTAAGCAATGCACCTGCTCCCATCGGCTGGGGCTGTACCTCCTGTGTCAACCAAGCGGCTATTCAGTTCCTTAGCACCTATGGATGAGGCCAGGGAAACCCATGGAAATGTTGTCAAGCCAGCACGAGGGTGGGAATAGGGTGGACAGAGGCCTTGGAATAGCCCAGGGAGAAATCCTCTTCTCTCTCTCTCTCTCTCTCTCTCTCTCTCTCTCTCTCTCTCTCTCTCTCTCTCTCTCTCCCTCCCTCCCTCCCTCCCTCCCTCTCCTTTCATTCCCAGCAGTCTTCTGGAGGACCAAGGATGGGCTACCTGCATTCGCAAGGCACTTCGCTATTGATGGCAATATTCGTTCCTACCCGTTGGGGTTGCAGGGCATAGAGCCACGGAGCTGCAGAATGGGGCATCTCGGTGTCTCACAGAGTCCAAGCGCAGCCATCCATCACGTGTTCTCTGTTTGGCTGCTTTGGGGTTTCCTGCAGATGGCGGGCTTCCACACTGAACGCCCAGCTCCCCTTGGCTGCCCACATGGCAAGGACGGGAGGCGCATCTCCACAGGGCAGCAGCTGAGCTCGCTGACCGCCTGCTGCTCTGCACCCTGAGTCCTGGGGACTATGCAGTTCCTACACCTGCCCTGCTCTGAAGGCTGTGGGGACACACTGTCTTCTCTTCCCCCGCCCACACTCTGTTTCTTCTGTGGACCAGCACTCCAATCCCACTGTCTGAGCCAGGCTATGCAGCGGAAGGACCCAGTGAACAAACCTAGCAACTACCGTGCGGTGTCGATCCGACCCGTGACCCCCCGCCCCGCCCCGCCCCTCAAGGCTTCCAGGAATGTTGCAACCTACAAGACTAATCTACAGAGTCAACCGCCACCCTGATGGGCGGGGTGTCACCAGCATCATTCATATCCAACAACGTGGGACACCTTGGAGGCTTTCTCTTCCCTTTCTAAACAATTTGGCCATCTTAGCGACTTCATGCAGGTTTCCTTCCCCAGCTCTGAAACCAGCAGCCTTGCATAGTGTGTAACCTGGTACATTTAAACCCACAACCATGATGCTCCTGCACCCCTTCTTCCATCCCCTGCTTCCTATTTCTCGGTCTCACTGCCCTGCGTTTTCATCTGAAAATCTACCCAACAGTCTCTGACACATAGCTTGTTCCTTATTATTAATAAGACTGAAAATAATGCATCATAACAAAGACCTTGCTTTCAAAGGGCTCTTATACCATCAACCCAGGGCCTCACAAGAGCCATTGATCTGAGATGAATAATGGCATGCAGAGTTACAGTAGCTCATTCATGATGGAGCCAAGTGGGGAACCCATTTTAACTACCATTACTTGTGGCTTATCAGAAAATTATTTCAAAAATAAGCAAGTAGAAAAAGCAGTCCATATTTTCAAATGGGACTTCATTATATTTCAAGGGCAGGATTTATTTTCACTCCTTAGTATTGTAATCAAAGTTAATGGAATAGGATTTGGTGACAGATTTTCTTTCCCAACAACCTTTCAGAGATCCTTCTACTGTGCTATATAAAAGAAAAATCATCTGTCCACTCACACACTGCATTATATATGCGCTCATTTAGTTAGTCAGTGAACTTCTGTGGCACACCAACTGTGCCCCCGGCCTTGGGCCTCACACAAGTCATGCTTCAGTGAGCAAAATTACTTCCTCTGCCTGTATGCACTTCCCTTAGGGTCCAGTGGTGAAATGAGAACTATTCCAGGAATGTTCATTCAGAAATACAGCAAGTTTCATGAAGGAGATGTATAGGAATTCTAGTAGTTACTACAGAAAAAGTCAGCATCCTCATATTCAGGAAGGTCTCCTTGGGGACAGGGCCATTGCAAGGGGGAAGGCAAGAAGAAATTCACACAGGAAAGATGTGGGAAGATCCAGTTTGAATTCGGGGTTGGTTCTCAGCTAGCACCCCTCAGGGCACCATGTGGGAGTCATGGGATTTCTCTGACCCCACTCCAAGAGGGAACAAGCAATGTGGCCTAGGCACATGATGCTAGGCAGAGCAGTGGTATACTGTGGCATGTAACTGAGGGTCTGTGATTGGCTCTGGGAGCTGATGTCATTTTGCTTATAAAAGTGATTTGCAGCAGGCAATAAAGCAAATTCTCTATTACCATCATTACACAGAATTTCTGGATGTTATTTCTGTGCACATCCAGGTCAAACTCGGCCTGTATTTTGAGTGTTGTGGCCAGTGGGTTGGATGGTGGTCCATCAGACCACCAACCTGGTAATCTGGTGTGGGGCTGGACAGAAATCTATCAGGTCACCAGATGTGAAGTGACTTGTGAGTGGGTGTAGGCTGAAGATAGGCCAGCAGCCAGCAGCCTGAAATTCCTGTCCAGAGACCAGCAGTATTTGAACAGGTGGAAAGCACAGCCAGATGGGAAACATTCCATTTCCCCAGGCTAAGGACCTGAGTTGAAAGTACCTCTCGGGTTGGGTTACGAAAGTAACCAACTGACCTCTGTGCTGAAAGGGTCTGTTCCCTCCTGCTCCCCTTCCCTTAGCAGGACTGCGCTGTACCTGCAAGAGAAGCTCCCACAGAAAGAGGACAAAGGAAAGGAGTTTGTAGGAGGCGGCAGTGGGAAATGCCTTGTGTGTGCACCAAATAAAGTGTTTAGGGAGACTGAGAGAAGCCAGGGCATGAGCTAAGGCAGGATGGGTGTCAGGGGCTGGGCGACTCCACCCTGTAGACCCAGGTCAGTGCCCAAGTCTCTTACCAGGGAGCAATAAAAAAAAACTGATCATAACCCCCCAGCAATATAGGCTATTGCCATTGCTTTTCTTTGCGCACCAGAACTTGATGATAGATCCTCTCACTGAAGGCATCACACATTTTAGTCACAGGACTTGTAGAAATCAAGTTGGTACTGACCTAGAAGCTTCCTTTATGCTGGTCTGGCTAGCTTTCAAAATACTAGAAGGTGCTATGCAGGCCGCTGAGGGAGGAAAGCCATCAACAGTCTTATCAAACTGTGAACCTTATAGGCCACAGTAGTTACTCTGGCAAGATATGCCCGATACAATTGTGGCATGAATGTTGTGGGGGTAACCAACCGCTTTCTGATTAGATTCAAGGCCTGCTCCACAGGAGGGAATGAATGTCTGAATCTATAGATCCAGCTAAGAATTCATGGCTAGGGAGCTCATTGGCCCCAGGGATGAAACTACTACTATGATTTTTGCTAAACAGACATAATAGCAAGCTTCAGCTAAATAGGCATCTCTATCTATCCATACATCAGCGCAACTCTCATACCTTACCAGAAAAGTTTCTTTGTACAGTGAATAGAAGTTAACACAGAAACTCACAACTGGTCAAAGTCCAGAAAATAAGTTTCTATGGAGTGCTCAGCCATCAGTGAGACACCTGTTTCTTCAGGCCGTGGGATCTTGATTCCTAGAATGACCAGTATCTTAAAGGAGCAGGCATAAATAAATAAATAAATAAATAAATAAATAAATAAATAAATAAAATTTTTAAAAAGGAGCAGGCACAAGATCTAACAATAAGACACTAATTTTCTTTTGGGTTTTTAAAATTAATTACTATTGTATATAACATGAAGGCATGTTTTGGGGGTCAGTTCTCTCCTTTTACCTTTATGTGGGTTCAGAGGATCAAACTCAGGTCATTATGCTTACACAGCAAGCTCTTTACCTGCTCCAAGACGCTATTTTTCTCAGAAATATAGATACCTCTGTTGAGCTGACAGCAAACAAAAGTAAACATTTCAAAAATGAAAAGAAGATGCAAACGCCTTTTCACCCCAAATGGGCACCAACAAGGAGAAGTCTACAAAGTAAGATTTCACCAAAATCCAACTTGGTCAGGCCAGTGAATTTACTGGGCTTTCTTAAAGCATAGGTGAAGGGGTCATTTACAGGAGCATGGGTGACCCCCAAACAGCTGCACTACTCCGAAGTCCCACTACTACTGTATTGTTCTGCTTTGGTTGCCATGGCTACCAGACAAAATTCAACATAGCATCTTGTTATGCCCAGAGGAAAAAAGGAAGTAGCTTTGCTGATTCACTAATATTATTTCATTTCATCCTTGCTTCACCATTAGTTATGAGATAGGCAGCTTCACTGGTCCCATTTAAACAGAAGGAAAGTGGAGTCCAAAGAGGATCAACTGAAGAGGAAAAGAAATACCATTGTGCCTTTAATGTTGCTTTTCATATGTCTGAAATCATTTTCTTATGGCTGATTCTTAGGATTCTTATATTTTACTATGCTATAGGACAATGAGAACTCACTCTGTAACCGCTGTAATGCTTTTCCTAGTACTATACAGATGGAAAAGGTAACACTAAGATGGAGAACACGAAGGGGATAGAAACAAATACCAAAGTTTTGATGAAACATCTGTTAAGCACTGTATTGGTGCAAGCAGTAAATTATATAGCTAAGAGTGCCCTAACCCTTACCTACCATACCTGCTTCTGTAATATGCTGACTGTTTGACCATGAAAGGAATTTCCTGTAATGTGGCTTATATACACATAGACATCAGGGTTGAAAGTCCCATAGGCACAGTCTAAACCAGCCAATGCTATTTCTTTTTTTCTTCTTTTTTTTTTATTGATACTTTGTGTATTTCATACATCATTTTCCAATTCAGTTCAGGCATATTTCCCTTTCCCTTCCCCCATCCCACCCCACCCCATCCCAGATCATGCATTCTGCCATAACTGTCCTGCATCTTTCTTTCAGTTTTTTTTTCCATTTTTTTTATTTTATTTATTTCTGTATGTGTATGAATGCACTGTCTGCATGCAAGTTTGTGCACCCGTGTCGTGCAATGCCGCGGAGGTCAGAAGAGGGCGTCGGATTCCCCTGGAACTGGAATTCTCCTGGAATTGGAGTTTCAGACGGTTCTCGGCCGCCATGTGGGTGCTGGGGATCGAACCCGGGTCCTCTGTAAGAGCGATCAGCGCTCTTAACGGCTAGGCCATCTCTCCAGCCCTTTTTCTTTTTCCATTTTTTAACAATAAGTGATAATTTATGAGTACAATGCTATTTCTTTTAAGAAATTATGTTAAAAGCTTATGGATTTCTGTGATCCGGATCCAGAACCTCAGAGCCTTAGCCCTTCTGGGTCCAGCATAACAAAAATGAATTCTCCAACTCTCCAGGTAAGTGCTTGTGGCAGCCTGAGTTTCTGTAACACAGTGACTTGCCCAAGGTCACACAGTTACTTGCAAATCCAAGGTTCAAACCTAGGACTGTTGGAAAGGGTCTACACTTGTAAACCCAGTGTTAGAGAGGCAGAAAGAAAAGGATCCCTGTAGTTCACTGGCAGCAATCCCAGCCTTGGTGGGTTCCAGACCAGTGAGATGCCCTGTCTCAAAACACATACGCAAGCTATTGATCCACAGTCCTTGGTTGCTTCCTAGAACATGAAGGTAAGACCCTATTGCTGGAGACATGACATGCTTTAGACCCAGGACTTGGAGTAATTGAGCTGGAACTGGCCTGGAAGCCTCCTCCCTAAGACCAGCTCTCATAGTATCAGAAGATACTATACAAGCTGCCCTGGGTAAAACCAATCAATCATCCTACCCAGCTGTAAAGTCTACAAACCACAACAATGACTGGCCCATCAAAATATATCTCAGTAGTGACATTTTTATCATGGAGGTAATCAACAGCTATCTAATCAGACTTAAGGCCTGGGAAGAAATTCATGCATAGTACTGTAAACACAGCCAAGTACTCATGGTTGGAGAGGTCATAGATCCGAGTGAAGAAACTACTATTGCTACTTTCTTAAACCATTGTAACTTCTAAATATATTCTAAATACTTATCTTTGTATTTGCAGATAAATGTAACTCTTAACACTCATCAAAACAGCTTCTTTTTTTGTAGCAGATAGAGACTATGACAGATATCTACAACTGCTCAAAATGCAGAAAGTAAGTGACTATAGGGTATCCAGCCCTAATCGATCCATCTACAATGCAACCTCTACACCCAACGGCTCAGGAAATAGCATGGAAGAGTGGGCAGAAAGACTGTAAGAGGAGCAAGATGATGCCTGTTGCGACATAGTGCACTCTAGACATGATCAGAAAGCTGTGCCCAGGAAATCTTCGAGATATGGTAGCCTAGCAAGGCCTGCATAATGACAACACATGTTGTCATCCCATTGTGGATAGGAGGGATGTCTCTAGGTCCCACCCCTAAATGCAGAACCACAGACAATTAATGATGAAGGAAGGAGAAAGAATGTTTTCTCCAGGGACAAGCTCCCTCATAGGTTATCTAATCCCAAGTGGTCATCCCTAACCCCATGTACAACCGAGCACCACTAGGTGGACTCAGTGCATTATAGATATAGATATAAACATAAGGTATGTATATGTAGTAATAATAATAATGATAATAATAGACAAGAAGTTGAGAGGGAGTGAAGAGGTCACTGGGAGGAGGTGGAGGGGAGACAAGTGAAAGAGGTAGAAGTGATGTAAATATAATGTTCATGCATGAAATTCTCAAAAAATTTAAAAGTAAGGTGGTAGATGTTGTCAGATGTTGGCTTTCCCCTTTAAGGCAATGGTCGCTCTAAGCTACCACATCCCACAGCCTAAAGAAATCAGGCTACAGCCTTCTGCAATACTCTCTTTGAGACAGAGTTAAAAGTCCGGGGTGCTGTGGGTTTTGTAGCCTCTGCTTTGTGGTCCTATCCAGCACCCTACTCCTCCGCGTTCCCTGTCACTAGGACTATCTCAGACTAAGCCATGCAGTGTGTCGCTCCCTGCTGCCCTTCAAAAGGATATAGAGGCCAGAGATTTTCTTTTGCTGGGGGACTTCTCTGCAGGCTCTTTTGCCCCCGCCCCTCATTCTGTCCATGATGGCGGTTTCTCTTGATCTTTTTTAAAGCTATCTCTTTTATCTTTTAACGAAACTCCTCCCTATGTTTTAAAGTCTGGGACACAGGTCACGTGGAGGTAGGCATACAGATGCACGGTAGGCTGGCAAAGGTGGAGGGCTTCAGCTTCTGACCGTAAGGCTATATTTACACAGAATCACACAAAAGTGGCACTCTGCCAAAAATACTTATATAACAAGCTACATCAGTGTTTACTTTGGGGGTTCCCAGACATCCAGGGTCAGCCATTTTGTGATGACTCAGAGCCCTGTGGCTATCTAGTATTAGCCATCTTGGCTCATACCAATGCCATGTTGTCTAAACACAAACTGGTCCTTGCAGCCTTATTCTCCTCAAGTCTCTCCCCTTGTGGGGAGTGTCCTGTGTCCCTCTCCTCCTCACTCCACACCACTGCCTCTCTGGACTACTTCTCACTGGATGTCTTCAGGCAGTCCTCTCTCTCTCCACTCTCCTCACATGGCTCACCCCCTTTCTTTTTTTTTTTTTTCAAAGTCAATTTTTATTGAAGCTTTACACGTTTCATACAAAATTTCCCAATCAAAATCTAGACCCATTTCCCCATCCTTGCCTCCAGCTCATGCATTCTGCCAAACATGTTTTTCATCCTTTTCTCTTTTAAAATTTTTGATGCAGAAATTTACTGTTTCGGGCAGAAGTTCACCGTTTCAGTCAGTTCTTTGACCCAGTCTTTGTTGTTGTCGTCGTCGTTGTTGTTGTTGTTCCTTCTAATTTGCATCACTCCAAAATATGCATATATGCGTACCACACATATATCAAGATTATGATGTCATAGGTTTTAGCATCTTCAGCTAATGATCTCTTTTTTAATTATTATTGTTTTTTTCTTTATTAGGCTGAAAAATGTCATGTTTTCCTTAAAGAATAGTTTGAAGGCTCCTCCTTGGCAAGCCCAAACAGCCATCAGTCCTGCCCTTGTGCTCCACACTGGGGTCTTCCCTTCCTATGGTCACCAAATGAGGTGGCTTATCCCCTTTCATCTCTAGTAACTACCTCCTGGTAGCTCAGGACTCTGCAGAAATGCCACCTTCTTTGGGGATCCTATCCTGACTTAAGGTTACGTGGTATCCTAGTTGGCTTCTCTGTTGCTGGGACAAAACACTGACTAAGGGGCTGGGGAGATGGCTCAACGGTTAAGAGCACTGGCTGCTCTTGGAGAGGACCCAGGCTTGATTCCCAGCACCCACATGACAGCTAACAACCATCTATAACTCCAGTTCCAAGGGGGTCTGATGCCCTCTTCTGACCTCCATGGGCATTGCACAACACAGGTGCACTTACACACATGCAGGGAATACACACAAAAATAATAAATAAGATATTTTAAAGCCATTAAGGGAGATGTCCCTGGACTATGTCAGTGCTCCCAGGCATCATGACCTGGGTCTGATTCTTTTTTTCTTTTTCTCTTTTACATAAACATATAATAGTATTATACCTGAAATTATTATAATTAAGAACACAGGATGACCTAATGAAGGAAGCAGATGAAGGAAACAGGCCCCTTTTTGATGTTTTTGAGAGAGGGTCTCCCTGTAGTCCCAGCTGGCCTGGAACCCACTATGTAGAGGCTGGCCTTGAACTCACAGAGATCCACCTGCCTCTGCCTCCCAAGTGCTGGGATTAAAGATGTGCACCACCATGCTCAGCCTGCAAACAGGTATTTTAACCAACCAAAAACTCCTCTATCTGTCTCCTCATACTTCTGGCCTGACATGTTCTCGTCCCCTTCATGTCCTCATTCATGATCGGTAGAACTTTTTTATTTTATATTTGGACCGTTTAAAATAATTTGTTATTTTTTATTTTAGTTTTTGTCCTGGCCAGTTCAAGTTTATAACTCTAACCTGTGGAGTGACTAGTTCTAGTTTTGGGAGAGATTGGTATTTGAAGTCCAAATTATTATAACTTTTTGTGTGTAATAGTTTCATCTGTCCTGTTATTTTAGTATTAAAATATTTTTGGATAGTCATATTACAGAAGAAATCAGGTAACAATACAGTATCGTTCTTAATTTCTCCCCAGTAAAGCTGTCTACTTCCTATGTACCAAATAGTAGTGACAGGTAGAAACAGAAGGCCAAACTTGTAAGAAATCAATATCCCATAGACTTTGTGGGAATAACCACATCTCATTCTTAATCATTTTGAGAGAGTGCCCATTTAATTCCTATTGGCAAAATGTGAGTGTTGCTCGATGTTTCTCTGATCCTGGCTGACTATCCTATGACACCCAGGAGCTCATTTAACAGAGAGCACTGGGCTCCTAAACACAGCATTGGAGGCTACAAGTTCCCCTCTTCCAAAAAGCAACCTTCTCGCCAGGCCTGGTGGTGCATGCCTTTAATCCCAGCACTTGGGAGGCAGAGGCAGGAGGATCTCTGTGAGTTCAAGGCCAGCCTGGTCTACAGATAATTTCTTATTTCCAGGCCAGCTGAGGCTGCGGGAGACCCTGTCTCAAAAAGACAACAACACACACACACACACAAAGAAAGCCTTCACTTTGTATGTCCCATTGTTTAACAAGTCCTTTCCTAAGGTATATCTTTATTACTTTTAGCATATTGAGCCTGTCCTAAATGTCTAGCATTTGGCCAGTTTTTATTAAAACAATAACAACAACAACAACAAAAATAGCATGGTACTGCTGCCTTTGGAGTTACAGGTGGTTGTGAGTTGCTTAATGTAGGTGCTGGGAATTGAACCCCATCCTCTGCAAGAGCAGTAAACTTTTTTAACAGAAGAGCCATATCTCCAGGCCCCCTGGTGATGTCTTTTTTTTTTTGGTCTTTTCGAGACAGGGTCTCCCTGTAGTCCCAGCTGTCCTGGAACTCACTCTGTAGACCAGACTGGCCTTGAAATCACAAAGATCCACCTGCCTCTGCCTCCCAAGTGCTAGGATTAAAGGCGTGTGCCACCACGCCCGGCTTGGTGATGTCTTATGTAATGAATGGAATCACCTTATATAATGAATGGAATCGCCTAGTTTTACCTTTCTTTCATTTAGGTTTTTGTCTGGTGAGAAATCACTTTGGAAAGACTGTAACCAGTTCTGAATCTTTAGTTCTCACTCTTCATAGTCCCCTATAATAGCAGACAATATCTCCCTTTTACAGAGGTGATTCCTATAGTCCTTTGTCTGTTTTCATAGGGATAAGTAATAATTATTATATAAGTGATAACTGAAGTTTATAAGGTGGTGTAGTTCTCAAAAGAACTAGTGGGAATGTCTTTGACCAAGAAGTAGGAAACTTAATCAGTTTTGACAATGGATTTCTTTATTATGGCATTCATTCCTTCAGCCACCAGTCCAGATGACTGAACACAGTAGGGACAATGAAAATTATGGCAAACTGGACCAAACTTTATACATAGATTTAAATATTTGTCCAATTAAATTAGTTCCATGATTACTATGTAATTAAAAAGGAATGCCCCAAGTAGGAATAACTTTTTCTAATAAATCTTTCTTGCTGCTAAGGAAGTGGTTTTCTGACCAGTAAAGATATCAACCCAGCCAGGCATGGTGGCGCACGCCTTTAATCCTAGCACTTGGGAGGCAGAGGCAGGCGGATCTTTGTGAGTTCAAGGCCAGCCTGGTCTACAGAGTGAGTTCCAGGACAGCTGGGGCTACAGGGAGACCCTGTCTCGAAAAGAGCAAAAAAAAAAAAAGATATCAACCCAGTGGAAAAGCAGACAAATAGTGTTATATCTTCATGTTGGAGGGATGGAGGTAAATTGTCTGATTTTAAATGGAGCATTTAGTGAAGGAATAATACATGAAATCCATGTTCTAGAGACATTTTTGTAAATAGAAGTTTGATTTTAATTTAATATTAATGCATTTAATTTTGAGATAAGGAATTTTACTTTTAGTAACTTTTAATTATGATAGACTTAATCATGTACATATTATCTTTAAGTTTTGTATCTAACCAGCTATTGTGGGAAAGGTTTCAACCTTTCTATTTTGTCCTCAGCTTTTCTTTTTTTCATCTTGAAAAATCCTTTATTTAAGCATAAATTTTTTTTCACCACACTAAATCCTAAAAACACTTCCTTTTCTCTTTAACATTTTTTATGAAAACATATTTTTATATCTTGATGGTTCTTTCTGTCTTTTCTTTATAAAATTTCTGAATTTAGAAAAAATATCGTAACAAAATAAAATCGCTTTGATATTTTAATAAAAAGCCAGGAAGCTGTAATTGGAATGAGGAAGACATTATATCTTTTTTTTTTATTAATTTTATTTCTGTATGTGTATGAATGCACTGCCTGCATGCAAGTCTGTGCACCCGTGTCGTGCAACGCCGCGGAGGTCAGAAGAGGGTCTCGGATTCCCCTGGAGCCGGAGTTCTCCTGGAATTGGAGCCTCAGACGGCTCTCGGCCGCCATGTGGGTGCTGGGGATCGAACCCGGGTCCTCTGTAAGAGCAGTTGGCGCTCTTAACCGCTAGGCCACCTCTCCAGCCCCTCATTATATCTTTAATATCTAACAATAATGACTTGACTAAAATGTATAAAATGTATTGATCCTGGAGACATTCCTATTTTCTCTGACCAACAAATCCAAAGTAGCTAATTTGTTAAGTTTGTGTCAATCCTGTGCATTAAAGGAATTAGAACTAAGTTACGAAGTATAAGTCCTTACTAATATGCCAATTTAAACTGAACCCATTGGGTGGGGGACTTTTCATGTTAATATGCCACATAATATATCCATAGTCAGAATATGGAAATATTGCCAGGCGAGGTGGCACATGCCTTTAATCCCAGCACTTCGGAGGCAGAAGCAGGTGGATCTCTGTGTGTTCAAGGCCAGCCTGGTCTACACAGAGAGAGCTCCAGGTCAGCTGGGGCTGCAGAGAGACCCTGTCTCAAAAAGACCAAAAAAAAAAAAAAAAAAAAAAAAAAGAACATAGAAATGTCTACTGATTAGCCAAGATTATATGACTTTTATGTTAAAAGTTTGTCATAAGGCACTGCAAAACAAATTTATCAATTTAAAAGAAATGTGAGAGCCAGGCGTGGTGGCACACATCTTTAGTCCCAGCACTCAGGAAGCAGAGGCAGGGAGATCTCTGTGAGTTCAAGGCCAGCCTGGTCTACAGAGTGAGTTCCAGGAGAGCTGGAGCTTCAGGCAGTCCCTGTCTCAAAAAAGACTAAATAAATAAGATTTCAAATTTTTTAAAATATATATATTTATCAATTTTTTTGTCTATTTTATGTGTATGAGTGTTATGCCTACATGTATGTAAGTGCACCCATGCCATGCAGTGCCCATAGATGACAAAAGAGGGCATCGGATCCCCTGGAACTAGAGTTATGGATGGTTGTTAGTCACCACATGGGAGCTGGAATTCAAACTGCGGTATTCTGCAAGAACAGCCAGTGCTTTTAACTGCTGAGCTATCTCTCCAGCCCTGAGTTCACATTTATAATAGAATGAAATGTATTAAGGCCCTTGTTTTCTTGGTCAAATTCTAAAATCATTTTTATTGCTATTTTACTATGTAAACCTCATTGCTGCTTAGATTTTAAATGTCCCTTTTGCACTTTTTTTCTTAGTCTAACCCAGTTTTGGTAATTAGCCTTTACATGTCTGTACTTTAGGTAGGATAGGCTTGAACTAGCAAACTGGAATAACCAATTTTCTTAGAAGAAACAGAAAAAAATCAAATGGATTGAGAGGAAAAGCTTGTATACAGTGGTCCCACACATAGATATACATGCAAAACAAGAATAGCAAATTATAGGCGCAGGTTAAGAGATGCTTCTAATTAGAGTCAGCTATCAATTTGATGCAGACCAGAATTAACTGAAAGAGTTTCAATTAGAGGGTTCTCCCAATCAGATTGGCCTGTGGACATGTCTTAAATTCTAATTGATTTAGGAGGACCCAGCCTACTGTGGGTGGTCCCATTCATAGGCAGGTGGGCCTGAGCTGCAGAAAAAAGGTAATTGGACAAGCCAGGGTGAGCAAGCCAGTTGGCAGTGTTTGCTTTAAGCTTCTGCCTTGAGTTCCTGCCTTGATTTCTTTCATTGGTGGATTATGACCTGCAAGTGGAAGCCAAATCAACCCCTTCCTCCCCAAGTGGCTTTTGGTTGTGGTATTTTATTACAGTGACAGGAAAGCAAACTAGAACACAGATCAACAGACAAATGATTCATAAACAGTTACATGACACTAACAGTTATCATGAACACAGACTAACAAGAAACCAAAAGAACACATAGCACGGTTACATTATATCGGTGCGCTGGTACTAGAAAAAGGTAGAAACTTCGCATCTTGAAAGACAGGGCCTTTCCTAAACAGCCAGAGGCTTGGTTGGAAGCTAAAAGCTTAAAAGGTGAAGCTTGTCATTCAAACTTAAGCTAATATTTTCCTCTATTTTAAGAGTTAATCATCATTTGGGGCTGGAGAGATGGCCTAGCGGTTAAGAGCACCGACTGCTCTTGCAGAGGACCCGGGTTCGATCCCCAGCACCCACATGGCGGCTTGGAGCCGTCTTAACTCCAGTTCCAGGGGAATTTGACACCCTCTTCTGACCTCCACAGCATTGCACGACACGGCTGCACAAACCTACATGCAGACAGTACATTCATACACATACAAAATAAATAAAATTTTAAAAAAATTTTTTTAATGTTACTTTGTAAACCCTGCATATGACTGGGACAGAAGTCGGTGTGTCCATATTTGGCAAATACTATCTGCCACACTAGCTTTTTAATGAAGGAGAAAATAAAGTTTCATTAAAAACCATTAACTCTGGTTAAAAATAAAATTCCCGGTAGTGAAAACTGCATGCCTACAAAAGCATTGGTGATCATTTATCTTGATTCTTGGCTGGATTAGACTGAGAGGGAACTGGGAGGTTGTAAAGCATACCTGGGAAGGTACCTGTGAGGTGTTTACAGAGACAGATAGTTTGGATCCTGGCTTGTCTGAACACAGCTTTAATCTGTTGATGGATTCAAAACTTCAAGTAGAAAAAAAAAAATCAAATAGACTCGCTATTGGGAGGGGTGTAACTGTAGAAGGTGGGACCTGGTTGGAGGAGGTGGGCTGCTGCGGACCTGCCTTCAAAGGTTGTGTCTTGGCCCTGGCTCCTTCCGGTTGTTCCTCTCTGTTACCTGACCACTGTCAGGCAGGCAGCCATAATGTTCTGCCTCCTCACAACCCAGAAACCACAGGGCCAACAAACCAGGTATGAAGTGCCTCCTAAACTATGAGCCCAAACAAACCTTTCATCCTTTAAAGACTGTCTCGGGAATTTCTCATAGTGATTAAAAAATGTAACACAGCCTCCCCTAGAATATATTTTTCTTTTTAAAAAATTTTATTACAGTTATTTATTTAGTGCATATGTGTGTACACATGTCATAGTATGCATGTGGAGGTCAGGGGAAACTTTGAGCTGGTTTGTCCCTTCCATCATATAAGTCCCTGGCATCAAACTCATGTTGTCAGGCTGGAGCAAGCACCTGCTGAACCATCTGGTCAACCAGAATACATTTTTCCTAATGACAATTATCATCTGTTAAGTGCTTCTCAACCTATAAGGTATTCCACATTATAATCTCCTTCAGTCCAGCATGCTGTGAATAGAGTCGTCAATTTCCCAGTTTAGGAGACTGAGGCCCACATCAGAAAGCTTGACCCTCGTCTTGGGTCACGTGTGTGTGAATGACAGTCCTGGGGCCGAAAGTCCAGGCTGATGACTCTAGTTATAGCATCTTTGCTGTGTCTGACTAACAACCACTTGGATTTTACCACTCATTTCATAGGGTTCAAAAGTTCTTACAAAGGGGGCTGAAGAGATTGTTCAGTGGTTAAGAGCATTAGCTGCTCTTGTAGACAACCCGGCTTTGAGTCCCAGCACCCACATGGCAGTTAACCATTGTCCCTTACTCCAGTGTCAGGGGAATCTGATGCTCTCTTCCAACCTCCATAGGCAACGTAGGACATGGGTGTACTTATATACATACAGGTAATACACTCATATAAACATAATAATAATAATAATAATAATAATAATAGCATCTATATGAAATTCTTACTGTAATGATGAGTTCTAGTTGTAACATTAGAACAATTTCAGTCCAAATAAACCTCTTGCCTCCCTGAGCCTGATTCACCATCCATAAAAACACAAGTTTGCACCAGATGCATTAAAACTTATTCTACTAAAAAGGAAGCAATCACATTTTTTTTCCCAAGTGAAACGTTATGAGGTTTCCCCATTCTATGGAACACTGGCTTGAAAGCAGAGCTGCTCTATACAGCACAGCTAAACAGGTGGTCACCATAGGCTTCGGCAACTTTACCCCTGGGGATAAGCCCATTAGAAGAGTCTTCATTTGTCCATCAAAAGAGTATTTATTTTTACGGAAGAGGAGATAGAAAGATAGGTAAGAGCTACAGTGGTAATGTCTGGCCATATGGAAATAGAATCCTACAAGTTCCGGAAACCTCACTCATATGAACCTACAGCCTTGGTGTCAGCAAGCACAAGACCCATGCAAGCTTAACCAGACCAAAACCCAGCATGGAACTGCAGAAATAAGTAGCAGAACCCAATCATAGCTGAAGAAATATTGGCAGCTGATTATGACTGGGTGAGGAAGAACTGGCCTTCTTTAAATGAGGGACTCTGAACAGACTGACTAGACCTCAGTAGTTAAAATGGCACCAAGGAATGGCCAAGAAGGGTAATTTGACACAATAGACCCTAACACAAATGACAGAATGTATGAACTTGGGGGACGGGCTGTGGGAGAGCACCTGCCAGTGGACAAGGGGTATAAAGGCCATCAGACCCGATTGAGATGTTGTGTATGAAATGCACAAAAATTCAATAGAAACAGATCAGAAAAAGAGTATTCATAGTAGCTATGTTCAGGATACCAAAACCTAGAAAAAAACTTTAATATTGATCAGTATTAGACAAGACAAAATCACTGTGGTATAGTCTTAGAATTGAATACATCACAGCAATGAGGAAGACAAGATCACTCCCATCTGCAACACAGGGATAGATGTCTCAGATGCAGTTTTTGTTTGTTTGTTTGTTTGTTTGTTTGTTTGTCTTTTTGAGATAGAGTCTCCCTGTAGCCCCAGCTGTCCTGGAACTCACTCTGTAGACCAGGTTGGCCTTGAACTCACAAAGATCTGCCTGCCTCTGCCTCCCAAGTGCTAGGATTAAAGGCGTGCACCACCACGCCTGGCTCAGACGCAGTTTTGAAAGACAGAAGTTAGACACAACCCAATCTCTGTGATTCTGTTTAAATAAAGCTCAGTGAGAGAATATGAAAGTAGTGATTGTCAGAAACAGGAATCTAGCTCAGTCAGTGGTGTGTTTTGCCTAGCATGCACGAGGACCCCCAGCACCACGTGCACTGGGCATGATGGGGCACACTTATAATCCTAATGCTTAGGAGATGGAGACAAGAATATTTAATTCCAAGGTTTTCTTTGGCTATATAAGGAGTTCAAAGCCAGCCTGGATTACCTCCCCCACACATTCACACTAACCAAATAAAATAAAATAACATAGTGTAACATAAAATAGAGTGGTAATTATCTTGAGAGAAAGGGTATTGACTACGGGAGCAGGGAGACACAGCACTTGAAAGTGTTCTTTTGTAAATATTTTATTTATTAATTCTAGTCTATGAGCATGAGTGTATTTCCTACATGCATGCAAGAGCACCTACACCCATGTCATGAAATCCCCACAGAGGTCAGAAGAGAACACCAGACCCCCTGGGATTGGAGTTATAGACAGTTGTTAGCTACCATGTGGGTGCTGGGAATCAAACCAGGGTCCTCTGCAAAAGTAGTCAGTTAATCATTGAGCCATTTCTCCAGCTCTCTGAAAGTGTTCTTTATCTTGGTCTCCAGTGATTCCAGAGATACACAAATTTAGAAAAATTCAAGCTTAGTAAGAACCACATGAAGAACTCTATTTCAATTTTAACTCAACAACAACCAAAAAGGCAAAAGCAAAGTAGAATTACCCCACCTGAGTCAGACAAGGGGTCTTGAACAGCCACTTCCTGAACCTCTTCCTATTAACTCCATCTACTATCCCCTCAGAGGACTCTGAGCTTCCATAGGGCACAGACGAAAAGGTCACCCACCAGACTAGCCCACCTCCAGACCTCCCAGCCCTGACAATTTGCCCTCCCCCAGACACCAGTCCCCAGTGACAGCAATTTCATATGTTCAGACGCCCGTGCCATAGTTATTTTGTATCATTGCTTATGCCCCCCCATGTTCCGCAGAGCCCCAAACCCATATGTTACCCTGAGGACCAAGGTTCCCACTCACCATCCTCAGGCATCACCATCGACTCACTACTTCCCCAGGAGGCCCATGGGAACCTACCTCCTGGTGGTGAGCACTGAATAAGGAGTCTATCCAACTTTGCTCAAATTCTGCTGTTTTCCTTGTAGCTGGATATGTTTCTTGTACATTCATCCAAATTTGCTGGTTGTAGACCTCATTGAATTGTGAGAGAATGAAGTACTTAGCACACTACCTGGTACAACCTACTCACTAACTATTTGCTCTGATCATTGTCAACTGTCCCCAGACTTTTGTGTCTTTGCTGGGTCACAACTAAAAGTCAGTCAGCTTTTTTTAAATTAACCATTATGAGCCAGGCATGGTGGCACATGCCTTTAATCCCAGCACTTAGGTGGCAGACACAGGCAGCTCTCTGTGAGATCTGAGGCAGCCTGGTCTTCATAGTGAGTTCCAGGACAACTGGAGCTACAGGAAGACCCTATCCCAGAAAAACAAAAACTAAAAAATATTAAAAATATTAAACATTATGCAAAATCTTTAGTTTTGTTCTCTTTTGCGTAAACTGAAGGAGTTTAATTTCTCTCTTTTGTGGGGGGGGTCTGGTGATCAATTGGGTTCAATTGATCAAGAATGGAGTCAAAATTCAGGTGCAGGGAGATGGTTTAGTTAGTAAAGTTGCTTGCTATGTAAGCACAGGTACCTGAGTTCAATCTCATAATCCATAAAAGCAGGAGTGGTAGAGTCCTCTGGGGAGGACCCCGGGTTATCACCGAGTTCCAGAGTCCTATCTCAAAAATCAACATGAACAGCTCCTAAATAACAATGTCTAAAATTAACCTCTGCTCTCTCTCTCTCTCTCTCTCTCTCTCTCTCTCTCTCTCTCTCTGTAGATGGAGTGAAAATTCAAATGCAAATCCCCCTGACTCCAGAGCCCATTTTCAGGGCCCCCATGATACCTTTTTAGGAGGTCATATGATAGAACTGATTGAAAGGATTTTTAATCCTAAATCACTGTCTTTCAGCTGGAACCCCTGGTGCGGTATATGGTGTGATGGGAGTTGGAGATCAGACAGACCTGGGTCTGAGTCCTCCTTCTGGCTTTTTCAGCTGAGTGAGTTGGCACTAATTACTTCACTGCTCCAAGCCTTGCTTAGCTTTTCTGGAAATGAGCAAGTGTAGGATGCATTTAATGAACTTCATAACTACAGCCAAAAGAAAAGGAAGCCAGCCATGGGGATTTCCAGCATCATGGGATGCTGATGGAGAGCGATTTGAGGAAGACACCATGCAGCTTATCACCAGCTCTTCCTCCCATTCAGAACAGAGCCCCTCACCCAGGGACAGCCCCTCCTCCGACCAGGGACTTTTCAAAGAATCAAATGATGCCCAAATGAAAATGTTAACTGTGCCTGTGGTTCTGGTCTCTCTTCCTCTGCTGTCACCATTGCTAAAAATTATTCTGCCCCCTTGGCCTGCCTTCCTCTTCTTGTTTCTATCACATGACCAGTTTAGAGTTCAAGGTGCTCTGATCTTCACTAGGCTCCGATGCCTTCTTATTTTCAGGCCTCACAGGTACTTTCTCTCCCAGCCTCATTTTTTTTTCTACAGTTGCAACTGTGCCCTAAGTGAGGGCCACTAGGATGCTGTCCTGGACCTCATGATTTCAGGCCTCCAAGGTTTCTAGAAGAAGCAGATGGGTGGAGTCATTTCACAGAAGGAGGCAGAAGAGCAAAATGGCTTTGTCAGTCAATATGTGTCAAAAAGGCCTAGACTCATCATGAGTCTAGGCCACTCCCAAGAGGTAAGTGAGGCAATCAAGTCCTTGTGTCCTCATGAGCTGCTAAGGTTGCCAGGGCTCCTGGCATCACACCCACTCCTCCTGACGCACTTTTGACTTTTATGGCCCAGAGATTCTGCCTCTGCAAAGATTTGTTGCTGTGAAGAGGGCAGGTCCAGGTAGCTGAGGAGCATGCAGCCCTCTAGTGAAGACCATGTGTGTCTCAACAATCAAGTCCTACAGATGTGGATGCCTAACTCCAACTGCATCCACATTATGGAAAAGCCTGGGCTGACCAGCATTCCAACACCAAATCACCATCCAGTGTGTGTCTCAACTCTTCTTTAATAATGTTTAACACTTTCTTAGTCCAATTCCATTTAGTTATTGATGGGTTTTAAGAGTCAGTCACCTCTTTGTTTCCCTCCACCCAGGGAGAGTGGATGCACCTCACACACAACAGCATCAGGCACTTTGCTGGTCCCTGACTCAGAACCATCAAGGCCAAGCCATCCCAGGCCCTAGCTTAGTGGAGAAGAATGCAGGTAGCATAGGACTGCACTAAGTCCCCAGCTTGTCTTTGTGTCTCTCTTCCTTGGTTTTGTGAAAGGGAGCTAGCCATATATACTGTCTTCTCCCATGGAGAGCTGACCGGGAAAGCCCTATAGCAAAAATTCACTAACTAAATCCTATGATGATATACTATCCATATATATTTTTAATTATATAGATAGAATTAATGGACTATTGTTTAATTCTTATTTATATGTGTGCGTGTGTGTGTGTGTGTGTGTGTGTGTGTGTGTATGCAGGTAACCTTGGAGGCCAAAGGGGGATGGTGGATCATCTAGAACCGGAAATATAGACAGCTGGGAGCTGCCTGATGTGGGTGTTGAGAACCAAACTCTGGGTTCTACAGGGCAGCAAGCTATCTTAACAGCCAAGTCATCACTCCAGGCACTTGATAGACTATTTTAATGTCATGTTCTGTTGCACAGAAACAGCAGTGTAGTTGATTGTATATTCCAAGAAGATTGAAATCTCCCATCTTCCACCACACATACAATGCAAGTTTAAAAGTCCTCTCGTGGCACAAGGGATCTGTCACCTCTCTTTGAACCTAGGCAGACTGTGATATCAACTTCAACCAAAAACGCCACAGAAGTAATGAGGTTCTGTGAGTTCTAAGGCTGACTCCTCAGTACACCATGTGCTTTCAGATCTTGCTTCCTTGAGACGCTCTTGTTGGAGCCAACTATGTGGTGAGGAACCCCAGGGCACTGGAGGGAGGTTGAGGAGCAGATGTTCCAGCAGATTGCCCAGCTAAAGGCCCAAATCATGGTTTGCCTCAACTACTGGGTATGTAAGTAATGAGCCTTTTGATAATTCCAGGTGCCAGCCATGGAGCCACAGCTAGGACCCTGAACACCACAGGGTAGACATAAGCTATCCTCACGTGCTTTTCTGACTTCCCTAATCTACAGAGTCTATGAGCATGTAAGTTGTGACTCTACCCTTTGGGGAAGGTCAAAGCCTCTGCCTTTCCTTCTCTATTGATAAGGATGGAAACTGATAGAGACCCTTGGGTCTCCAGTGCACTACCACGTCTGCTCCTGCTTCTGTTATAGACTTCCAAACTATTCAGGTAACCACCTGGATGCTCTTCTAAAAATAGAAACCAGGCAAGTTATTCAACAGACCAGAGTCAATTCAATCGTTTCTCCGTTGTTGCCTTCATCCATCCCATCTTCTCCTTTCTCGTTGCCCCACAGTCACATGGGCCTTCCTGCCCTCTGTTTCTCTAACAGAGCATGCTCAGTGCCTCTCCCCCTCACCCTTCTCATGCGTGGGGTGCTCTTTCTTTGACTCTACTCAGGGAGGTCCTCCACCGGACTTGCCAAATAAGCCCGCCAGTCCCTATCGCACAGTACATTGCTCCAGTTTATCTTGATCTGAATTTTTTATTTGTCTCACTGCATATAGGTATCCCATCTACCAACACACCCCACTGGAATGTGAGCTTCTGGGAGAATGGAATTAATAGGGAACAAATCAGTGAATGAGAATCTCCATCACACACGATTCTGGCCCCTCACACACCAATTCCCCTTTGCCGTTCATGACTTCAGTTGGTGGGCCATGGCAGCAGAGCGGTAGGAATGAAGCAGACACTGGTTGTGGTGGAGAAACCAGGGAAAATGCTACCTCTTTACCACGGGGAAGTCCAGAGGGAAGGCCTGCTTGGTCTGGGATTTGCCAAGAAAGTGGAGGTCAAGGAAGAGTCTAGTGGGCACTTGGCCAGGTGACTGTCACCCTCACTAGGGTGTTGTTTCACAATGATGCACAAAGGCGAGGCTTAACTGCATCCACAGAGCTCCTCTTGCAACATCTGGTCGTGTGGCAGACAGGAAGTGGGTTAATTAATAAGCATTTGAATAGTAAACTGTTGAAATGCCATCTGGCCACCCTGCAGAGCCAACACTGCTTAGCTTGTGTTCAAGGCATTCTAATCGTCAGATCTTTCCAGATCTGAAATTCTTACTGGTTGTTCTTGGTTTTATGTTGTGTTGTGTTGTGTTGTGTTGTGTTTGTTATGTTGTGTTGTGCTATGGGGTTTTTTTGCTATAGTCTCTCTTATGCATGCTAAGGTAGTATTAGACTTGCAATCTTCCAGCCTTGGCCTCTCCAGTGCCAGAGTTACAGGTGTATCTCACCATACTGGTCTCAACACCTATTTCCCCAATCTGTATAATGAAAACCAAGTGATAACAACACCCCTATTCCCCTATACTTTACATGTTTCTCTTTTGGCATGACTTATTTGCCATCATTTTCTATTGGTCCTCTACCAATTAAGATGTCCCACTAGCTGCCTTTCTAGTGGTTGTGACCAAATACCAGACAAGAAGAAATTTAAGGGGGGAGGGTTTATTTTGGCTTACAGTTGGAGAGAACACATCATGGCTGGGCAAGCAAGAATGTAGCTCTGGGGTGACAGAAGTGGGCAACAGCTACCTGCTCACATCTCAGCACTCCAAGAGGCAGGGATAGGACAGAAATCCGAAGCTGGCTATAAACTTTAAGGTCTGCCCCTGCCAGCTCATTTCCTGTAGAGAGGCCACCAGTTCTCAAAGGTTCCACGACCTCTTCAAACAGCACAGGCATCTGGAGATCAACCGTTCAAACACAATAGCCTGTGAAGGATATTTGACACCTAAACCACAACAGATGTCCATTCTTCTCTGTTCTCTGTTCTTCAAAAGTCAATAGACTATCAACTCCCAATCTTTTTATTGAGTCCAGATGAATTCTAGCCTTTTCTTTTTTATATTTTATTTTATTTATTTTTGTATGTGTATGAGTATGCTGTCTGCATGTAGATCTGTGCACCAGTGTCGTGCAATGCTGCGGAGGTCAGAAGAGGGTCTCAGATTCCCCTGGAACTGGAGTTCTCCTGGAATTGGAGTTACTTACTGGAATTGGCGGTTCTTAGCCGCCATGTGGGTGCTGGGGATCGAACCCGGGTCCTCTGCAAGAGCAGTCGGTGCTCTTAACTGCTAGGCTATCTCTCCAGCCCGAATTCTAGCCTTTTCATAAATACTTGGGACATTTATTGTCTAATTTAGGTGTTCATAAATTACAGCCTGTGGTTCAAATCTAGGGCATCAGCCAAATCTGTTTGGTTTTGTAAATAAAGCTTTATTAGAATGCAAACATGTCAGTTTATTTACATATTATCTATAGCTGCTGCTGCTTCAACTCTAGAGTTAAATAGTTGCAACAGAAATGATATGATATCCAAGCATAAATATTTATTACCTATTTATTCTAGCCATTTTATAGTAATCTCTGCTGATTTGAAGTTAATCTATGGCCATCAAACTAAACAAAGACCCAGGCTGTTATCAGAAAGAAGATCTACAAAGCCTGGGGCTAGAGAGATGGCCCAGTGGTTAAGAGCTCTGGCTCCTCTCGCATAGGAACCAGCATCTACCTGTCGACCAACAACCATCTATGACTCCAGTTCTAGGTGATCTGACAGCCTCTTCTGTTCTCTATGAGCATTGCACACATAGGTGCATTTACATGTTTGATACTATGCAAACAAACATGAATACCAAACATATGTAAAACAAAAATAAATAAATGATATATAAAGCCATAGAGTCAGCATGGCGTATTGTCTTGGAGAATCATTCTTACCAGAAGACTGAGGAAGAAAGATGAAGGTAATAGACAATGCTAATAAACATCAACACAAGTCCATTTCTACTACAGATTAGAATCTAACCTGTATGTGGCACTATAAATTAAACTCCTCAGCATGACCCAAACTCCAAGCTGGAGAAGGGTCTCCTCACGTTGTTGCTGCCCCTCCTCTGTATAAACAGCTAGTGTTAAGTTTTGGGGAGCACCATCCATGCTCCACTGCTTCTACTTTCTGGGTCCTATGTTCTCACTACTTACATGGGGCTTGGCTGTGAGAAGGATTGAGGATCAGTGTCTTAAAGGCCCTCATCTAGGTTGATGGTTCCATCCTGAGGAAGGAGGGTGCACCTGACAGCAGAGCCCTCATTCACAGAGGGTGTTCGTTGGTGTCCTCACTGTCCCTAGGATCACAGAAAGTCTAATGAGATCTCATGACTTTAATGACAGTCACAGCAATGTCATCAGGGACTCAAAGCACAAGTTTGTTCCTTCTTGAGCCCAGATGCACTAGAGAGCCTCGCTGGGTCGGTTTTGTCTCCCTGTTTTCCTTTGATACAATTTATTTATTTTGAGGGAGGAGAGGGGAAAAAAAGGATGATAGAAAATCTGCCATGTCTTTAAGTAGTGGCACCCCCTTTACATTGCACGGATACCCTTCACTTCAAAGCAGCTCTGACTTGAGATCTGAACCATCACGGTTGAATGTGATGTTGACCACAAGGTCTTATTATCTTCTGTTCACCTTTGTTTTGTTTTTATAGGCAAATGTCCCTCCAAAAGATAATACATAAAGCTGTCAACATCTTGTTTACAATTATTTATTTGTATGTGTGTGTGTGTGTGTGTGTGTGTGTGTGTGTACATGTCGGGGTAGCTTGGGTATGTGACAACCCATGGGGAATCAGTTCTCTCCTTCTGCCATGTGGATCTTAAGAGTCAAACTCAGGTCTTCATCCCTGGTAGCAAGCACTTGACCTTCTGAACCATCTTCCTCACCCATTATCAACCCCTTAATAAAAATTGGGAGCTGGTTGGACCTTGGGGATGGGACAGACAATCAGCCCAGAACCTGGGTGAAAATCAGAGCTGAGGCTAACTCCCAGTTCTGTCACCCACCTGCTGGACCACCCTCAGTGAGCCACCTCACATCTCTGCATCTTCATTTTACTGTCCTGAGATATGAAGGGCAGGGCAGGGGGGTTTCCAGAGCTCTTCCAGCATCCAAAAGTCTGTAGTTCAAGGCAGCAAAATTAAGAGCACAACCAAGTCTCAGAAATGGAGGCTTGACCTTAAAAGCTTAGTTACATCAGCCAAAGAATGAAATTATGTTGGGCATGGTGGAAGCCTTTAATCCCAGCACTCTAGAGGATCCCTGTAATATCAAGGCCACCCTAGTCTATATAACGAGTTCCAGGCCAGCTGGAGCTACAGGAAGACCCTATCTCAATAATAATAATAATAATAATAACCACTTTAACTTTTTAATTTAACTTTTGAAGTACATAGCATAATTCATACATACATTCTTTTTTTTTTTTTTGGTCTTTTCGAGACAGGGTCTTCCTGTAGTCCCAGCTGTCCTGGAACTCACTCTGTAGACCAGGCTGGCCTTGAACTCACAAAGATCCACCTGCCTCTGCCTCCCAAGTGCTAGGATTAAAGGCATGCGCCACCACGCCCGGCTTCATACATACATTTTTAAAATGTGAGGAATTCCTTTAAAAATCTTCCTTCTGTTCCTCTCCCTTCATACAAAGCTGTTTTTAATTTTTTTAGGTAAACTTTGTTCTTTCATGTCCATATAAACAAACATTAAGGGGCAGGCATATTTTCTCCTTTGTTACACAAAAGATAATCCTGCTTTTTTTTAGCCCATTTACCATGTATGTGAAAACTTTCCTTGCTGGCACAGAAAATCTTCATTCTTTTCTCTACCTGAGTATTATTCCATTATAGAGATATATCACAATTTATTCAACCAACCACTCTCTACTGATGACTAAATGGGTTGTTTCTGGTCTTTCTTAGTGCAGGCAATGCTTCAGTAAACAATCTTGCACTCAGAACCCCTGGCATTCAACCATGTGCAAATACATCTTCCCACAAACTTCAAGGGGATTTCTTTTGTGATT
Source organism: Rhizomys pruinosus (assembly GCA_009823505.1). Classification (NCBI taxonomy): domain Eukaryota; kingdom Metazoa; phylum Chordata; class Mammalia; order Rodentia; family Spalacidae; genus Rhizomys; species Rhizomys pruinosus. The sequence goes on from VZQC01002950.1 coordinate 918,216, forward strand.
TTGTACATTTGCATTTTGATGACAATTGTGAAATTGTCTTCCACAAAAATCATCTCAGTTTACTCCCACAGCCAGAGTTTAAAGGCTCTTTCTGAGAGGACTGTTATCAAGCCCTGGGCCCAGGCTACCAGGACAGTTTTAAAAGTGGAATCTCCCTGCTGTCATCATTTTCCTCGCTCTTTTAAAAGAACCAGGTAGCAACTCTTTCCTTACAGTTGACAGAAAATTGGTGCTATAGCTTTTCTTCTGTATAGTTATTTTAGAAACACATGACGCTCTAGATTGTTTCTGGCTTGGTCACACTGAGTGAAGGACGGGAGGAACTCTTGACCTCAGTCCAGAGGTTGCCTCTGCAAAGGGCATTAGGGGAACAGACACAAGGGCCACAAAGAGACTTCCCTGGGGGACGGGGGCGCGGTGGCATTTTACCTATTTGTCACACAGAATTCCATGTTCTAGATGATAGGCAGAAGCCTACATGGAACATTAAGCCAGGCAGCAGGGCTTCTGCACTCAGAGGCAGGAAGAAGGGCCTTATGTGCTCAGAAAGAACAAGGTGGGCCGTGGCAGACCGGAGTGTACCGTGGCTTTATTAACTACTATTGGTGTGTGGAACAGCAGTCACAACAACAGTCCAGTGTGATATGAAATAAATGCTTGGCTGGAGAAAATAGGGAGGGAAGAAGGGAGGAAAAGGAGGAGGAGGAAGGGGGAGAGAGGGAGGAGGGGGAGGAGGGAAAGAGAAGGGGAGGGGGAAAGGAACAAGATGATGGTAGAAAGTAGGCTCTAAAATCACTGAATCCCACCTTGAGTCTCAGCCTACCACTCGGGCTCTGGGGCCTTCAGAGTCTCTGCTAACCTCCCTTGAATCAGTTCCACATCTTTAGGATCAGATAGTACTGACCTTGCAGTTAGTGTGATGGCTACATCACTCGTGTGACTTTTGGCACGTCTCCTTGCTCAACAGCTGTGGAATCATTGCGAACATTAATTTGATGATGATGACTCGATGGTATACAAATGATGCCTGAAGTCAAATAAAAGGTCCGGTGTCCTCTCTTACCTCAACTGTTTCTTTTTCCTGTTGGGCTCCCCAGGGAGTAGCTGCCTCTGGGGGTGCCCCAGCAGCAGTTTCATCCTCCCTCATCCACTTTCCAAATGTCCTTCCCGGATCTGCTGCTGTTGACAGGACAGGTGTGACTGGGCACTCCGAGCCAGAGAGGTGAGGGTGTGGATGGGGCGGGAGGGCATTTCCTGTGTTCCAAAGGCTGCCTCTGTTCCCAAGAGCAGAGTAAAGGGAGGGTCTCTTGACCTTGTCCATGAGATTGGACTTCCACCTGGGGCTGTATCTGGAGGGTCTCGCCCTGGGTACCTGAAGGTGCTCCTTCAGGTCTTTCAGACCTCCCAGGAGACAATACCCGGTTTTCTTGGTTAAACCCAGGAGCACCAGGCATCCCTGCCCACTCCACCAGTCCCTGCCATTTCAGCCTCTTAAGCTCTGTTTACCCCACAGGCTGGGAGAGACAGAAAGGAAGGGGTGAGCCTTCGCTGTAAACTCTTTTTCAGAACAGGAAAGAAGAAAGAGGCGAGCTTTTTATATAGCTTCTTAAACGTTTTAGTTATTTGCAGGGTTTTGTTTTCTTTTCTTTTCTTTTTTTTTTTTTTTGCTTTTCGAGACAAGATCTCCCTGTAGCCCCAGCTGATCTGGAACTCGCTCTGTAGACCAGGCTGACCTTGAACTCACAGAGATTCACCTCCTAAGTGCTGGGATTAAAGGTGAGTGCCACCACACCTGGCACACAATTATTTTTAATTCTTATTTATTTATTTTATTTTTTTGGTCTTTTCGAGACAGGGTCTCCCTGTAGCCCCAGCTGTCCTGGAACTTGCTCTGTAGACCAGGCTGGCCTTGAACTCACAGAGATTCGCTTCCCAAGTGCTGGGATTAAAGGTGAGTGCCACCACACCTGGCACACAATTACTTTTAATTCTTATTTATTTATTTATTTATTTATTTATTTATTTGGTCTTTTCGAGACAGGGTCTCCCTGTAGCCCCAGCTGTCCTGGAACTCACTCTGTAGACCAGGCTGGCCTTGAACTCACAAAGATCCGCCCACCTGTGCCTCCCAACTGGTAGGATTAAAGGCATGTGCCACCAAGCCTGGACCTTTTTTTTTTTTTAAACTGAATCTCATGTAACCCAGGGTGTCCTCAAACTTGCTATACAGCAGAAGCTGGCCTTGAATCCCTGAGTCTACGGCTTCCACTTCTAAAGTACTGAAGTTACAGGTATAAACCACTATGCTGGCACTTTCTGTGTTGGAATGGGATATATTTTTCCATTATTTTTATGCTAAGACTTCAAAAGAGAGGAAAAGAAAAAAGGGAGGGAAGAGGAGGAAGAAACCAGAATGAACAGGTGGCTGAAACTTAAACAGCAGAGCTTGGCAGTGTACCTTATGAGAATGTCCCAGAAGAGTCAATGTGATAGTTTCCATGACTATAACAAAATGTCTAAGACAAACAAGTTACAAAGAAGAAAGGTTTTATTTTGGCCAGTGTTTTAGCGCTTTGGTCCATGGCCACATGCCCCCACCACCTTGCTTTCTGGCCTGTGATGGCAGGATTATGTGGCAGAGGAGCCTGTTCACCTTGTCAGTGGAAACCAGAAACAGTCAGGAAGAGGAAACCAGAGTACCACAGCCCCCTTCCCCCAGGGAGCCCCACAACCAAGGATTAAACTTCCTCCAATTAGGCCTACTTCTTCTTTCTTAATCTTAGGTGCAACTGTACATGTGAGCATAGCCTCATGCGGCACAGCACCCGTGTGGAGGTCAGAGAGCTATGTGGCTGCTGTTCCTCCCCTTCCCCTTGTCAGAGACGAGGTGTCCGTCGTTTTCCCCTGTGCTCGCCAGGCCAGCTGGCCTGCAAATTCCAGGGAGTGTCCTGTCTCCTCTCCCATCTCTCAGTAGGAATGCAGGGATGATAGATGTGTGGTTCTGCATCCAGCTTTTCTGGGAATCTAGAAGTCCTTCAAGCTTATGTGGCAGGCTCTTTAGCCATCTCACCAGCCCTAGGCCCATTTCTTTTTTTCTTTTCTTTTTTTTTTTTTTTTNGCTTAGTGAGACACCCTTCCTGTAGCCCCAGCTGTCCTGGAACACACTATGTAGACCAGGCTGGCCTTGGACTCACAAGGATCTGTCTGCCTCTGCCTCCCAAGTGCTGGGATTAAAGGTGCGCAACACCATGGCTGGCTAAGACATTGTCTTTATTTAAAGTACTTTTATTGCTTCAGTACACAAGACAAATTTATGCCACTAGAGCAGAGGCTGTGGATGACTCATATTTCCAACTGGGTGGAAGGACTCGTTTAGTCTTGTAATAACGAGCCAATCGGTGAATTCTGCTCTCTATCAGAATCAGGCGGAATTTAGCGTCCTTATCCTTTCTGTTCCTCTCGAGGTGCTTGCGAACAGCCACCACTTTCTTAATTAGATGGTACAGATCCTCAGGAAGATCAGGAGCAAGTCCTTTGGATTTAAGGATTCTCAAAATTTTATTGCCAGTCAGAAAACGGACTTGCCTCCCAATAACACTGCACTGGGGAGCATGCCCTTAACATAGGAGTTTGGGAGGCCTGTTCCAGATAGTGTCTGGCCATCTGTGACAGGAGCCACTGAGATCACAGAGAGCTAAGGCCGGGCAGTAGTGACAGAGTGCTAAAGCATCGCCTCCCCTGATAACATCTGGTAGCTTCATTCAAGCCAGGGACAATGGCACCCTTCTACTTCAGGCAGCAATGAACCAACAGCAAGCCAGTGGTGAGCTGGCAGAGCTGCTCAGGGGGGGAAACTGTGAGACTCGAGGTTTCCCTTTCTTTGTGTATATTTGTGAGGACTACCTTCTGCTTTTAGCAACCTGGAAACCAGAACTTCTTTTCCGTTGCATCCCAGGTGGGCCTGCCAGCAGCACACTGGCTGTAAGCTTAGCTCTGTTGCCTGCATCCAAATTTCACTTTTGCTGCCTCAGTCCCCAGGGCTCTTCCCTGGGGAACTGGCAATGGCCTGTTCTGAGAAGCCATTCTATTCTAACGTGATAATGGATGTCGTAGTAATTAGATGATAATCACTCCAAAGATATCTATGACTTTATCGTTAGAATCCTGGAAGGCATCTCTCTATACATAGCAATGAAGATTTTCTGGAAGAGATTCGGGATACCCAATCCAAGGTAAGAGCTTGTCATGCAAGCTCCAGTACCTGAGCTCAGATCCCCAACACCCACGTAAAGATTGTGCATGGTGGCACGCATCTGTAACTGCAGCACTGGGAGGCAGACAGAGCCCGGGGCCCAGGGGCCAGCCAGTCTAACAAGAATAGGAAGCCTAAGGTTCAGTGAAAGACCATGTCCCAGAAAAATAGGTGGAAAGCTATAGAGGAGGACACCCTGTCCTGACCACCTGACATCGACCTCTGGCCTCCACACATACACACACACACACACACACACACACACACACACACACACACAAGCATGTAGAGGATCTCCTTTTGCTGGGTCAGAAATATGAGAGAAAGGAAAAGGCCCAGTTGGCTTTGAACGTGGGGAAACTGAGCATGGTTCAAGGAATGAGGGTGGACTCCGGAAGCTGGAATTGGCTCTCAAAGACAGCCAGAAAAGAAACAGAATACCAGTCCTGCAGCCAGACAGAAGGAATCTTGCCAACAACGTGTGTGTGCAAGTAAACAGCCTCCATTAAGGTGTGTACCCCCACTGACACCTTGAATTTGGGGACTGCCAGACCATTTAAGACTGACACAATTGGGCCTGGAGAGATGGCTCAGCAGTTAGGAGTACTGGCTGCTCTCGCAGAGGACCTGGGTTCAATTCCCAGCGCTCACATGGTAGCTAACAACCATCTGCAACTCCAGTTCCAGGGGAATCTGATGGACTTGTCTGACCTCCATGAGCATTGCATGACACAGGTGCACTTACATCCAGGCAACACACTCATACACATAAAATAAAAATAATTAAAAAAAATTTTTGGTCTTTTTGACACAGGGTCTCCCTGTAGCCCCAGCTGTCCTGGAACTCACTCTGTAGACCAGGCTGGCCTTGAACTCACAAAGATCTGCCTGCCTCTGCCTCTCAAGTGCTAGGATTAAAGGCGTGTACCACTACGCCCAGCTAAAAATAATAAAATATTTTTAAAAGACTAACACAACTGAAGATAATAAGTTTATGTTTAACCTACTACACCTGCGGAAATTTGTGACTTTTTGTCAATAGAAAACCCTGTATAAGTGCTAATAAGAGACTCAGGCAGTGGAGAATTCTGTTTTCTAAAGCAGCCTTTATGGTTCAGTATGAAAAAGATTGTATGTGTCTTAGAACAGACAAGTTGCTTTGTCACAGTTCACAGCCAGATACATGTTCCTCCACTTCTGTTCTAGTTAGTTTCTATTGCTGTGCTAAAACACTGACCACAACCAACTTTAGGAGGAAAGGGTTTATTTCACCTTACAACTCCAGGTTATAGCCCATCTCCAAAGGAAGCCAAAACACCAACTCAAGGCAGGAAGCTGGAGGCAGGAGCTGAACACAGACCACAGACGAAAGCTGTTTTCTGGCTTACTCCTCTGGCCCATGCTCATCCTGATTTCTTATATAATTCAGGACCACCTGCCCAGGGTTGGCACCCCCCACAATGAGCTGGGCCTTCAATAATGGAGAAAATTGGGGCTGGAGAGATGGCCTAGCGGTTAAGAGTGCCGACCGCTCTTGCAGAGGACCCGGGTTCGATCCCCAGCACCCACATGGTGGCCGAGAACCGTCTGTAACTCCAATTCCAGGAGAACTCCAGTTCCAGGGGAATCCGACACCCTATTCTGACCTCTGCAGCATTGCACGGCACGGGTGCACAAACCTGCATGCAGATAGTACTTTCATACACATAAAAAATAAATTAAATAAAATAAAAATAATAATGGAGAAAATATCTCACAGACATCACCACAGGCCAATCTAATAAAGAAAACTCCCCAACGGAGGTTCCTTCGTCTTAAGGGTTTCAAGTTGCAACTGAAGCTATCCAGCACAACTTTGTTCATTCACTTGATCCACAAAGTATAATGACACATAGATGTGAAAATGCCACAATAAAATTCATTATTTTGTACGCTGACTTAAGTTTCTTCTGAGTTAAGACTGCCCATTATACACCAAGCATGTACCTCCCTACACCCATGGCACAGTCTAGACTATGTCTAAATAGGTGGATTCAATCAGCCAGAGAATCCACAGGTATTCATTGAGTAGTTCTCATATACTAGGTAAAAGAGAAACTCATGTAGGATGCATTGAAAGATTATTTTAAGGGCTGGGGAGATGGCTCAAGGGGTAAAAGTGCTTGCCGCACAAGCATGGGGGCCAAGTTTGAATCCCCAGCACCAGCTAGCTATGACAGCACTTGTTACCCCAGCACTGTGGGGATAGACACAACAGGATCATTGGGCCTTGCTGGCTGCCAGCCTAGCTGCAGGCTCCTGAAAGACCCTGTCCTAAAGGAATAAGAGAGTGGTAGACCAAGACTTTTAACATCCTCCTCTGGCCTCCACACATGTGCAAAAGCGTATACACACACACACACACACACACACACACACACACACACACACACACACGTTTTACCTGCCTAGGAAGGCTGAGCCTGAGGCTCCAATTTCTGAAAAGAAAGATGAGGGCCGTATAGCACTGTGTACTCTTCTCACCAGTGTGAGGTGATTCCCCTTACACAGAGAAACACAGGCTCTTGAGACTGGCTGGACAAGTCACACCCAGCAAGTGATGCAGCTGGAGTTTTTAAACTGTAGTTTAAAAAATATAAGATATCTGAGATCTCCCAAGACCAGCGGAAGTGCAGGTACCAGGGCATGGGCTAAAGAGCACCCCCCCACACCAACTGGGATTACGAAGGCATCTGAAGGAAACAAGCAAAGCAAGCCTTCAACACAGTGAGGAGGCATTTAGGACTCACATTGGAATACAGGCAAGGAGAAGCCCATATGCCAGGAACACGAAGAAGAGAAAACACTGGAAAGGGGCAGGATAATCCCGCACCAAGCTCTACCAACCCTATGGAAGAGTCCTACAGTGGGATCCCTCTGGGGATGGCCCAGGACACAGATATCAGAAACACAATTGGGAACATAATTAAAGAACTACAAGATTATAAAGAGCAAATCAAAGAACTAAGAAAAGAGAATGAAGAACTCAAAAAAGACCTAGAGAGAGAGAATGACAAACTCTGGAAGGAAGTAGAAATACTGAAAAGATCCCATGCTGAAAAAGATAAGGAAACCAACCATTGAAGCAAAGAGCTACACGAAGAGATTGAGAAGCTCCAAAAAGAAGTAGAAATACTAAAGAAATCAGAAGAGGAAATGAAAAGGAAATAAAACACTCATCCAATCAAGAGGAAAGGAATGGAAAAAGCCTCAGAAGCAGAATGGAGGAAGCAGAACAAAGAATATCAGACCTGGAAGATAACACAGAACAACTAAAAACCTCAAGGAAAGATTATGAAAAATTTAAAAATACACAAAAGTAGAACAACCAGGAACTATGGGATACTATGGAAAGATCAAACCTTGGCCGGGCGTGGTGGTGCACGCCTTTAATCCTAGCACTTGGGAGGCAGAGGCAGGCTGGTGGTTGTGAGTTCAAGGCCAGCCTGCTCTACAGAGTGAATCCCAGGACAGCTGGGGCTACAGGGAGACCCTGTCTTAAAAAGACAAAAAAAAAAAAAAAAAGAAAAGAAAAGATCAAACCTCCACATCATAGGAATAGAGGAAGGAGAAGAATCCCAAGAGAATGGTATTGATCAGATCTTCAACAGAATAATAGATGAAAACTTCCTCAAACTAAAAAAAAAATTCTGGCTCAAAACAGTCAACTTCCACATGGAGAA
>VZQC01002950.1:930928-1043625 GCA_009823505.1 Rhizomys pruinosus
TATTGAGAAAGACTGAGAAAGAGATGAAAAGCATGTTTGGCAGAATGCATGAGCTCTGGTGGGGTGGGGGGATAGGGTGGGGGACACGGGTCTAGATTTGATAAAAAATATATAAATATATATATTTATATATATAAGATAATATATATATACATATATATATATATGTATATATGATAAAATTGACCGTACTAGGTGCTCTGCAGCAGTCAGCTCAGGATCAGCGTATGGTATTGTGCAACCTGTTTCTGGGCTTCTTTTTGTTTTGTGAAACTGAAACCCTGCACCCACTGCACAGCTTGTTTTGCCTTCTCCAGCCCCTCGTAGCTGCATTTCTATTTGGGGTCTCTGTGAACTTGGCTTTTCTTCTATGTTATAGAGAAGTCATATAGTATTTCTTCATAAATACCAGCTTATTTCACTTAGCACAGTGTCCACAGTGTCAAATTTTATACGTGTTATAGCGAGTATCAGAATTCCCTCCACATTTAAAGCTGAATAATATTCCACCACCTGCTTACATTTGGACACTTGGCTTGCTGGCACCTGACAGTGACTGTGCTTGGTGCTGCTATGAACCTACAGTATACAGCTCGCTTTGAGAACTTGCTTTTGATTTTTTCAGGCCCGCGGCAGCGGAAATGGAATCTGAACATGAATCCCTCTGGTACTTAAGCCCACTCTCTTCCCAGAAAGTGAAATCATGGTTTCTGTGCTGCAACTGATGAGATTCTTGGAGTTTTGCTCAAAATCTACTCCACACAAGTCAAAGGAAGCTACTTTTGATGTGTGCTGGTTCCTATAATCCAATCTGGGGCTGAGGAGATACGTTAGGGGATAAGGCACTTGCTGTGCCATTATCAGGGTCAGAGCCGGAACCACATAAAACCCTGGCCTCCCTGTCTTCTCCACTGGTAGTTGGGGGAGGGGGGTGTAGACAGGATCCTTGGAGCAAGCTGGTTAGAGCTAGACTAGTAGGAATCAGGAAGATCTGGGTTCAGTAAGACACCCTGTCTCAGGAAATACAATTTACTAAAAGTCATTGTGGGAAACACCCAACATAAATCACATGCACACAGGGTCGCTTGTACTAGCCTGTGCTTAGCTTGTGCCACACACATATGAACACACACACACGCACACACACACACACACACACACTTATAAAGAAACCATGGAGCTGGAGATATGGCTCCGTGGTTAAGAGAACTTGCTGCTCTTGCATAAGCCCTGGGTTTGATTCTCAGCACCCACTGGTGGTGAACAATTGTCAGTAACTCAAGTTCCAGGGGTTGGATGCCCTCTTCCATGGGTGCTGCACAACATGGCTGCACTTATATGCAGGCAATACACACAAACACATGAAATATTTTTTTAAACAAACCATCCACAATCTGATAAATATTGAACCAACAGAAAGCTCAGACCTTCACGATCTGGCTCCTGCTTCCTTTCCAGCCTCAACTTCAGCCAGTTGGGCTTCAGTCTCCAAACATACTGACTTATTCCTACCGCAGGGCCATGGCAGACACTGCTCCTTCTCCCTTGGACTTTGTGTGACTGGCGTCTCATCATTCTGGTCTCCGCTCCAGCATCGCCACCCCAGAAAGGTCTTACCAGGTGACTCTTGGCAAAGCAGCCTCCACAGTCACCACCTACCATCTTGTTTTGCTTCATTTTTCCCACATTCAGCTAAAATTCTTTTCATTTTGTTGTCTTCAGCTTATTAACAGTTTCCCACACAATAATGTATCCTGTTTTCCATAACACTGTTATCCATCCCATTCTCCTAGTACCCTCACGTGTAGTTAAGCCTGGCGCACACATGGTGGTTCTGACGAAATGTCTGCAGGACGAAGACATGTATCAAAGAATGAAAGAATGTATGTCAGGGGCGAGTGAGATAGCTCAGCAGGTAAAAGTGCTTGCCCCCTGTGCTGGATAGCTTTAGTGTCAACTTGACACACCTGGGTTGAGGGAGCCTCAATTGGGGAATTGGCTCCATTGGATTGGCCTGTGGCCACATCTGTGGAGTATTGTCTTGATGGTCGAGCAGTGTGGGAGGGCCCAGCCCACAAGAGTGGTGCTGCCCTGGGCAGGTTGTTGTGTACAGTATAAGAGGGCAGGCTGAGAATGGGCCAAGGGAGAAGCCAGTGAACAGCAGTCCTCCATGGCCTGTGCTTCAGCTCCTGCCTCCAGGTTCCTGCCCTGAGTTCCTGCCTCGGGTTCCCTGAGTGATGAACTACGACCCAGGAGATGTGAGCTGAATAAACCCTTTCCTCCCCAAGTTGGTGTTGGTCAGAGTGTTTTGTCACAGCAATGGAAGACAAACTAGAACAACCCCCAAGCCTGAAGACTTAGGTTTAATACCTGGGATGTGCATGGTGGAAGAAGAGAATGAAACTCTGACAAGTTGTCCTCTGACTTCCACACAATAAGAAAGAAAGAAGAAGGCAAGGAAGGAAGGAAAAGAAAAGAAAAGAAAAGAAATAAAGTAATAAAATGAGAAAATATAAATAAAAATTTAAGGAGTCAAAAAAAATATCAGGAGCTCAGACTGTCAGTGAGGTATCATTAAATAAAGATATATAACATGAAAAATTCTGTAGTCCTTAAAAAAGATTTCAGATGATCTGTAGTTACTGAGAAAACATAATACCTACAGAGGATGGTAGTTTTTCAAAAACTAAACTGAAAAACAATGATTGTGCTACAACTTTAGTGTTACAATGTGTCAAAGATAGCCAGGAGTGATGGCTCACTCCTGTAATTCCAGAGCTCAGGAGGCTGAGGCAGCAGAATCACAATGAATTCAAGACCAGGCTGGGCTACAGGGAGAGTCTTATCTCAAAAAAATCAAAGAGATTTATGGGTGTGATTGTTAGGAAACGTGGTAGCAGCATTTATAACTAAGACTCAAGAGAGGAGAGGGATTTCTACTTTGTACACCCTGTATTGTCAAAATGTTTTACAATTGGCTTCAATTGCTTTTGTAGTGAAAAAAATCTTGGTATCCTTGCTGAAGAGTTTATGGGAAGAATATACTGATGTTTGTAATTTATTTTGAAATATAAAAACCCAAGAATTGACCATTCAAGACCAAAAATGGATGGACTGTTAGGTAAGTAAAGGGAAAAGTGAGCATCTGTAGCAATTTGGCTTTTGGGCTCCAGAGAGGCACGCACATGTCCACAGCGCACATCTTTCAGATGGAAAACTTTCAGAATAAAAGTGGGGGTTAGAAATCTTGCTGTTTATTGGATCCACATTTTTCAAATGCCCATGAGATATCAGACATACACTGCAAGTTTCCCAAGTTTAATTTCATTCTACTACAATGATGCTTAAATGGGGCAAAGATCAAAGGTCATCCGCATTCCTCCAGCCTGGTTCCAACCAGACAGCCCCCAGCCTTCCTGGCATCTTGGAAGACCAGGCCACCAGGCTGCCTGTACTGGACTTATTGTCACCTTGTATAGGACATCCCAGGCCAAACTGTCAAAGCATCTGTATCTGCTCAAGGTCCAGCAGAAACCAGGGAGCACACTCCACAGTTAGCTGGGGAGTCAGGTGAGAGCACCAAGTGCAGAGAAGGGACTGGAATTCATTCACCACACACTTCTCACAGAAGGACACTTCTAGGATGGAAAGGCAGCCTGAGACACTGAGACCTTCTCTCAGGTAGGAAAGGATGGTGTCCCTAAGGCTCGACTCCATGGAAGATTGCGTCCATGGAGGTACAGGTAGCCTTTACTCACAGGAGTGGAGTAAGGGAGATGGGGACTAGTACCCCTACTCAGTCTTCTGCCTATGCCTGCCACTGTCACCTGCTAAGTGGGACAGGAATGACAAGCAAGTAACCATCTTTGGAAATCAGCATCCCAAAATATGAATCAGGAGAAGGAGCTAGGGAAGAAAATCAACACAATATTATAGCTGGAACTGACTCCCCAAACCACTTATAATTTACCAGCCAATACAGGTCATTTAGAGAATGAAAGACATTGTAATCACATTAAGTCTCTATACAGGCAAAACCCAGAATGTATGGACCTGTGCTTTATTCATCCATTCCATTGCCTTCAAACTGACATAAGACCCAGAGAGGCAAAGTGACTGGGTGAAGGTGCACAGCAGGATCAAGGCAGAGATGGACAAGGCCTTGGTTGTTAGACCCTTGAGCCCTCAACATTTCATCTTTCTGGGGCTGGCAAGCTCTCCTCCTCCTCCTCCTCCTCCTCCTCCTCCTCCTCCTCTTCCTCCTCCCCATAACCTCACCTTAATCTTCACCTCACATGCAGTGCCCTCACATGGTTCTAAGGAAAGGAGAAGTGGATCTTCTCTCCCATGAAGCTATGGAGCTCCTCTTCTATTTTTAATTCCTCCTTTCTGTGATGAGATGCTGGGCTGGCTGGAGGGGAAGCACCCAGATGTCCCTGGGGGTTCTGTACTGTTTCATGACATAAACTAAACCCTGGCCAAGAGTGAAACATGGAACAGGGTGTCTAACAAACTCCTCAAATGGTCCCAACGGACTCCAAGCTGCCTGGGCCAGCCTCACAGCCTAGTGAGTCACCTTGTCTCTCAGAATGGACTATGGTAAGACTCTTGTGTACATGGAATTACAGAAGTGGGTGGATGTTAGATAACTGAGAAATATACAAATTAACTTCAGACCACAGCATGAGAAAGGAAATGGAAAGCTCTGACAAGCGGTGGTGATGGCCAGCATCTGTTCCTGTCCTAACTGTCCCAGCAGGAGGGAAGACACTCTTAAGAGAGACAGTTGGTGCCTTCTCCCTTTGGTTAGCAGATTATGGAAACAATAAACCTCAAAGAATTGGAATTTCCCCACCCCCTAGAGGACAGTGGTGCTGTGCCAGCAATGTGCTGGTGATGGGCAGTGCCCTATGCTGATCCTAGATATACATACCTCTTGCCAAATATTTTAAGCTTCAAAGGTGGGCTTGAGGAAGGGCAATAACTGACTTCTTGATTTGCTCCTCTTCCCAATGTGGCCACACTAAATCAATCTCCCTTCTCTCCTTTTTGCTCTGATGTGTCTCTTTAACTGGTGAGTTGAGGACACACGGCACAGCCTCGCTCATTAAGGTCCCACACCTCAGGCTCTGAATTTAACAACCCCAGTCCCATGGTCATCCTGTCCTCACAACTGCTTTGTGAGGTAGGTTCTCTGATCATTCCTACACTGTGGATGTTAAAACGGAGGTGCAAGGAGGTTAGACGATCACCAAGGTCCATCAGCCGGTCTATGCCAGATCCAAACTTTCAGCTGAGAACTGTACTTCAGAGGTAGGGTACACTATTAGCTCTACTTGAGAGTGATGGTCAGGGATGGCCTTTCTGAGGTGGCCTGTAACATGAGATGAGACCAAACTAGCCAAGAGAAGAATTATCTAGGCAGGAAAAGGACTCTGTGTCAACATACAAGGGAGATGGATGGGAGCTGGTATGGAATGTTCTGTGATCTTTCCGAAGGCCTGGGAAGTTGGCCAGGATTCCATTACAGCCTGGTAATGGCACTCGAGTTGATGCGACTACCCATATTTTATACAACGTTATATGCTGATTCCAGGAACTTAAGAATGGAGATGATCCTGGATCATGTCAAGTGCTCTCTCTACGCAAGCTCTCTGCTGAAGAGCAATTTGTCGATTCCTTTATTTCCCTGTGGTTGGCTCACTTTGACACACTGTTCTGTCCTTTGCCTCTTATTTCCCTGCCTTCTCCCCCCAATCCCTTGAGATGTACCTCTCCAGCACCCTCAACAACTTCCCTTCTAGGGGAATCTAATAAACAAATCCGGGCTCACACACAGATAAAGCTCTGTTGGAACTGTGACCAACTCGTCTTCATAATCCCTGTGAGAACTTCCAACATCCCTTCCCTTCCTCGGGCCACAAGATCTACCTCAAGCTATTCAAATTTCCTTCTCTGCCAAAGCTGAAGTCATTAGTTGACTAATGGCGTGTTCCTCGGGAGCCTGGCCAGCATTGGAGCCTGGGGCCTTTGGTTAACAGGTGGTGGTTTAGAAATTCCAATAAACCAAGCATTGTTTCAACCAGCTAACAACTCCTCATCTGTGAAAATGATCTCATTTTCCTTGGAATTGAGTCCCAGAGAGAGGAGCTACAGGCCCAGAACCCCAGAGCTGTCAGGTCCTCAGTCAAGGCTCTAAACACCACCTTCCTTTCTGCATCAAATTGTTACTCTCCTCCCTTGGCCTTGGCTTCCACACACAGCTCCTGGGGCTTACCATGCTGTTCACAGCTCCGTGCTGGCTGCTCAGCTTATAATGCCCTCTATCTACATCAGCCCATCTCTCTTACAGGTGCCCAAACATAATGCAGACACTACCACCCAGGAAACCTTCTCTGCCTGTCCACATCTCACTGAACTGCCTTAGACATCCTTTCTCTGAGTCACAGTGATTAACACTTCTTTGGCCTTCAACCACACAATGCACACTTAGCTAAACCCTCCTTGAGGATGATCTCAATCTGATAATTCAAAGATGCAGTGTGACATCCCACTAGGGGATGGAAAAAAAAAATGTATTGGCATGCTTATGATGAGACAGTAAGTCCTGGAGGTGGGATTCAAATTCAGGCAGTCTGAATGCAGGAGACGAACCACACAGCATCATCACTATCTGCTGTGTTCCCATCTTAAGTACGCTCATTAGGCACGTACAGTTACCTCCCAAAGCTCTACGCCTTTGACACACATTCTCAGTGCAATAGTTTATGAGATGCAGTACTGCTCAGTGGATGTGGCGGTATCTCTATTTGAAGGGCAGAAGAAGTGTAATTATTTAGCCATCACATCACACTGCACAGAAATGACTCACATGAGCTGAGACTGCTAATATCTAACCGATATCCCATCTTACCCTCTTTCTTTTCTTCAAGTATTTATTTTATGTTTTAATTATGTGTATTTTTTTCTGTGTGGGGGTATACACACGTGAGTGTAGGTACCCAAAGAGGCCAGAAGAGGGTGTTAGATCCTCACAGATATCTGTGAACCACTGGACATGGGTGCAGCCAATCAAACTTGGGTCCTCTGTGAAGGGAGAGCCTCCATAAGCCCCAAATCATAAAGCAGTTCTTGTCCTACAGACAAGCTTGTCCTGGATCCCTATAAACTCCAACCATAAAGCTCTGCAAACAGGGCTTGCTTCACAACATCCTCCTGAGACCCTTATGGGGGAAGGATGCAAGCCCTAAACACTCTATCCAAATCCCATGAGACAACTTACACACACAAAGGTACTTAAACTCCCCTACTCTTTGGCCCAGGTGGCTACTAAAAGAGCAGAACAATAGCTCTTAACTGCTGAGCCATCTCTCCAGGCAATATGTCCTCTTTCATAACAAAAACTATGTTGTTGAAGATAATATGGCCAGTATAAAAAAGGAAGAGCAGGGGTTGAAGAGATGGCCCACCAGTTAAGAGCTATTGTACTGCTCTTGCAGAGGACCTGGGTTCGAATCCCAGAATCCACAAGGCAGCTAAGAACTGTCTGTAAGTCCAGTTCCCAGGGGATCTGACACCTTCTTCTGACCTCTAAGGGTATTATAGGACACAGGTGCACTTACACATATGTAGGGAATATACTCATACACATAAAATTTAAAAATAAATAATTAAAATATTTAAAAATAATTTTTTAAAGGAAGAACAATTAAATGACACAGACATCTCTCTCTTTTGTAGGTAGATTATTGGGTAAAATGTAAGTTAAAATTGTGAGTTGGATGCTTGTGCATACAAGCTTCTCCAACTGGACTATGGGAACCTTGGGTTGTTCAAAATTTGGACATAGATACTTGCAAATTGGTTTTACATGACTGTTACTTACATTCATTGCTTATGCTTAATAATTTGGCTCACTTCAAAAAAATGCACTAATTACCTAATTGTATGGCAAACTGAGCAACATCAATGTTATCTGAAAACAACTGTGCTCTTATATTGTAGAATCCCTTAAAAAAATAAACAAAGGAAAAAAATTGTGAGTTGGGGCTTCAAAGAACAATCTGAAATGGGAGTAATGGGCTAACGTTTTGTAGTGGTTCTCCTCTTTTTTTTGGGGGGGGGGGCTGCAAAATCTGGGTCAGCAGCAGCCATCTTACGATCCAGAAGCAGAACTGCTGAACAGAAACCAAAGAAATAGAAAAGTTCCTGGTGATACCACAGCCCAGACCAGCTCTAACTTTAACTACCCACGTTATATGCTGTTTCCAGGAACTTAAGGATGGAGCTGAGCCTCGATCGTGTCAAGTGTTCTCTCTACTCAAGCTCTCTGCTGACGAGAAGTTTGCCAGTTCTTTTTCTAGTAATTTCTAACCAAAGCTCCTTATATTACTTTGTCTCTATTACTCACAACCTAGTACAATTCTCCACTCATTTACTTTACTGTATCTGACCCTGACTACCTGTGCCACAGAGGTATGAAGTCCTCAAGAGTGAACTCCCTGTGATGTCTGGTCTGTCTCATCAACAACCCTAATATAGCACCTGCTCATTACGTCCATGAATCAACCCTGACTCACTTGCCTTTTGACTCCACGCTCCTCTCTACTACCCTATAGGCAAAGGAGGTAGAGTTAGAAAATTAGATAGCTGCCCTGACTTTAGAAGCAGAGACAGGGGAGGGAGAAAGGGTATTATGAAGGGAGAGGGGGCGACTCCAGTCACTTAAGGATGGTCTACAAATAAATGCTGAAACCTCCGCCTGCCCCTCGGCCTCAAGCAATGATGGCTTCATCCCAGGTCTGGGGAAACCCAGGGCCAGGAGCAAATTCAACCTGCAAAGCAAAGTCAGCAGAGTGCGCGAGGAAGCTGGCAGTAAATTATGCAAAGCAGCCAGCCTCCCAAGGGCTGCAATCTGAGACACCAGGGAATTAATTCATGCCTCTGCTGTCTCTTCCCCATACCTGGATGATCTCCACAAGCTGCTAAGGCTGTTGAGGTGAAAGTCTTGCCATGCCTGGGCACTGAGATAGATGCATTGGCTGTTGAGGAGGCTGGTATCTCAGTTTCTTCATCTGCACCATGTAAATAAAGCTATCATATTTCGCCTCCGGATAGGAGCTGGTAAGAGAGTCAAGGATAAAGGTGACTGAAGGAAGGCAATCACAGAACATCACCTACGCCTAATTATGTGCATTCTTGTTTTCCTCAGGCCTCTGCCTCCACAAGGATAGAAAGCTCCTTCCAAATCTTTTTTGTTTGTTTGGTTGGTTTTTCTCCTTTTTGTAATTTTTTCTTGAATTTTTGTGTACTTCCTACATAGCATCCCAATCAGTCTTAATCACTTTTATGTCCCCTCCCCCACTGGCCCCTCCCAAAGCCCCCACTGGAATTCACACATTCTGCCATTTGCATTAGGGTCTATTGTGCCAAATCGGTGTCTCTGGCCATACCTCAATGCAAGTTCATCCACTGAGCTCTAGTCAGCCTGTCCAGAGTCCCTCACTTTATGAAGACCAGCTCTTCCTCACCCAACAGTAATCAACTGCCAGTATTTCTTCAGCTAAGATTGGATTCTGCTGCCCATTTCCCCAATTCCATGCTGAGTTTGTGGCTGGGTGAGCTTGCAGGGGCCTTGTGCATGCCTGGGTGAGCTTGCCTGGGCCTTGTGCATGCCTGAGTGAGCTTGCATGGGCCTTGTGCATGCCTGGGTGAGCTTGCATGGGTCTTGTGCATCCTGACACCAGTTTTGTAGGTTCATAGAAACATATAAACACACTGGGTGGTGTTCTGTTTTCATATGGTCATGCATCACCTCCCTAGCTCTTACAATCTTTCTGCCTCCTCTTCCGAAATGCTCCCTAAGCCCTGAGTGAGTGAAGCTTAATATAGGAGACCTGTCCATGGACCCATACTCTCAACAGTTTGGCTATTTATGACCTTTTGAGTTCCTGGCCCTCTGTAACATGAGTTGAGCTTCCTTAATGACAGCTAAGAGATTAATTAGTGTCCTCCCTTATTCTATGTTGCCTGAGCCTTAGACTTAGAGGTTGCATTGTAGATGTGCTACTTAGGCTTGGGCAGTTCACAGACACTGTCTATGTGTGAGCAGTTGTGTTACTCTGTAATAGTCTTCATCTGGTACAAAATAAACTTCCTTAATGAGCGATGTCTGGGATTTTTGTCTGTAAATATAAGGATGTATATTTTGCACTTAGTAAGAAGTTACACTAGTCTAGGGATGTGACAGCCTTGGGGTTTTCGTTAAGATCTATGACCTCTTCATCCATGTGTATTTGACTATGCTTACAGTACCACCCATGAGTTTTCTCCCTCTGAGTGGGCTTTAAGTTCAATTAGTTAATCATCGATTGCCCCTAAGATTAAAGTGCCACTACTGTACCAATGTTGTATGTTGTGCTGGATATTGATGTGCATATTGATTTTTTTTTTTTTTTTTTTTTTTTTTTGGAGAAAACCACTCGGACTGTGCTCTCTCCCTCTGACTCCACTGGCAGCAGAGCCGAACGACCATCAGTGGCAGGCGACCTTCTTTACAGCAACTCTCAAGCCAACTTCACGCTTAGGAGAAAACGCTACAACTCCTCCTCGTGGTTTCTGGTACTCTACACGCTCAGAGAAACTTCTCTAGTAACAAACTATAGAAATGATCCCTGAAAGTATAGTCTTGGATATTTGATCTTAAAGCTGGCATTGGACCATTCATTGCTGCTGTCCCTTAGCAGCTTGCATAGTGCTCTCCAAAGCTTCGAGAGCCAGCCTTTAAGGGACGTGGCTTCCAGGTCAGTTCTAGCTCCATTACTCTTAGTTTCTGAAGAATGTCCTATCTTCGGCAACAGGGTCTTACCTTCAAGTTCTGGGAGGCAATCAATGACTCAAAGGAAGGTTTCTCCTGTCTGGCACTGTTCTTCTTATGTAGCCTTCAGCTATTCACATGGAGTCATGTAGGGATATGTGTATTTTGTATGTGAAGTTTGTCATTAGATTATTAGACTAATACGATTCCCTCGGGTTTTTTATACTAGCTAGGCATTATTTATCTCTCCTCTCTCTCCTCTTTGTCTAATTCTCCCACCACGTCTTCCCTATTTAAAGTACCCCTGTTTTTCCATTTCTCCATTGATCATGCCAGTTTCCTATGGTTCTACCTCTCTTGAGTTCCTTCTTTCCCTTTATTCCCAAATTCCCTTCTATAACCTTCCCTTTTTTCCTCCCGTTTAAATACTCTCATTTATCCATTTCTCCCTTAGTTACACCTGTCTCCTACTCATCTTCTCTCTCAGGTTCCTTCTTCCCCTTCACCTCCCTGGGTCCTTTCCATTTTCCTGGCTCCTATAGTTACATCAGGATACACACTCACATATAAGGATTTGGTGCTAGGATGCCTTCCTATTCTTAAATTGTATATTTGTTGTTATATTTTTCTATACTCAATTATAAAGCACAGATTTAAAAAGGTTGTTTTTCAGAGGAAAAACAAGGCAATTTTCTGCAGTGGAAGAGGTGGATAAAGGATGGGGTTCGACAGCAGTGGGAAGAAAGCCAGAAGAATGGAAGACAGGATGTGTAAGGTCCACACAGTCGCTCCAAAGAGGGAAGGAAAATGGATTTGTTTCTTTGGTTGTTCGGATAGTCGATTGGTTGGTAAATTGTTTAGTTAGTTGGTTGGATAGTTGGTCTGAGAGTTGTTTGTTTGCTTGGTTGGTTGGTTGCTTTGTCAATTGTTTGTTTTGTTGGTTAGTTAGTTGATTGGTTGGTTAGTTGGTCTTGATTCTGCTATAGACAAAGGTACGCCAAGTACAGGTGGTCTTCCTTAACGTATACTGTAACTTGTAAACACTAGACATTAATGTGGTTCTCTTTTAGGAGAATTGGGTTAGAAATTTGGTGAGGGCTAGGAGTGGACAAGACTTTTACTTTTTATTTCTTTCTAAGTATTTTTCTATTTGCCATAAATGTGTTTATATGTTTTGAAAATATTTTATTAATGCTTTTGAGAATTTCATGCAATTATTTTGATCACATTAAAGACCTCTCTCCTATCTCTACCCTCACCTTATAACCTCCCACCCAATTTCATTGCTCTATTATTTGTTAAGGCCTAGTGAGTCTAATTTGTGTCCACAAATGTTCTTCAGTATGGCTCCATCCCTTGGATCCTAGTCTACATACCCAGCTTATATGTTTATTGGAAGCTTAAAATGTGGTTGACTAAAATGTGTTTTAAAATTGATCCATTTTTGACCACCACATTAATCTGTTGGGGTTTTTGTTTGTTTGTTTGGTTGGTTGGTTAGTTTTTTCATTACTATGATGAAATACCAGAAGCTAGATAACTTTTAAGAAATGAAATTTCTTTAGTGTTCAGTTTGGAAGGTTTAAAATTCAAATAGCGTGGCACTGGCACTGGTACAGGCCTCAGGGAGATAGCATCATGGTAGTGGGGGGAGAGAGAGAGAGAGAGAGAGAGAGAGAGAGAGAGAGAGAGAGAGATGGCACAAAGGAAGGAGGAGAGGAGAGGCCAATCTTGCTGTTTTAAACTACTTAGCACTTTTTTAACAATTCTCCACTTTGATTTCTTCAGAGGGGAGAGAGGGTCCCCAGTGACTTATTGTCCCCTACTAGACATCACCTCTTAAAGCACCCATCCCCTTCCACATCATCACATGGAAGCTGCCAACACCTTAATCCTTGAGGGACACACTACAAACATCCAAATCTTAGTACTCACTGTATTTCACACAGGACTCTCGCAACACTGAGAAATCTGGAGTTTTCGGTACAATAGGCAGCTCTGGCTGTGTCTACAACAATGTCATTGTTAGTAGGAAATTGACTGTGTCACTCTGCAGCTTTCCTTCCATCTAGCCCTGCCCCAGGCCTTATGAAGATCTGGAAATGGAGCTGGGTGTGGTAACAGGAATGTTAAATACAGCACGGATCCTCTCACCGTTTGTCAATCCCGGGATCCACTATCAGAAGCAATGTCATACTAACCTAACAGCATTACGTCACTGGAGGACTTGCCCATTAGCTAATTTACCCATTATAGAAGTCAGCTTGTCTGTTTAGCTAATTCCCATCTCTCACTCCCACCAACAGAAAGCGGAACCCAAAGAGAAGAGGCAAAGGATGCCCTTGTTTTTTATGGCAATTAATCAAGCATGGAGTTCCAATGACCTAAGGAGTGATCTCCACAGGAGGCTGAGCACTGAATAGCTCTGGCTGTGTTTATTTTGGTTTCTAATGTTGTGATGTTTTTGCCTATGTAGTGTCTCTACATACTTTTCATTTCATTGTTCTCCACTCTGTTATCCTAGACAGTTGTCCACATGCAGTTTCACTTTCTTCACCTCTAGTTGTGCTCCAAAAATAGCATATAGAAAACTCTAGAAATAAACAATTCATCCCAGTTTAGAGGCAAGGAGCCTTTACCTTTTGTGGGTCCTTAGATCCCCTGGCCAACATCTCCCTGGTGGAATAATCCATTACTGATGTCAGAGCTCCTGTATTGATATATTTTGCTTAAGCGCATAGTTTAAGGACTTTAGTGTTATATTTGGTTCTGAACAGAGAGTAATCCTTTTCACAGTTCTATGTCTATTAGTCAATTAAAGAAGGCAGTTTTACCAGTTTTATAAGAGATTACCTCTATAATAGTGGTCCCAATTTTTAACAGTTGGAGAGCACCCCCATCATCGTCATATTTCTCCTTGTTCTGGGGGGGAGGCAAGAAAGTCCTCTCATATCAAAACCTTTGTGCACCTAGAAAGTAAGTTTCATCAGGACCCACTATAAATAGTTGTTACAACACAGTGATATGATATCTTCCATTTATCTCGGTGCATTACCGTTTTATTTTTTGATTGTAACATGTTGTTTAATATACACATATTTACTTGGGATACCTGCCAAGAAGAGAGGCAATAAGGCCCCTGTAGCTGAAGACCTGATGTTACATGGAAAAATGCATTAGAACCACCACATGCAAGTGTGCAGTTGACTCTGTAAACCAGAAGAGTTTACCAAGGGCACTAACACCAATAAAGCAAATACGGTCTCCCTTGAGTCACGCAAGACTCCAACCGTCAAGCACCAGCTACACCTCACCTGCCTGGAAATAATGTGCAGCAAGGCAGCCTATGCCTGCTAATCCCAAATCTAATTGGTATTGGCTCCTCTCCTTGGAGGAATGACCCATGGCTGATGCCACAAGCTTACATTCCTACAGGTTAGGAGATATCATAAGCCACAGTAAGACCCCATCATATTGTAAAGGAAAAAATGTAGTTCGTGGATAACATCCATACAAACATAGTGTCTATAAGCAAAGTAAACCTACCTAACATTAATGCCTTAAATACCTCATATATCTAAGTGCTTGTGTGCTTCATTAGTATGTGGATCGAAAGGTTATTCCTCTGGACAGACTGTCAGCCCCCATGAGAAAAAAGCGACCGAACTCCAGAATTGACCAGAGTCCAAGACAACAGCTCACAGAGGAGAGTGGACTGTTTCTGCTTCTCATCCACTTGTGCCCGTTTTCTAAGCCCAGGGGAAAATCTGCGGAAGAGAGGGGGCGTGGTAGAATGTAAGGGCTGCGATTGGGGTGAAGGGTGAAACTACAGCAATGTAGTCTGGACCCTCATTTGATTAACCTGATTGAACATACAACCCCTCACCCCCCGCTGGAAGGTGGGGCTGTGGGTGTTTGGGCACAACAGCCTGCAAATTGGTTATACATGAAGGATGCTTGTACTCATGGATTATCACTTATAGCTAAAAAATGGGAAAAAAAAACTGAGAGAGATATGCAGGACAGTCATGGAAGAATGCATGATCTCGGTTGGGGTGGGGGTGGGGGTGAAGGGAAGGGGAGATATGCCTGAACTGAATTGGAAAATGATGTATGAAATGCACAAAGCATCAATAAAAAAAAATGTTGTGAAAAAAAAAAGACCAATAAATAAATAAATAAATAAATAAGCCACTGAGTAAAATACAAAAAAAAAAAAAAGAAATAAACAATTCATATAACATCCAAGTTTTATTATAATTGATTAAAATTATTTACTGTTTAGTGTCATTAATCTCTTGCTGTGCCTAATCCATAAATTAAATTTTATCAGTGGCATACATATATACAGAAAACACAGTATATGTAGTTGGGTAATATCAATGGTTTGAGGCATCTACTGAGGGTCTTGGAAGATATTTCCTGGGATATGAGGGGACCTGTTGAACCTAACTGCTCATTATAATTAGGTTAATTGCTTGACCCTTGAATTGCCCATGCCACAGCTAGTAACCAGAACTTTAGCTTCTATCCTGGTTCCCTTTGGTGAGGGCAAAGCATCTAAAGCAATCACTCAAATATGTCATCAAGAACAGGAGAGGGGGCTAGAGACATGGCCTAGCGGTTAGGAGTGCCAACCACTCTTGCAGAGGATCCACATGGCGGCTGCGAACCATCTTTAACTCCAGTTCTAGGGGAATCCGACACCCTCTTCTGACCTCCACGGCCTTGCACTACACGGGCGCACCAACCTATGCGCAGACAGTACATTCATACACATAAAATAAATAAATAAAATTTAGAAAAAAGGAGAGGCTGGGGTCAGAAAGATGGCTCAGCTATTAAGTAAGATCCCTGGCTGCTCTTGCAGAGGACCTGGGTTCTCAGGACCTACAAAGAGGCTGACAACTGTCCATAACTCTAGTTCTAGGGGATCCAACATCATCTTCTGACTTCCAAGGGCATTCCACAACATGAGTACACTTTATACACATGCAAGCCTAAACTCATACACATAAAACAAAAAAATAATAAACTTTATATAAAGAAAGGGGCAGAGCAGAGGGACTGGAGAGATGGCTCAGCAGTTTAGAGCACTGACTACCCTTCCAGAGGGCCTGGGTTCAGCTCCTTGCATCTACATGGCAGCTAATAACCATCCATAACTCCAGCTCCAGGGGAATCTGACACCCTCTTCTGACTTCCATGGACATTGTACACAGGTGCACTTACATACATTCAGGCAATATGCTCATACACATAAAATAATAAATAAGATATTGTTTAAATCCACATCTCTTTCCTGAACAAAAGGATAAGGAACAAATACTTCCCTGGGTTTCAGGAAAATGAGCTGTCCCAGAGAGTAAGGAAGTGGTCTTTCCCTCCTCTCTTAGGCAGGGGCTTCTACAGAGCATTCTCTCCTCCCCAGGCCAATAGCAGCTGCCGGAGGCCCATGCCAGCTCTACCAAACCCCGAAGAGTATGTGACACAGCACTCATCCTAGCAATCCCTGTGATAAATAGGCTGCTGATGACAGAGATGAGTTGTCAGCAACAACCATAGCTTTCCTCCTTGACTGCTTCTTCCTACTTTGGTCTTCTAGAGAACAGGACCTCTAAATTCTAGGCTTCCAGGTTGTTCCTGAGTCTGGACACCATTGGTTGATGGACCAACCCAGCCAATCACCTCAGCTACCTACCTAAAACCTCGGTCTATGGGAAGAAGTCAGTGTGATGACACAAGTGACCACCAGCCAGGATATGGGCACATACAGCATGGCCTCATAAGCTGGGGCCCCCCAAAAGACTGCCTAGTGCCTAATGCCAGTTGAGGGGGGCGGTCTGTCTGCAGGACAGTGTGCCCTGGGGTAGTGTGCTGCGCCCTCTGTTTGCCTGGCAGCTCTCAGTGGCTAAGTACTTTGATCAAATTAGAAACCAGGACTCTCAGAAATCCTAGTATTTTGATCACTAGGTGTGGTGATTTGAATGAGTGTCCCCCATAGGCTCTAGGTATTCAGATATTTGTCTCCAGTTGGTGGCGCTGTTTTTTGGAGGTCTTGGGTGTGTGGCCGTGCTGGAGGAAATGTGTCACTGGGGGCAGGCTTAGTGAGTTTTAACACGCCTCGTGGTCTATAGTTGCTCTCTCTTTGCTTCCTGTGCTCATTACGAGATGTGACCCTCGGGCTTGCTGCTCCAGCCGCCATGCCTCTCCAGCCGCCACGCCTCCCGCCACAATGGACTCTAATTCCCTGGAACCGTCAATCGTAAGCTCAAATAAACTCTTCCTTTTATAAGTTCCTTTGGTCATGGTGTTTTATCACAGCAACAGAAAAGTGACTAATACACTAGGTAACTGTGGTGAACTTACAGGAGCGTCAACTTCTTTCTCCTCTTTCCCATGATGCTGTCTTCCTCTGGATTTTCCGTGGAGTTTCCTTTCTTTGCACTTGGTCTCTGGGTTTTAATGGCTTTCCACTGATTGATCTCCTCTTCATCACTGGGCCAAGCCCCGATCTTCCCTCTGTCCGAGCCTCCTCCCCACAGCTCCTTCCTCCTCTTCTTCCTCACTATCTCTGTTCTGTAAAAATTCCTTGAACACTTCTGCCCCTGCTAGGAAGTTGAAAACCTTGTCAGAGAGAAAGCAGAGTTTGTGGATTAAAGAAAGATGCTGGTGAAGCCGGGATGTGCCCCTTAGTACCTGTGTGTCTTGGATACACAGAGCAGTCACTCTGAGCCTCAGTTTTATCCTCCTGACTATAGATATAGGGACCCCACTCACATCATGAAATCAAATGCAATGCTGTTGTGCTTTAATTACTATTAACAAAGTGCCTAGCCTGTGATATATTCTAAATAAAATTGCCAAGTATGGTCATGCAAGCCTGTTGTTTGAACTTTTAGGAGTGTGAGGCAGGAGAGTGTCAAGTTTAAGGTTAGACTGGCCAAATAGTGATTTCAAGGACAGCCTGGGCTACACGGTAAGACTCTGTCTCAAAAAATGAGCAAAATAAGCTGAATGTGGTGGCTCATGCCTTTAATCCCAGCACTTGGAAGGCAGAGGCAGGCTGATCTCTGTGAATTCAAGGCCAGCCTGGTCTACATAAGTGTGTTCCAGGACAGCTGGGGCTACAGGGGGACCCTGTCTTGAAAAGACCAAGAAAAAAAAGAGCAAGATAAATAAACAAATATTGATAAATATTTAACTTCCATTAAAGAAAAACAAAGATTAACTCAGTCTGTTCTCTCTTGTGATTTAATCTCAGATGGACAAAGGCTCCAGACTCTTCAGGAACATGGGTAGCAATAGGGTAAGCTTGTATTACTAGCTTCAAAACCGATTTGATATTCTCTATTTTGTATATTGAATCCTCGAATAATGTTCTGAAGAAAGGACCCCATTACTAGCAAAAGCATTTTTTGGAATCAGATTCAACTGACTATTCATGGACGCTTGCCCTGGAATTCACTTTTAGCTGCTCACTCCCAATGGGGGCACCCCTGACCAGGAAATGGGAGCAGTATGCGTCCACTGCTTTTCGCCTCTTTGCAACATGAAGACTTTACTCTTCTCCATTAAAAATCAAGAGTGAGGCTGGTGAGACAACGGCTCAGTGGGTAGAAGCACTTGCTACACAAGCCTGGCAACCTGGGTTTCATTCCTAGAACCCATGTGAAAAGCTAAATGTGGTGGCACGTGTCTGAAATTGCAGTACTCCTATGGAGGGGTGGGAGGCACGGCAGGAGAATCACCGTGGAAGCCTGCAGGCCAGCTCACCTGGTAGGAATACAGGTAGGAATGCACCGTGGTGGCAAAAACATGAAACACCTCACCTTAAAAAAAGAAGATGCCAGGCATAGTGACGCACGCCTTAATCCCAGCACTTGGGAGGCAGAGGCAAGCAGATCTCTATGAGTTCAAGACCAGCCTGGTCTACATAGCAAGTTCCAGGCCAGCTGGGGCTACAGGGAGACCCTGTCTCAAAAAAGACCAAAAAAAAAAGCAAGGAGCAAAGCAAGAACCAATTCCTAAGAACTGTCCTCTAATCTCTAACCTCGAGCGCTGTGGTGTGCACCCAGGCACGTTCTCTCTCTCTCTCTTTCTCTCTCTCTCTCTCTCTCTCTCTCTCTCTCTCTCTGTCTCTCTCTCTCTCTCTCTCTCTCTCTCACACACACACACACACACACACACACACACACACACACAAAACAGTAACATTTCTTCTGTGA
The DNA here is from genome assembly GCA_009823505.1 of Rhizomys pruinosus. Classification (NCBI taxonomy): domain Eukaryota; kingdom Metazoa; phylum Chordata; class Mammalia; order Rodentia; family Spalacidae; genus Rhizomys; species Rhizomys pruinosus. The sequence continues at coordinate 949,973 of VZQC01002950.1, forward strand.
AGAAGGTATAGAGGACTGTAGCCTGCCCGTCAGACTTTCTTGGAGGCTCTCCTTATGGGCTTCCGACTATCAGTTGTTGTGTTCTTGGTTTCATTTACCAGCTATTTTCTTCACATCTGAATGATGTGGTTACACCAAGGGTTTCCCACACATGTTGTGGCTGTTAATTAAATCTGACAAAGGGTTTTCTGTGCTTACCAGTGTTGTTTCACTACCTGAAATTTTGATTTATGTTACAAAATAAAGTCTGACTTTATTAGAGACAGATCAGAAATTAAAAAAAAAAAAAATGTCTATGACCTGTAACTCTCTGAGGGCTCTCCTGGAGAGAGAGGTTCCCTATAGCCTAATGTTCACAAACAGGTCCACAGGATTCAGGGAAATTCTCTTTCTGGCAGGCAAGTTCAGGTACATCCTGCTAACTACGTGCTGTTCCTGCGTGTTCCTGGCGTGTGTACTGCTGAAGGAGTTAGGGAAGGTGCTTTGAGAAAAGAAATGGAAAACAGTCTAACAGTCCTCAGTCCCATGTGGTTTTCTCATCTGTATCTGAAAAACCCCAGTTAATGGGAACTTGTTACCAAAGGTAGAAAGTGCCTGGGTAGGGATTGAAAAAGAAGCAGATAAATTCCAGATTACACAGAGTGTAACTTACTTCAAACTTTTATACAGAATTTCATCTTGGGCAAGAGACAAGACAATCTCTATATACCAGGGCAGGGAGAAAGGTTTTTGTTTTTTTTTCTTGTTGTTGTTTTTTGGTCTTTTCTAGACAGGGTCTCCCTGTAGCCCCAGCTGCCCTGGAATTCACTCTGTAGACCAGGCTGGCCTTGAACTCACAAAGATCCACCTGCCTCTGCCTCCCAAGTGCTAGGATTAAAGGCGTGCGCCACCACACCCGGCTAGAAGAAAAGTTTTATATACTAAGCTGGGCCAAGCTGGGCTTTATTTTTTATTTGTTACTTTTCTCCCTGCTGTGACAAAATACCTGACAGACACAGCATGAGGAAGGAAGGGCTGATTTGGGTTCACACTTTGAGCATAGGCGGTGGTCACACTGAATCTATAGCCAGGAAGTAGAAGATGAAGGTTGCTGCTCAGCTCCCTTCTCCATTTTGCTCAGCCCAGATCCCCAGCCCTTGGGTGTAGGGGAAAAAAGGAGGCCACGTGTGGCGTCTTTTGTGCTAAGTTACCAGCTTGTCTGTTTACACTGAAACCTGGCCTTAGGCCTCTGCATTAGCAAGCCTGTGACACCTTGAGATCAAAGGCACTCAGGAGTTCTTGTGCTCCTGATGCTAGTACTCTTGCTATGGAACTTGAGGCACGGGGTCTGAAACCAGGCCCTGAGATATGATGTCACTTTGGGTATAAAAACAGAATGCTGGGGCTGGAGAGGTGGCCTAGCGGATAAGAACTCCAAATGCTCTTGCAGAGGACCTGGGTTCGATTCCCAGCACCCACATGGCAGCTGAGGACGGTCTTTAACTCCAGTTCCAGGGGAATCTGACACCCTCTTCTGACCTCCTAGGCATTGCATGACACGGGTGCACCAACCTACATGCAGACAGTACACTCATACACATAAAAAATAATAATAATAAAAAATAAAGGTATGTGTGCCACCATGCCCAGAAAATATTATAAAACAACAACAACAACAAACCAGAATGCTGTGAATCAATAAAGGAGTCCTTACCATCTGACAGGGACTACCGGCACGTGTAAATCTTAGCCCTTGAGGCTTGTGTATTTGTTACCAGTAAATTGGACAGCGATCCATCAGACCACCAATTCGGGGGGCTGGCGTGGGGCTGGATGGCGATCAGTATCAGGTCACCAGCTGTGATGTGTGGTGAGGCCCAGTTGGGAATTAGACTGTAGAATGCCCATTGGGCGACAGTCTGGGAATTTGGCTGTAGAATGCCCATCAGGCAGCAGCCTGACATTAGACTGTAGAACGCCCATCGGGCGACAGTCTGGAGGATCCGGGGGTGCCAGCAGGGCATTGCCTGGTGTAGTTGTTAGATTTGATAACAGGGCAGTGAAAAGGTGGTCAGCCTTTGGCCCAGAGGTTAGGGCAGCTGCTGGCAACTGTCTTACATCTTCCCTTTTCCCTGTAATCTGTGTGTAGTGGAGAGATACCCACACATGGGATTGTGTCTCTTCAGTGAAACCAAAATCACCCTCATAGAAATACTCAGAGGTCTGTCTCCATAGTGATTCCTAACATGGTTAAGTTGTCAACTGAGAGTAACCATAATATGGGCTGTGGCCAATGGAAAGTGCCCAGGCTTTCTGTTAAGTCAGTCATTTACAGTCTGGGCATCAGTGGCTGGCAAGAAAGTGGATTTAACAACTTTGTTTATCCTATAGGGTTTGGAATCTGAGCCATTTTGCCAAAGTCTGTCATTTAGGTGAGTATATTCACATTTTTCCATTTAAATGTATCTTTTGTAATTTTCACACTCACACTCAGAGGCAGGTCAAATGATTATTTGTAATTTCTAGATACATAACTGAAGAGAAGGGCTCTTAGTTCATTGTCTGTTCCTGTCACAAAGTATTGAGATGGTAATTTATGAAGAGCAGAGTTTTATTTGTCCTCCAGACTGAGACTTCTACCTCTGTCTACACAGTTCCAAGAGCCATGTGGACTGGGTATGTGAGTTCACAGTCTCTGGGGAGCACCTATTACCACCCCTCACACTGCTGGCACAACGCCACATAGCCTCTCAGCCTCAGTCTCACACCACACCAAGGTCACCCTTCACGGTGTCTCCAGAACCCACCCGGCAGTTAAGGAAAGGGTCAGCACCTGTGCCTAACTTTGTTGCTGGCACTGCCGCCTGCAGTTTCCCCAGCTGCAAAGTGAAGAGAATAATCACATCTACTTCCTTAGTCTTCTCAGGTTGCTATAACAAAATGCCATAGACTGGATGGCTCACAAGCAATAGAAGTTTATTGCTTACAGTTCACAGCTAGCAGCTATCAAGGCAGGTAAAAATGATGAGTAACCCAAAATTAAGCTTCCAGAAATTCTGAGTCTGGAAGCTGGAGAATTGGCTCAGCAGTTAAAGAGCACTGGCTGCTCTTATAGAAGATCTGGGTTTGGTTCCCAGCACCCACATGGTGGCTGACAACCATCTGTAACTTTAATTCCAGATGATTTGACATCATCCTCTTCTGGCTTCTGTGTGCATTGCATGCATGTGGTGTGCCAACATGTATGCAAGCCAAACACTCATATGCATAAAATAAAAATAAATGAGAAAGACATAAGTAAATAAATAAGATTAAGATGGCAGATGCATCTTCAGAGATACAAAGCAAGTTGAAGGACAGTCAGGGCTACAAGTGAGACTGTCTGAAAAAAAATGAGAATAAATACAAATATTTTTAATTTGTAGGAAGACAAAAAAACTCCTTAAGAGAGGGATAGAACAGAAAACATTTCTTTTACTCTCTAAAAGGTAAGGAAGAAAATTTTCCACTAAAAAATAGGTCTCATTAGAGATACTGATCGCAACCACAGGTGCATTTACTCAAAATCATATTCCTGTGAGACTTAGAGATATCTTCTCCATTCTAAACCACTCAAGTGGTCACCAGAAGATTGTCTCCAAGGACTCAAAATGCTCTCCGAGGTCATGAGGACCCCACAATCCTCAACAACAAACTGTGAGCTCTCCAGGTCTTTCCAAACATTCATAGTTGACAGTACTTAGCAAGAACTTTAGTCAAAGTATAACCATTCCAAATCTCCTGACTGTACTTTCCAGTCATGTAGAGGAGCAGCCCGGAATGAGCATCTTGCCTAATGAAACACTGGTCAGCCACAAAAACACTTCCCAAAAAACCCATGGGTGCACGAAGTGACAGAACTGCCCACGATGGTTGGTGGAGTCCCTCTTTGGATCCCTCATCTCCCTTGTTGACTTTCTGCTTTCAGTCTATCAGTCTTGGCTTCCATAGCAGGAAAACATCACTACAGACCCAGCAGGGGTGTGGGCAAACCATCAAAGGGACTGGCTTCAGTTTTGGCAAACAACCTCTTGTATACTCATCCAGAAGCCAGAACTTGACTTTCACCAGAAGATGAGTTTCATTCCTACTTGGTTATTGTGGACTCTAAAAATCCTCTAACCTCAGTTTCCTCATCGCTGGGGAAAAATAATGCCTACTAAGAGATACTAGCATGCAGTGAGGTCATGGATATTCAAATGTCATGTTTTTCTTTTCCCTTAAATCAGTTTTTCCCAAGATGTGGCACACAATTAGTGGTACGTCAGAACAGCTTATGTCATAACAGACTTTTTCATTTTAATACTTACAAACAATTTAAAGGGTATTAAAAATATAATGAGCTTGTCTACCTTGCTTGGGTGAGCTGACATTTAAAATAGAGTAAAAAAATGTTAGTCAATAATTATTATAAAATAGAAGTATATACGACAAAAATAGCAAAGTACCTTAACCAAATATAAACATATAAAAAGGCAATAACTTAAGTAAAAAAAAATATTGAAAATAAAACCTGATTATAATTTTAATGTTTTGCATTTCCCTATTTATTTCGTGTGCATGTGTATGGGCTGGGAATGCATGCCAGCCTGTGCATGCGGCAGTCAGAGGAGAACTGGCAAGATTAGGTTTTCTCCTTCCAACATGGGTCTTGGGGATTGAACTCAGGTCACCAGGCTTGGTAGCAAGTGCCTTTTTCTACTTTACAAGCTATCTCACCAGACCCAGGATTACAATTTGAAAACTAATGCTCCTGACCACAAGAACTAGTCCTGTGAACCTCATCCTTGGGCCTCTTGGAAGAAGGACCTGGGATCTTTTGTCCTACGCCACACAATCCTTTGTTCTTAAGAACCCAGTGTTATTTCTGGTTGTGCCATCAAGTTCAGTTATTCTTTTCATGAAGGTTTAGTCTGCCTTATCTTATGGCCGTAACAAATCATGTAATAGACTGGGTTTTCCTATTTGTGTTCACAAGAAATCTTAAAGCCCAACTTGGGACCAGTTATGAAATATGTATAAGACTGAGTCACAGCCACTGTTTATCAGCCTCATTCCTAATCTACCGTCATTTCGATGTTTAGTTTCTCTTTTCCTTTTAACTTTACCATCTTCCTATATGTTCATACCCTCTTATACTATCTGAAATTTGAAATATGGGAAGAAATTAATTTTAATATCCTGAGCTTCTGTTCTTTCTTTCTTTCCTTCTTTTTAATTTAATTTTATTTTTTTGGTGCTATTATTCTCTAGGCAAAATTTGTCCTTAAGGCCAAGGGATTTTTCATTCTGAATCTTTCTGTACCCCTAGATTAATAGTACTTTGAGTATGTTTTAATAAAGGTGAAACAATCAGTCATTTAGCATCATTTTTAAATTGGTCCTTGTCCTAGCCATGCTTTTCAATGCTATATAACTAAGATACAAACAAATCATTATAATCATTTCGTATCTGGACAACCCCTGGACTTTAAAGTACAAAAGAAAGCGGGAGTTGTGGTAGGTACTGAACTTCCTTTTTTTTCCTCAAAAGCCAAGGCTTTGCTGACAAAAAAAACAACAACAGAAGAAGAAAAACCCAACCTAAAATTATACCAAAATGTGGTGACATCAGAACACTGAGGGCATCTTACTGTGACAGAAGTTCATGCTACACTGAGTCTCCTAAGATAGCAGGTCTCTCATGACCCCTCTCCTGCACCTACCAACATTTTCTCCAGTAACATTAGATATTTCTCCCCCCACATAGAGATAATCTGTATTCTACCTGTTATAAAATAAAATCACACAAAAATATTAGGACCTATTTACATGCGACAAAAACCTAATTTAAGGGATTGGAGAGGCAGGTCAATGAGTAAAATGCTTGCTGTTCAACCATGAAGGCTGGAGTTGAGAAAGCCAATACTCACCCACACAAATGCTGGGCATGACAGCCCACTTGCAGTCCCAGCATTCTGAAGGCAGAGAAGGGATCCCTAAGAAACTTTGACTAGCTAGACAGGCTAAATTGGGTTTGAGTGAGAGACCCTGCCTCAATATATAAAATGAAGAGCAATCAATACCTGGCATCAGCCTCTGGCCTCCACACTATGCTTCCACACATGTACCCACACTTGTACACATATGTACACACATACATGCACACATGCAGGTACACCCATACATACATACACAGAAATCCAATTCGACACAAACCAAAGACAACAAAGATGGTGGCAATGGAGGTCATTAGAAACTGCTCTGGTGGGGCAGTACCTAGGCTGGTAGCTTGCCTAGGATGCTGGGGGCCCTGGGCTTGATCACCAAGCAGCACCACATGTACTGGGCAGGGTGGCTCACACTTGTCATCCCGACACTGGGAAAGTGGTGTCAAGAGGAGCAGAAGTTCAAGGTCGTCTTCAGCTACCGAGTGAGTTCGAGCCCAGCCTGGGCTATGTGAGACCCTGTCTCAAAAAGTACATAGGTATCCTTCTCAGATGAAGATTGAACAACCAAAGCAACATGTGAAGGTTAAGCCTGAAAGAACTGTGGAAGCAGCAGGCAAAACATCATCGACTCCTGTACCATCCTGCCTCTGGTGAACCTTTCTTATAAGAGCCTAGCCAAGAACATAGTCAACCATTGCTCCAGGACCTTAAATCTCACAAGTCACAAACCTAGAGTAGAACTGAGACTTATGGTCTCTAGTCTAAGTCAGAAATTCCACCAATGGATCTAATTGGCCAATCTCAGGTCATGTGCCTATCACTGACCTCATTAGCTATAACCCAAGTTTGGACATGCTGATTGGCCTAGTATAGTTCAAGCGCCTATCTCTGAGCCAATCAACAATGACCAGGAAGGAACATAATAAAAAGATGGCAACTCCATGTAAGCCCCATGATTAGAGTAAATATAGATCTCAGAGGAAAAGTGGATGGAAACAAATGAACGTGAGAAGTAATGGAAAATCATCATAGAGGAGACACACAAACCAGGATCATCAGACAAATAGAAGATTTCTAGACAATCAAGATTTTAAACCTCTGGCTGAGATGTAGTTCAGTGATTAAGTGCATGCTTAGTGTGCGTTCAGGCACTGGGTTCAATCCCAGCAACAAATAAAGTAAAATAATAAAAGACAGGCTGATGAGATGGCTCAGCAGGTACACGTGCTTTCCACCAAGACTGACAACCTGAGTTCAGTCTCCAGGACCCACATGGTAGAAGGAGAGAACCAGTTCCTCTAAGCTGTCCTCTGACCTCCACATGCATGCTGTGGCAAGTGTGCACCCCCCCCACACACACACAGATACACAATATCTGTGAATAAATAAATAATAAATGTAATAAAAATTGTAAATAATAAAATAAAGTACATTTATATCTAAAAATATTTCCATAATAATAACTTTGGTCAGTTGTAAAAGCCTTCTCTCACTAGCCTAAAATATATCTCTGTTATATTTACTCTTCTTGAGGCTACACCATATTAAATTACTTTCCAACAAGCTGACTACTATAACTTTGTTTTCTCTGATTGATCATTCCCTGATGGTAGAAGTTGTCTTGCTGATGTCATCATAGAGACTGTTGTTAATTTATTGTTCCCAGAAAGCATATTTGCATTTTAACTGGGGTTTACCACAGGCAAATTCTTATTGTAATGTTAGGAATGTCAAACACAAACTATCCAGCTGGAGAGATGGCACAATGGTAAGAGCGCATGCTGCTCTTACAGAGGACCCAACTCCAGCCTCAGGGAATCCAATGCCTTCTGAACTCCTCAGGCCCTTGCACTCACGTGTAACATATTCACACGCACACACACACATATACACATATGTGTATGTGTGTGCGTGTGAATAAGTTTAAATAAAATAAAAATGTTTTAAAGTCTAAACGAGGGCCTAAATGCTGAGACATCATCTCTAATCCCTGTTGGGTTTTCCATTTCCATCCTCATTAGTTTGGGTCTGCTGATAGACATAGGCACGGATTATCTGGTGAGGGGCGGGCTGGGTTACACTGTGGTAAATACCACAGATTCTGGCGCCAGAAATAATGGATTATACGTTGTTTGTAAGTGAGCGCAGGAGTGATGTGTGCTAGGCACAGATGCCATGACCTTGAAGACGTTGTGCTAAGCAAAAGAAGCCACTCTTGGAGCGGGAGAGATGGCTCAGCAGTTAAGAGCACTGGCTCCTCTTCCAGAGAGCCGTGGTTTGATCCCTAGCACCCACGTGGCAGCTAACAACTGTCCATAACTCCAGTTCCAGGGTCTCCAACGTTCTTTTCTTACCTCTGTGAGTATTGCACAACATGGATTCACTCACATACATGAAGACAAAATATGCGTGCACGTAAAATATAAATAATAAATAATTCTTTAAAAAGAAAGAAGCTGATCACAAACGAACACACACTAAATGTTCACATTTATTTGAGGTTTCCAGAACAGAGAAATCCTGATGCCAGTGTTAAGTCTGGGCTTCCCAGAATTCCAAGGGACACACAGATGTCCACTTCCTCCAGAGGCTGTCAATCTTCTGACCTCCTCCCCTGTACCTGAGGTCCGGCCTCCTGGCTATAAAGGGGTGTGCCTCCGTCGTCATCTTGCTGCTGCCTCTACCCCACTATGTGCCAGCCCTGGCAATTCCTGAAGTAATGTTCCTGGAGTGACTAAGCCTCGTGTGCCTGTCTTTTATGTGGGGGGGTGAGGGGGGTTTTCACCATTATACTCTAACAGCCAGGGCAGAGGATGGTGCAGGATTGGTATGTGAGTGACAGCTAAAGGATGGGACGGCATCTTCAGCTGATGAAATGGTTGAAAGCCTCACTGAGAGTTCACATGCATGAGTCCACTAAGAACCACTGAAATGAGAACACTTAAAATTCGTACACTGTAAAGTATGTGGATTACATCTCAATAAAGCTATTTAACAGAAAAAGAAAAAATAACACCACCAGATTTCAAAGATGTAGTACAATAAAGTCACAAATCCCATTAGTTCATTTTTGTACTGATGCTGCATGTGGTACTGCACACCTGTAATTCCAGTACTAAGGAAGCAGAGCAAGTGGATCTCTGTGAGTTTGAGGCCATCCTGGTCTACAGAGTGAGTTCCAGACCAGTCAAGGGCTATGCTGTGAGACTCTGTCTCAAAAAATTTATTTTAGACTGGCTAGGATAAAGAAAACAAATGATACCAAGTGGTGGAGAGGTTGTGGGGAAAGGGGAACACTCATCCACTGCTGGTAAGAATGTAAACTTGTACAGCCACTGTGGAAAGCAGTGTGGAGAACTCTTGGAAGACTTGGAATGAACTTGCCACCTGACCCAGCCATACCACTGCTGGGCGTGTACCCACAAGACTCATCTTACCGCAGAGATACATGCACAGCCATGTTTATTGCAGCTCTCTTCACAATAGCAAGGAGCTAGAACTAACCCAAGTGCCCCTCAACTGATGAGTGGATAGAGAAAATGTGGTACATCTACACAATGGAGTTCTATGCAGCAGTAAAGAAAGATGACAGCATGAGCTTTGCAGGTAAATGGCTGGAGCTTGAAGATATCATGCTGAGTGAAGTAACACAGTCTCAGAGAAACAAATGATGAATGGTATCCCTCATCTGTGGATGTTAGTGCCAATTACCTAATTGTATGGCAAACTGAGCAACGTCAATGTGATATGAAAACAACTGTGCTCTTATATTATGAATACCTTAAAATATAATAAATAAAAAATATATAAAGAAAAAAAATATTTTACAGTGATTACATTTTGAGATGATCATGTTTCAAACAGGTGGGGTAATATAAAACATCATTAAAATTAATTTCATCTGCTTATTTTTTATTTATTATTTTATGTGTATTTGTGTACTGTCTGGATATAAGTAAGTACACCCATGTCATGCAATGCTGTGGAGGTCAGAAGAGGGTGTCAGATTCCCTTGGAACTGGAGTTAAAGACAATTCTTAGCTGCCATGTGGGTGCTGGGAGTCAAACCTGGGTCCTCTGCAAGAGCAGTCTGTGCTTTTAACCACTGAGTGATCTCTCCAGCCCTCATCTGCTTATTTTTTAAGATGACTATTAGAAAATTCAAAGTGTCATCCATGAGGCTTGTCTTACAGATGCTAGACAATCTTGTTCTGTCGACCTCAAGCAAGTGACATAAATTCTCCAAACCTCAATTTCCTCTTCCCTTCCAATGTTGCTATAATGCTATTGACCTCCTGGGGCTGTGTAAAGATTAAATGAGATAATAATTTAAAGAATTCAGCATAGGAACGCTAGCTCTTATAAATGTTAGCTCTTAGTGTCAGGAAAACCCCTGGGTATTATTCAGTGCCGTGGATTATCAAAAGCCCCTTGAGAACCCTTGAATTTATTTTATTGTCATAAAATTATTCTTTAATTGGGTATGGCGAGTCACACCTATGATCCCAGAACTTGGAATGATGAGGCAGGAGGATTGCCATGTGTTGAGATTAACCTGGGATATATGGTGAGTTCTGGGCCAGCATGGGCTATAGAGAGTGAGACCCTGTCTCAGGAAAAAAAAAAATATATGATTAGGCATGACATGAGTACTGTAAGCTACTGCAAGCAGAAGCCATCAGTGGCCACCATGATGAATTACTGCTCATACACTACCCTGGTTATTGAAAATTGAATCTGAGCATCTTTACTGTGGGCTTGAGCTCTCTACTTGGCCACGCAGGTCCTACAGCCATGGCAGAGCCTCAGCTTTGGTCACCTGTTGGTGCTGAAGGCATCTGAGTTTGGATCTGATGCTAAACTGGTCCAAGTCATTCACTGCTCTGATGAAGAAACTGGGCTCCAAGGAAGAGGATATTCTACTTGTGTGGCAGGGTTTGGTGTGCAGTGTGCTAGGTACTGCCTTGCGCACACAGAAGCACATCTAGAAATCACAGATGGGGGACTGCAGCATGGGCTGTCCAGCTAGGCTTCTGACTGGGAACACTTGGAGGTCAGGTCTTGGTAGGACTTTAAGTGTCTGTTAACACACTGCCATTGTAACTAACAAATGGTCCCTGGAGGTTATGGTCCCTGTGGTGGAACACCACTGGATCATTTCGGTGGAGAGTGAGGGAGTAGCCTGGTCCAAAACACCCCAAGTCCAGCTCTGGGTAGATCTGCCCTTGTCCATCCCTTCAGTTTGAGACTTCTTAGTTACCTACTCATATTTGTCAATGTTCTCGATAGAAATCCAACATCCCTTGGTATAAGTACATTAATGAATATAATATAAAGCAATTCTAAGTCAAAAAGTTTATGTAGATAATGTTTATTTTATCCTAATGCCTGGGTGAGTAAGATGACTCCTTTGGTAAAGGTGCTTCTGCCAAGATGGATGACATGAATTTAATCCCCAGGACCCAGACGTCAGATGGAGAAAACCAACTCTCACGAACTGTACTCTCACATCTCCACACATGCCATCGTGTGTCTATGCTCATGTATGTGTGTTTGTGAGCATATATACACACACACACACACATACACACAAATGTTATTTTTAAAAATGTAAATGCTAATGCATTTATTGGACCAGAATTCATCCAGGGAGAAAGGGATCAGACATATAAATAATTTCGAGGGGGAAGAAAGCATTTATTTAGCTGACAGGTTACAGTTCATCGTTGATTGAATTGGGGCAGGAACTTGCGGCAAGAACTTGGAAGCAGGGATTGAAGCAGAGGTTATGGAGGAGCGATGCTGACTGCCTTGCTTCCCCTGGCTTGGTCATCATCTATCTATCTATCATCTATCTATCATCTATCTATCTATCATCTATAATCTATCATCTATCTATCTATCTATCATCTATCTATCTACCTATCTACCTTTAATATTTTTTTTGGTCTTTTCAAGACAGGGTCTCCCTGTAGCCCCAGCTGTCCTGGAACTTGCTCTGTAGACCATTCTGGACTTGAATTCACAAAGATCCACCTGCTTCTGCCTCCCGAGTGCTAGGATTAAAGGTGTGTGCCACCACGCCCAGCTTCTTTAATTTTCTACTGGAACTGATCATCTATTTTTTGTAAATTTTTAATTGAATTTTTGTGTATTTCATGCAGAACATCTCAGTCAACTTTGTACTCTCTTCCCCATCGGCACCCTCCCATATCTGACCCCATTGGAATTCACACATTCTGTCATTTGTGTTAAGGCCTATCGTGTCAACTTAGTGTCCCTCAGTGCAAGTTCATTCACTGGGGTCTACTCGGTCTATGTTGCAGAGTCCCTCCCTTTAAGAAGATCAGCTCTTCCTCACCCAGCAGCGATCAGATGATAATAATTCTCCAAATGATTCTTCCCCACAGTTCACGGTACAAACTTTAGGAGAAAACCACATCTGTCTCCTTTCATTTCCTCCCCAGAAGCCCCTCTTTTTCCCACCCAGGAGTGTCTGCCCCTGGTCAGCTATGCCCTTTTGGGTCATAAAGAAAGTATCCAAAGAGCAGGGAGAAACGGGAGACACAGTGGAAAGCCGCATGACTTGCCAAGGGCCTCTGCTACTTGGCTTCTCTCTGTTCTCTCTTGTCTGGACACACAAGCATCTAACCACAGGCTGCTTTGAGGGCACAGGGAGTTGAGACTGAAACTGAACTTTTGCATGGGGACTCCAGGTCTCTAAAACACTGTTGTTGTTGTTTTTTCTTATGGTCTGGGAATCACCACCAGAACTGAGTGCCTGCCTGTGTGGACTTGGGTTTGAAGACCTCCCCAGAATAACATGCCGTCAAGGGCGGGCAGGCCCTTCCATAAACACAGAGGTGAACAAGGCTCCCGGCCCTTCACTTCCTATATGTAAACCTCAAAGACTGACACACTGTCCACCAGCAGATAACCAGACTAGTTCACTGTCATGTCAGCAAGCCCTTCCTTCCTGCTTCCCATAGAGCCTGAGTCCAGCTTCCAAACCACCTCACCATTCTTCAAGATCTTGCAGTACCCACAGTCTAGAATGTCCTTCTGCTCTATTCCCTATGTCCAAAGCTAGCTGCCTTAAAGACAATCGTAAATGTCACCCCCCTCCCATGAAGCCTATGATGATTCTTCTAGTCAAATAATAGTGGTAATAGACTTGATTAAAAATATCCTCAGTAATAATAGCTAGCTATCAAGTGCTGGTCTAGGAAGGCACTGGGCTCAAAACTCACATTTGTAATCTCAACAACAACAACAAAAAAATTCATGCACTGTTTCCAAGGTTTTAATCAGCAGTGTCATCAAATTCAACACTCAAAGGTGTTTATTTAGTGAGAATATTGTAAAAGTTTTTGAATTTGAGTACATTCACATGGGATGTTACTTCACAGTATTTTGATGTTGCCAGTACAGTTGAGTATCACACGCATCACTCTTTCAGTTTCCTAGCTCAGGATTCTCTGTCCTTGTTAACTTTATCATAATAAGGGGACTTTACTTCAAGTCTTAGCTCCAGAAAGTTCGAGTGGAACAAAAAGAGAATGGGAATAAATGAAAATTCTGTCCAAATACAATGATTTTGAGTGGATGTATAGGAAAATTACATCTAAGTATCTAGAACTATAACTGAAGCCACTTCTGTGTGTTAATTTAATCACTAGGACTAGGGCTGGAAAGATAGCTTAGCAGTTACAAGTGCTTGCTAGTATTTTGGAGGACCAGGGTTTGGTTTCTAGCACCCACGTAGATAGCAACCACTTATAACTGTAACTCCAGGGGATCTGACACCCTCTTCTGGCCTCAGAAGACAACTGTGTGCACTAACATGCAGACATACACACATACATATAAGTAAAAAAAAAACAAATCTTTCTAATTACTAAGAATGCTGAACGAGTTCTCACAGCTTTTGAAAGTGCCTGAATATCCGTTAGGCAATGTTTTAATTAACAGAGTAGTCCCTGAGCACTAGTTGTGGGTCTAACATTGTTCCAAACACTGAAGACATAGAAGAGGAAGCAAATAACAGGCTCATGACCCAAAGCAATGTAAAATATGTTTATCCTGGAAAACAGTAATACAAAAACAGCATATCTATAGCATGCAGGTTCTCTATGTGCAGAGTTCTCTTTCTCTCTCCTCTCTCTCTCTGTCTCTTGTTCTCTCTCTCTCCTCAATCCTCACAACAGCCCTTGAGATAGACATTTAAAAAATACCCCCTTCATATTGTTACATATTGTTACATGTATACACATGTAACAATAATGATCAAAGGAAAGAACAAGAAATTGAGAGGGAGTGAGGGGAACATGAGAGAAGTTGGGGGGAGGGGAGGGATGGAAATAATGCAAAGACAATATTCATGTATGAAATTCTCAAAAATATAAATGGGAAAACTAGAAAACTAATGATTCCTGTGTTAAACATGAAGAAATGGCCCCACCACAAGACTGAGTGCCTTACCCAACATCATTTTAACAACACACAACAGAGTGTGTATTGTATTAAGCATCTGGATTCTTGGGATCTTTATGTTTAAGTATATCCTGTATGCTTCCTGAAACACATTTCTTTAACCACACTGTATAGTAAGGAAACAAAATGTGGTTATTCATTCATTTCTTCTCTATAACGCTTTTGTCAACAGCCTATATATTCCTGAATTTGGTTGCAAGGAAATCTCCTCTGATAAGGAGACTACATTTCAACAGGAAGAATACACCAAGTGCTCAGAAGACATTAAAGGGCAGGAGGGGAGAAGTTCTCTAATACAGACCAATCCACGTCTGAAATGGCTATACAGCTGATGTGTTGCTGTCTGTCGTTCCTACCCCCAACACCCACAATAAAGTGCCCATTTTCTGCAGGGTTTCATCATGACAACCAATTTCCACATGTCACAGTGTGCCAAAAGTCAGTGCTTCCGGATGGCCACACCTTTCAAGGAGAATGTAGGCCATTTCGATATGATAAACTACAAGTGCCAAACTTTCAACTTTAGGATTTTTTTCCCCATTAAAAAAAAAAAAAGTGTCTCATTCCGGTCATCTGCAAGAGCTCATCTTCAGTCCAAGTGCACGCCCTATGTCTGAAATGGAAATACATCCTACCTGTGAGTGAGGACCTTCTCCATCCCTCACTCAGAACAAGCCACCTCGAGGATGATGTAAGGAAAATCTCCCTGTGATTTCGCCACTGGCTCCACCAGCCAGGAAGATTTGCATACATTATGTCACACGGAAAGAGAAAGTCCAATGGGCTTGAAGTCAACTGGTTCTACTAGCTGCTGTCCTTTGAGACAGCATCTGTGTTTGTATTGCATCACTGTGGTGGGGCATTCCACAGACAGAGGGCTGATCATTAGCCCTCACACTTTCTCTCCCCAAGAATGAGAAGCAGCTAAGGAAGTAGACAGGAGAAGACGGGCAAGGAATGTGCTAGCAGGGCTGGGTATCGGGGTTTCTTCTGTACATTTCAACTCGCCTAACCTTCGACTGCCTTCTGACAGAATGCTCCTAATCACAGCGGCAACGCCTATAGTTAGCCAGCTTAACTGCAGGTCTGACCAAAACCAACCCCTTGGAATCCTGACATATTACATGGTCATTTCCTCTCTGTTTCTCCTGGCATGCTTTCACACTGTTGCTGAAGATCTGTATGCTTCTCACCTCTCCTCTCCTCGATCTAAATGAGCCTGAGTTAGCACTTGGGTTCATCACTGCTGATTTGAACTTCAAAAGGGGGCTATAGCTGTCTTTCTTATTTTATGTGTATGAGTGTTATGCTTGCATGTGTTAAGTGTGTCCATGTTGTGTAGGCCTCAGGGAGGACAGAGAAGGGTGTTGAAACCCCTGGAACTGGAGTTAGGCACTGTTGTCAGCTCCCACGTGGGTGTTGGGAATCGAACCTGGGTTTTCTGCAAGAACAACCAGTGTTCTTAACCACTGGGCCATCTCTCCGGCTCCCTCAAAAGGGGTTATGAGTGGATGAGGGGAGATGGTTCTGTCAGTAAAGTGCTTGTCTTACAAGAATCAATACCTGAGTTTGATCCACATAATTCACATAAAAGAACTCTGTGGCATGTGCTTGTTGTCTTCGCACTGGAGAGGTTGAGGCCAAGGTGGAGATGGGTAGATGCCTAGGATGTGCTGACCAGCCAGTCATTGAGAACCTGCCCCCCAAATAAGGGGCCTATACAGTGTTCCCTTGCACACACACCAAAAGGAAAGAAAACAGCCTTCTTCCTTGGACTTTTCACACAAAATGTGCTTAGATACTGATTTGATACTTTGATACAAAGGAATATATTTCATAGCCTGAAAATTGTGCTTTGCGAACTCCGCTAGCTCACCCCAGGGTACCACAAAAAAAGTACCTGTTCTTGGGAGTATTGTGACATAGTTGTAGTCTCGAAGGCACACAGGACACAGATATATTGGACACTGCACAAACTCCAGGTGTTCACTTTCAATAGCTTCTGCTACATTCCTTTTGATGATGGCATATTTGGGGGAATCCATCCTTTGAGCAGTTGTTACTGTAACAAAAAGCAAGTGCTGCAAGGAAATCAGTGTGAGACTGGAAATGAGGGTGATGGTAGCCGATTGGATTCCAAACTGAAGAAGTGTCCAGCACACACACACCACTAGGTGACTGTGGGAATTCGAGAATGCAATAAAGATACCAGTTCTTTCTTTCAATACATGGATATCATGTGTTTTCAAATGGCTGCTAAAAAGGTTTTATGATACAAGTCTTTTGAGTTATTTGACTTTTATTTAAAAATAAAACTACAGGGCTGAAGAGATGGCTCAGTGGTTAAACACACTGGCTGCCTTTGCAGAGGATGTGGGTTTGATTCCTGGCACACATGATGGCTAAGAATCATCTGTAACTCCAGTTCCAGGGGATCTGACATATTCTTCTGACCTCCATGAGCACTGCTCTACACAAGTGCACTTACACACATGCAGGCATAATGCTCATACACATAAAATTAAAATAATAAATAAAATATTAAAAAATAAAACTGCTAGATACTTCTGCAGACCTATGAACACACAGATGATCTACTCTGCACTCAGGGCTTTATAAGCTGAGATGGTTTGGGAACTTCTGGTTAAATCAGTCTTTTTCCTCAGCTCTGTGGACCTCATCTGTACCTGATCTCATTACAGAGCATGCTGGAGTCTTTTTAATTGTTTTTTTTTTTTTTTGGACATTCTACCACGCCCCCTCTTCTACAGATTGTTCTCTAGGCTTAGAAAAGGGGCACGGGTGGACGAGAAGCAAAACAGCCTACCTTCTCTGGAGCTGTTGTCTTGGACTCTGATCAACTCAGGCTGTTTCCTTTCATGGGTTGACAGTTTGTCCAGGAATAATCTTTCAATTCAGTGATTTGCCTGTCTTTCTGTGCTATGTGGTACTACACGGGACCTTTTAACTGCACATCTAGCACACACTGCTGTCTAGGCCTCTTGGGACATCTTCCCCTCTGTCCTCCCCACTTGACTCACACCGACCTCTTTTCAGTTCCTCAAACACACCAAGCCCTTTCCCATCCTGAGAGCTTCTTGCTTTTTTCTCATCCAGTTTACGTTTGGGTCTCCTTTCAAATGTCATCTCATCAGAGAGGTCTTCCCCAGTCTCCTCAGGGGAGATTGCTTCTGTAAGTCGATTATCTCTGAATGCTGGGGGACCCCATTTCTGTCATATGATTTTGTCTTCTGGACATGCAGTTGTTTCTAAAGGGGGGGGGGCAATTCCAGGCTTCCTGTCTCCAAAAGATCAACAAATACACAGAGGTTCAAGTCCTTTAAATTAAATGTCAGTGCGCCTGCGTGTAACTTACACACAGCCTCCCATACACTGTACCACTTCTAGATGACTTTTTTCCAATTTTTAATTTTTTTAACAATAAGTAATAAGTTATGAGTACAAGCATCCTTCATGTAGAACCAATTTGCAAGCAGCTATACCCAAACCCACACAGCCCAAGGCTCCCACCATCCAGCTGGTGGGGCTTATATGTACAATCATGTTGATCAAATAAGAGTCCAGTCTATATTGCTGTAGTTTCACCATTCACCCCAATTGCAGCCCTTACATTCTACCACGCCCCCTCTTCTGCAGATTGTTCTCTAGGCTTAGAAAAGGGGCACGGGTGGACGAGAAGCAAAACAGCCTACCTTCTCTGGAGCAGTTGTCTTGGACTCTGATCAACTCAGGCTGTTTCCTATCATGGGTTGACAGTTTGTCCAGGAATAATCTTTCAATCCTACTAATGAAGCACAAGCAATTAGATATATAGGTATTTAAACAGTACTCATTATTATGGTAGGTTACTTTGGTATAGACACAGATGTTTGGATGGTATGCTAATCCATGAATTATATTTTTTTCTGTAAAAGATGACAAGGTCTTACTGTGGCTTATAACTTCTCCTAACCACTAGAGGATGTAAGCTTGTGGCATCAGTGAATTATTCCTCCAAGGAGAGAGCTAATAGCCAATTAGATTTAGGATACTGAGTACAATATAAACGGCATGCAAATAGCTCTTATGCTGTTTAGGAATAAATGATCAAAAATATCTGCACATGGTCAGTAAAGACTAGCTCTTTCCTGCTCACTGTTTCTGCTGGACTGGCTGGGCAACAACCTTGGATCCACCTGTGCCCACCTCCCAGTCCAGGGCTGCTGTTTCAGATGTGTGACTCCTTGCCTAGCTTTTCTTTGGGTTCCAGGGATCTGATCAGATCTGCATGCTTATGTAGCAAGCACTTTCCCCGCTGAGACATCGCCTCAGTCCCAGATTAAAGATTTTTAATACTGAGAAGAAGAAATCCCAATGTTAAACTTCATATTTGCTTTTAGGTTCCAGTAAATATGACTTCTTTGTTATAATTATCTTTTTGTTTATAACTTGTTTTTTTTAATTTGTATTTATTTTTGTATGTATATGAATGTACTGTCTGCATGTGGGTCTGTGCACCCATGTCGTGCAATGCCACGGAGGTCAGAAGAGGGTCTCAGATTCCCCTGGAACTGGAGTTCTCCTGGAATTGGAGTTACAGACAGTTCTTAGCCGCCATGTGGGTGCTGGGGATTGAACCCGGGTCCTCTGCAAGAGCAGTTGGTGCTCTTAACCTCTAGGCTATCTCTCCAGCCCCCATAACTTGTTTTTATTTATTATGTATCATCAGTACATATTGCTATAAAATCTTGACATTTGTTTTTTAAAAAATTATCTGTTTTCTTTCACTAATACAACCAATAAAATTCTGTTTGGGGCTGTGGGGGTGTCGTTTTTGTTTTGTTTTGTTTTTGAGACAGGGTCTCCCTAGTTGGCCTGGAACTTGCTATGTAAAACAGGCAGATCTCAATCTCACAGAGATCTTCCAATCCATACAATTCTAATATAACATAATTCAACAGTCCAAAGTTGGTTGAATTTTCAAGTGTAGAAACCCATGGATATAGAGGACAGATTATTCATGCTTAGCGCCTGGAAATGAGAGCCTGGAGCTGATCTGCTTATCATCATGTTTAAAGAGCCCTACCACGGCGCCTGGTACATAACAGCTCCTCAGTACATTTTTAGGGGTGGAAATACAGACTAGTGGTGGTATATGTAAACTTCTGGATTCAGTCCCCAGCACCAAAAAAATAAATAAATAAAAATAAATGGTGGGTCAGAAGGAGGGTTGAGACTAATCCCAGTCCTGCTGCATTTTTGGCAAGGAAGTTACTACTTTGTCTCTTATCCCCTATAACTCTGTGTCTTTGACTGTTAAGGGTTGTTATGGGGACTAACCATAAAGCTCTTTAGGCTCTGCCTGGTAAGACACAGGCATTCTCAGTGTGTTAGCTGTTAGTCATAGAATGGCATTCTAGGTTTGCCTCCTGACTGCCTATGTACCATCCTTAGGAGGAGTTTCTACCTTAGAAACTGACAGATTCAGGTGACTCTGGTTCATTTTAGAATGCAAGGTTTATTACAAAAATGATATTGGGTAATTAATTCCCAGGGCCATCAGTGTTACCCGCTCAAGTCATGACTGGAACCAAAAGGAATCTATTATGAGACTTTGCTCAGGTGGATGACGGAAATGAATAATCTTTGCTGGATTTTTGCCAGTTCGTCTAGACCTCCTGGTCCATAGCCACACACACAGCTATGGGCACTGCTGTTACCCCCACACATACCCTTGTTTCCTTTCAACCAGCCTTCTCATGGTTTTGATGTAAAAGCCATCCCACTGAACACTGGTGTTTTTACAATGCTACCCAAGCAGCCCTGGGACCCACATTTCTCCATGGACACTAAGAAGAAACAGCTCCTCTCTGGCATGAGAGGAAGTTGACAAAGCACCTGTCATCTGTTCACACCAGGCTGCTATTCTTCTTTCCTGGGTCTCATTCTCCTCCCCAAAGGCCATCTCCACCTCCTGTTTCTCCGGTTCCCACATCTTAGAAAAACACTTCTTTAGGTTTTCTATGCCCCTGTCCTGCCAACCTGTATGGCTTTTATTCTTTTGTTTTATAAGTATAATACAGGGTGGCCTTGCCTGACAGATGACACTGAAGGACTTAAGCACATGACCTGTTGCAGTGCCAGCCTCTCTATTTGCAGGCTACATTTTCCATGGTAAGCTCATTTGACACCTCTGAGCCTCCTTTTCCTCACCTCAAAAATGGGTGGGATGGTACCTAAGCTCATTGTTCTATAGCAAGAATTGGATGAGAAAATACATATGATGTACACAGTAGAGTGCAAGGTCCATGGAAATCATACTTGAGAGAGCTGGTATTGTGGCTTCTCAGATAAACACCTCATTCTTCAAGTCTTGGTTTAGACATCGCTCCAGGCCTCTCTCCATCACTTCCCTCAAAGACTCTGACGGTCACTGGAAGATGTGCCATACTGCATGAGCCAGTGATTCCCATGGACCCTGCACTCTACCGTAAACATCATATGTATTTTCTCAACCAATTTGTTCTTCAAGAACAAATAAGCAGGCAAGCACCTGTAATTGCAGCTACTCTAGAGGCTGAAGCAGGATACTCTCAAGTTCAAAACCAGTCTGGGCTACAAAGAGAATCCAAGTCCAGCCAAGAGACAATGAGATTCTGTCTCAAAATAAAACTTAAAAAGCTATAATAGTAGTAGTAGTAGTAGTAGTAGTGTAATTCTCTTAGATTTTTGAAGACCCAGGCTTAGTACCACAATAATAACAATGTTAATAATAATAATAATAATAATAATATAAACCTTTTCAAAAGAGAAAATAAAGACAAATGGGATTCTCAAAACTAAGTAGAAAAAAAATGGTTGGGCAGGACACTGGAGGTCCTGTCTGTCCTCAGCAGATTTCTAGAACAAGATACAATTAAAATCCCAAATAAGTATCAATTCTCAGTAAACACCTATGTATCCCAAATCACCAGTCTCTATGGAAGATGCTCAGATTGCAGCAGGATACTGAGTTTGGGTGACACTTCTTCTCACCTCCTCTGCTTTCAGGGTGAGAAGGGGTGCTGATGTTCTCTGCTCTGTGGTGGTTTAACAACTGAGCCTGCAAAGACAGAGGATACCTGACTATTCAACCAAAGTTATGAGGAGGAGAAGTGGAGAGACGGTCCACAAGAGGCCTCTCCCCAGGTCGGAGAACCAGCCCTGCTCACCTGGCCCACCTTGCTTTGCTCTACCCAGAGCAGCTGTTCCCACACATCCTGGGGCACCAGCACTCCACACGTCAGCAGGTGTACATTCTGGGGCACACCCACTTCCTTCTGGCCACTACTACACCCATTCCTTTCACTAGGATTAACCTAGAGAGGAAAACACAAAAGTCGCTGTATGCAAACAGCAGCATCAATGTCCAATTGGAGCATCTGCCTTACTCTGTAGTTAGTCAGGTCGAGCAGGCCCAGGAGCCCACTGTGATGATGAAACAACCCTGGCTATGTGTCACACTCTGCATTCCTAAAATGGGCCAAGAGAAGGAGGATGGTGTGGCTGAAATGTCCTCAGAGTCATTGTAAGAGGAGAGGTTGATTTGATGATATCTTAGTCCCTTTAAGAATAGAGCTGATGGGCTGGAGAGATGGCCTAGCGGTTAAGAGCGCAGATTGCTCTTTCAGAGGACCCAGGTTCGATTCCCAGCACCCACATGGCGGCTGGGAACTGTCTTTAACTCCAGTTCCAGGGGAATCCGACACACTCTTCTGACCTCTGCAGCATTGCACGACATTGTTACACCAACCTACATACAGACAGTACATTCGTACACATAAAAATTAATAAATAAAAAATTTTAAAAAGAATAGAGCTGACTCCAGGAATATTACACAAAGTATTAAAAAATAGGCATATATTTGAAGGGTAGGTTAAAACCTGAATGAGCTGGGCTGGAGGGATGGCCTAGCGGTTAAGAGCGCCGACCGCTCTTGCAGAGGACCCGGGTTCGATCCCCAGCACCCACATGGCGGCTGAGAACCGTCTGTAACTCCAATTCCAGGAGAACTCCAGTTCCAGGGGAATCCGAGACCCTCTTCTGAACTCCGCGGCATTGCATGACACGGGTGCACAGACCTACATGCAGACAGTACATTTGTACACATACAGAAATAAAAAAAAAAAAAAAGAAAAAAACCTGAATGAGCTCACATCACATCAGACAGCCTTTGCATTTAAATACAGAACGTTTCTCCACCACCCTTATGAAAGTACACATCGGTAGTGACTTGGTGACTTGAATCCCAGGAAATGTTACATCCAGGAACACATTCAATTAGATATGAAGTAGAAATTGTGGTCTAACCTAGGTCTAATTCTAGAGTGTAACTTCCAGTTACATACACCACCCTTTTCTGTGTGATTCATTTGCCTTCTCTTTATTACAGAAGTGCCTCAGGGAGCTGGGAAGATGGCTCTATGGGTAAAGTGCTCGCTGCACAAGCCTGAGGACCTGAGTTTGAGCCTCAAATCCATGTGCAAATCATGTGCAGTGGCATGTGCCTATAATCTCGGGGATGCAGGGACAGAGATAGAAGAGTCCTGACGCTCAGTGGCCAGCCAATGCAGCCAAATTGGAGAGCCCCGGGTTCAGGGAGAGACTGTGCCTCAAAAATTAAGGTGGTGGGGGCTGATGAGATAGCTCAGTAGGTATCTCCCTCCAAGCCTGACAATCTGGGTTCTAGTCCGGGGATCCACACGGTTGAAGAAGAGAACCAAGTCCCATAAATTGTCCTCTGACCCCTACATACCAATGTGGCATATGCATGCCACTACACGCAAGCAACACATGCACATGCCACTACACACATGCAACACATACGCATCCCACTACACACATGCAACACATACACATGCCATTACACACAAGCAACACATACACATGCCACTGCACACATGCAACACATATGCATCCCACTACACACATGCAACACATACACATGCCACTACACATAAGCAACACATACACATGCCACTACACACATGCAACACATACACATCCCACTATATACATGCAACATGCACACAATAAAGAAAATAATTCGGGGCTGGAGCGATGGCCTAGCGGTTAAGAGCGCCGACCGCTCTTGCAGAGGACCCGGGTTCGATCCCCAGCACCCACATGGCGGCCGAGAGCCGTCTGAAACTCCAATTCCAGAACTCCAGTTCCAGGGGAGTCCGACGCCCTCTTCTGACCTCCGCGGCATTGCACGTCACGGGTGCACAGACTTGCATGCAGACAATACATTCATACACATACGGAAATAAATAAAATTAAAAAAAAATAAAAAAATAAAATAATTCAATTTTTTAAAAAACATTTTTATTACTTTTCTTTTTATGTGTGTATTACTTTTATTTTGTGAATGTATTGCCTGCATGTAAGTAGGTGCACCCCGTGGCAATGCCCAGGGAGGTCAAAAGAGGGCATCAGAGTTACCGATGGCTGTTAGCTGCCATATGGGTGCTGGGAATCGAACCCAGGTCCTTTGGAAGAGCAGCCAGTGCTCTTAACCACTGAGTCATCTCTTCAGCCCCATAATTTAATTTTTATTAAGAAATAATAATAATGTAGAGAGCAACCCAGGAAGGCATCTAACAACCTCTGGCCTCCACATGCATGCATGCACAGTGCACATGTACACACATGTGCACATATACAAATACACACACATATATACCAAAAAAAACCCAAATATTTTTTAAAGAAAAGTGATACAAGTTCATTGCAGACACTTTAGAAAAACTGGGAAAATTTAAAGAAGAAAAACCTCATCCAGCCAAACCATTGATGCACACACTCTTAATATCTTTTTTCCTGTCAGAATATCTATATCTTTGTGGTGACAGGCAGGAGTAACAGCCATAGCCCCAAGCTACACATCCCTTAAAAGGAGTGAGGCTTAGTCCTCATTATCCACACAATCACCACATTCCTCATTTCATGTCAGCAGTAATCATGGGCTCGCCTGGTGAACACCTGTGAATCCCCATTGCTCACCCTTGTACCAGTTAGCATACCCACTCCTCAAGGCTCTACCCCCAGCTCAGGGACAATTCTGGCTTTCAATTATTGTAAGCCCATCCCCTATACCAGTGTCTGGTTTATAGGCAGCTGGGGAACTGGAAGAAAAGGCTATGGGAGCTTCAAAAACAACTTATTTCTGCTCAAAACAGTCAACTTCCACATGGAGAGTATTGAGAAAGACTGAGAAAGAGATGAAAAGCATGTTTGGCAGAATGCATGAGCTCTGGTGGGGTGGGGAGATGGGGGGGTCATCTGTTGCCAGGAACTGGAACACCATCTGGAGTATCCTGAGAGAAGCTGGTTGGAGACTAAGCTCCTTATCTTTAACTGATCCAGATGTGGAATCTATTCAGGTGGCTTGTAGCAAGAGACTTCAAACCATGCATACATGATAGGCTATTATCTGGAAGGAGATTTGACTACAAGATAAAATGTTTGCCTAGCATGTGGGAAGCTCTGGCTTTAATCTTAATATCGACAAAGAAAGAGAAAGAAGAAAGAAAGAAAGAAAGAAAGAAAGAAAGAGAGAGAGAGAGAGAGAGAGAGAGAGAGAGAAAGAAAGAAAAGAAAGAAAGAAAGAAAGAAAGAAAGAAAGAAAGAAAGAAAGAAAGAAAGAAAGAAAGAAAGAAAGAAGGAAGGAAAGAAAGAAGGAAAGAAAGAAAGAAAGAAAAAGAAAGAAAGAAAGAAAGGAAGGAAGAAAGGAAGGAAGGAAACTACTGCAACTTTATTTGAAACATGGATCGAGATGTAACTCATACCTGTCCAATTCTAGATCACAAACTCCCAACCACTACATGAAGGAATTTGTAGAACAATGTGTATACAGCCAGATATAAAAAAACATACAGGAGATTTGGGGCGGGGAGCCAAAGGAACATGCACCAAATACTGGTGACTGCTAGGAGGTCTTAGTCAGGACTTCAGGTTCCTGTTCAAGATATATTTTTATTTTTGGATTTTTGACAATTGCATGGATGTATGTCTTATTTGTGTTGTGTTCTAAACACTATAATATTTTAAAGTTAACACGATTTTTCATCTTTTTGAAACGTGTACTAGAAGTCCATAGCCATCTTCTGGTTGGGCAGGGGGAAGACTTTTATGGTTAAAAAAAAATTCTTCCTGTGACTTTCAGTTGCCATGGGTAGGGCTTCCTCTCACAGATTAATCTCAGTCATATAGGTCCAATAGTTTGGCCTGCCCACTGTGTGGTGTCACCAGACCTCCCCCCCCCCCCCCAGGAGGAGCCCAGGGAGCCCATGGCTTTGATTCCATTTGCCTGGAGTCAGAATCTGGAATGTAATCTGGGAAGAGCTGATAAACCTCTTCTGAGAAATCAGGTCAATGGGTGTCCTGTGGCGTCAGGTCAATGGGTGTCCTGTGGCGTCCCTGAACTTGGCTGGCCTTGCGGTGTCCAGGGATGAGTAGGCATTGGGTGTAGTGCTAGTCAATGCAACCCAGATATTCAAGGTGGCTCAAAATGTCAGTAATAGTACCCACATAGGACTATCTGATACATTAGAGCCCTTGTTAAAAAGGAAGCTCCTGTACCCTACCACATACCTACTGAAACAGAGTCTCCAGTGTGAGGTCTGGAAACCTGAATTTTGTTGTTGTCTGCAGATAGTTTGAGAACTTCTTCCCCTGTGGGTGAGCTAGACCAATCCAAACAGCACCACGCATCAGAGATGAGCTGAGGCCAACCAGGTTCATCTTTCTCACCTTGGCTGCCTGGATACCCAGAGCCAAATGAGTAACCCTTGTTGGGAGCCCCATTTGGGGACCCTCACCCCAACTCCCTGTGTCTTCTACTTCTCTTGGCCTCCTGGGATCTATCCCTACAAACCACCAGAAGCCAGTTAGAGACAGGGTGGCTAAGGAAAAAAAAAAAAATGTGAGCAGACATTCTTAAGCCCCAGGCTGCTGTGTTAGTTGTATACCATGAAATCCTATTTTATCTTCATAGCTAATCTAAACTCAGGGACTTTTACTAACCCGGTATTACAGAGACTGGGAGAGGTTAAATAGCTTGCCAAGCAGGTGCTGAATCCAGC
This sequence comes from Rhizomys pruinosus, assembly GCA_009823505.1. Classification (NCBI taxonomy): domain Eukaryota; kingdom Metazoa; phylum Chordata; class Mammalia; order Rodentia; family Spalacidae; genus Rhizomys; species Rhizomys pruinosus. Next base: position 976,540 of record VZQC01002950.1, read on the forward strand.
TCTCTGAGATTCCAGGGATCATGGTGTTGCATCCCTCCCATCTGTCTTTTGAGGGGATAAGCAGAGGCAGGCCCCTCACTTTGCATATAGAATCAGCCCAGCATAGTCATAGAGACTGTGGTTTAATGTGAGCTTCTTTTCCATAGCAGGACAGGATTCTTACTGAGATTTTATATTACCAATCATATATCTCTAAAATTCTGACGATGCTTTTATGAACATATGAATAAAACATTTGTCTTTAAGGGGTTTTGCTTGTCTTAGGTTATCTATGTGTTTATAGGTTTATAGGGAAGAGACACAAGGACTCGGCTATGCAGTCACTCTAAATGAATTATTGGAACTATTTCATGTCAATTTCATATTATGTTCGTTGTTCAGTACATTCTGGTAATTGGTTCAGATATTTTATACATTTTTACAGAGAGATCCAGCCCCCTCATACAGACAACTTGTTACACCGCTTAATGTTTATTGTAACAATAAAATAAGCTGTGGAAAATGCACTGAGAAAGTGAAAGAGAGAGAACAGCTCTACCAGTATACAGTGAGACCCGCTTTATTCACTTAGGAATAGGTCTTGGGGGGACAGCTGTAGTGGCTCATGCCTTTCATCCCAGCACTGGGGAGGCAGAGGCAGGCGGATCTGTGGGCGTTCAAGGCCACCTTGCTCTACGTAGTGAGTTCCAGGCCAGATGGGGCTACAAGGAGATCCTGTCTCAAAATAGAAGTCAAAATCCTGGGAGGTACAGAGTCAGCAGAGCATCAGGGCTTCCAACAAGAACATACACGGAGTACCTGGCCCTCAGCCTGGGTGCAGGGTCGGTGACCAGTGGGACTGACAGCTGGGAGGGAGGGAGGAAGCGTGCGGCTGGGAAGCTCCGCTGTTCTCGCCTGAGTTTCCCGTTCCCCTCCACAGGCTGATATTGCGAGGAAAGTTAGCCCGGAAATCTGCCCCGCCAAAACTTGAAACCTGACGGTGTCCAGTCTCAGCCCCAGGAACTTCCCAGGAGGAGGGGACCCAAGCAGGGCACCAGGATGGAGAAGCAGCCTAGTTGGGACGGCATCGCAACAGCGCCCTCTGTCGGCGGCTCTGGGAAGGCCCACTTGTTCTGCAAATCTGTATTTCTGTTCCGGTGAAGGGGCGGGGCGGGATAGGGTGAGGAGAGGCAAAGGATACCCTCCGTGTACACTTTTGCACACCTTTTAGCAATTTTAAATCTCAAAAGAGAAGTTTCACGGGGCTTCTAGGACCATAGGTTAGGTGATAAATATTAAAATGAGGATTTAGTCTGAGTGCCCAAGAGGGTGATCCTTGAGTGGAGCACAGGGCATCTGTATGCTTGCCTGTGGTAGGTTCACTTTCTGCGGCCACCGGTGCACAAGTGAGTGTCTGTGAGCATGGGAGATGTCTCCACACACGTGGAATCTTATTAGTGTAATTGCCATCTCCCCAGGACTGAATCTGGATGAAGGTCCAGAGGTGTGTGTATGGGGGAGGGGGTGTCCAAATGGGTGGTAACAACTTCTGAACCCTAGATGTTAATGGGAAACGTGAGGAATGGTGGCTCAGATACACTAAACCCTTTTCCAGTCAATCATCTGCCTTAACTTCAAGAGAACTGTGGATTTTGCTTTGGGACACTGTTTTGTCCAATTGCTAGACAGTGACATGAACTCAATTTGGGGCATGAGCTTCCTTTGTCCTCCTTTGTCCCCAGTATGAGGAATCTAGGATGGCTGCCCAGTGCCACCTTTATTCGCCTTGGCCATGATGTAAACCCAAAGATATTAGCATCCCCATCTTCTTCCTTTTTCCACACCCGAAGTCATTTCCTCTTACCTGGGATTTCTATGTCTATGTTCCCTTCGTGTTATTGATACACACAGACAAGGGGAAAAAAGGAACTTCTTGAAATTCCCCCAGAAGGTTTTGACACTAGTTTTCAATGTTGCAATTGGAACTAGTCAGTTTCTAGTTTAGGTTTCCATCAGAAAGTTCTGTAGGAGTAGAGTATATAAGCTGCAGGAGCAGCCACAGCCGCAGAACAGAATTCAAGCCCATCAGACCAGGCAGCCTTCAGCCAAGCAAGGTAAGACCTCCTGGTCCCTACCAATTCCCTGAGCCTTCAGGCTCTCTAGACTTGAACTCCACAGGGGTGCTACTCCAGCCCCTCGTAGTGTGGGGGTCAAGGTGGCGGTTCTGGAAGTGTCCCTAGTGACTTATCTACTGGGACCTTATAGAAAGCTATGTACTTTAAGGACTAATGTATAAAATGTTCATTTACAAAGTCAGCTAATTACAGATGTGGTGGTATACACCTACGATCCCAGTTTTGAGAGCTGAGCTGGAGGCAGATGATGGGGAGGAGTTCAAGGCCAGCCTTAGCTACATAAGGACTTTGAAGCTAGCCTGAGCTGCATGGGATCTTGTCTCAGAAACTCAGCTATTATTCATGTCTACCAAAGTCTATGATCAAATGTATATTTGATAGAAAAATTTGCTTTGTCTACTTAGGTGCCTATACATGTGTTCATGTTCTTAAATATTAATGCGTATCTGTTAAAGGTTGTAGTTAACTTTCTTGTTTGCCTTAGTATTGAAAAGCTTTTTAAAGCCTTTCGTGAATTCAGTAACTACTCCTCCAAACTGGATGTTATAGATCATACCTCCTTCACTTGCAATGTGCTTTAGAGTCAGCTATGATAACCAAACTGGACAGCTGGGCTCTGTAGCGTGGTATGTCTAGGTTAACTAACTTTGCCAGTGTTTTAATAGTCACACTCAAAACTACTTCCTGAAGAGGTGTAGAATCGGTATGTGTGTATGGGGGGAGGGGGGATGAGGGAAGATCATCTTCACTGCATTGCCTTCTTATATGCTTGTCCAGGTACAGTTGTGGGCAATGGAGTGGTCAGGTTGACATCTCATTTTAACACAGGGCTTATTAAGCCTCAGCGCTGGCTCACTGTATTGAAGGAAGGAATTTCCAGTTATTCAGTGGGCATTAGGTGACCTCTAAGAGCTCATTTTGCTGGGATCTCAAATCCTATGGTTTCTATGGCCTCGTTTATGTACCAGTAATTCATGGACTCCCTCTAGGCCAGAGTCTGGATGAAAAACAAGGGAGACATGACTGGTATCAAGACCTGAGTATAGAAGGACAGACATTAAAGATATAACTAAATTATGGCCACTCCTGTAAGTGCTATGGAAGGAGAAGAATAGGAAGTGGGGCCCCCACTGCATCCGGGGACCATTCAGGGAACTTTTAAAATTATTTTCTGGGGGCTGGAGAGATGGCCTAGCGGTTAAGAGCGCCGACCGCTCTTACAGAGGACCCAGGTTCGATCCCCAGCACCCACATGGCGGCTGAGAACCGTCTGAAACTCCAATTCCAGGAGAACTCCAGTTCCAGGGGAATCCGAGACCCGCTTCTGACCTCCGCGGCATTGCACGACACGAGCGCACAAACCTGCATGCAGACAGTACATTCATACACATAAAAATAATTAAATAGGGGGCTGGAGAGATGGCCTAGCGGTTAAGAGCACCGACTGCTCTTACAGAGGACCCGGGTTCGATCCCCAGCACCCACATGGCGGCCGAGAGCCGTCTGAAACTCCAATTCCAGGAGAACTCCAGCTCCAGGGGAATCCGAGACCCTCTTCTGACCTCCGNTTTTTTTTGGTATTTTTGGTATTTTTCAGACAGGGTCTCCCTTTAGTCCCAGCTGACCTGGAGCTCACTCTGTAGACCAGGCTGGCCTTGAACTCACAGAGATCTGCCTGCCTCTGCCTCCCAAGTGCTGGGATTAAAGGCATGCACCACCATGCCTGGCTTCTTTTTTTCAATCTATAGATTGCATATCTCTTCTGCTAGTCCAAGTTAATATGTCATCAGTTGTCTTCTGTGCCATGTCATCTCTCTTTATGACCCGACTGCCCTTTAAAACCACATCAATCTTTGCTGTGCCCTTTTTATAGATAGAGTGAGGCTCAGAGTAATCTGACTGACATCACACAGCTACCGAGTAATAGGGCCAGAATCCAGGCCAGAATGTATCAACTAGAATCTGACTACCTCATAGTTGAATGGATGACCCTAAAACTTCATCTTGCGGTAGCAATGGTGCACTGAGCAGTGTACAAACCCTGGCTTCCAGTCCCATCTCTGTCACTTGTGATATTTATAAGGGGAGAGAGTGTATAGCAAGGTCCCCTCAAGGTTAGCAGCAGTTCCGTGGACCTGTAGTCTCTGAAATCATGTCCTTGCAGAACAATGGTATTCTCCAAGATACATGGAGGTGTTTCAGAGGGAGATTAAACCCTAACCATCTCAGCTACATTTATAAGTGGGGTGTAATTTTCACAGTCTAAAGATTTCCATATGCCCTGGATGCTAATCTAGAGAGGGTTTTAATATAAGATAGTGGCTGGTTTAGCAAACAGGTATGCTATTTCATGATAGGTAGAAGAATATTTATAGTTTTCTGCCAAAGAACACCTTGATTTTCAGGAGTCCCTGAACATGAGCTAACATACCAGTTTTCAAAACATTTTTCTATCAACAAATAAATGGATAATGAAAATCTCATATCTATATCTATATATATGAATACTATTCAGCTTTAAAGAAAAATGAAATCAAAACCCTTGCATCAAAATGGGTAGACCTAGAATATACAATATTAAATGAGGTCACCCTATCTCAGAAAGTAAAAAAACAAACAAACAAACAAACAAACAAACAAAAAACCATTTCCTTCATATGTGGTTCTTAGCCTATGATGTGTACAAGTATATATGCGAACAAATGCAGATATAGGCATACTATAATACTTATAAATAACTGCTGACTGTTACCCAGAGAAGCCATGATTGTCCTCTAAGATTGTGTTTCTCATCCTTAAAAAAAGAAGATAACTGCTGGGCATTGTGGTGCATGCCTTTAATCCCCCCATCTTGGGAGGCAGAGGCAGGCAGATCTCTGTGAGTTCAAGGCCAGCCTGGTCTACAGAGCGAGCTCCAGGCCAGCTAGAACTAAAGGGAGACCCTATCTCAAAAAGATAAAAAAAAAAAAAAAAAAAAAAAGATAGTGGGGGATGGCAAGATGGCTCAGCACATGAAAGGGCTTGCTGCATAACCCTGATGATCTGAGTTTGATTTCTGAAACCCATGGTAGAGGAAGAGAACTAATTCCCAAGAGCTGTCCTTTGACCTACACACACACACACACACACACACACACACACACACACCACAGATACACACAAATAACTATTTTTTTTGAAGATGGTGGAGGTGGAGAGATGGCTCCATGGTTAAGAGCCTTGGCAGTTCTTACAGAAGACCCTGGATCAAATCCTAGCACCCACATGGTGACTAACACCAGTTCCAGGGGATCTGATACCCACTTCTCTCCTCCACGGGCATTGCATGACATGGGTGCACATGCAGGCAATACATTCATATGAAGGTGGTATCAAGTGGCTGGGCCTTAGAATTCTTGCAGCTCCAGGTGGTCTGTGTCTGGAGATGTTCTTACCCCAAGACAAGATATGATTTCTATAATTCCTATTGCCTGACAGTGTGGAGAAGAAAGGGAAAGTCAAGATTGACAATGCAGACAGAATACAGTAGAGTCCCTGACACCAACTGGATATTGGTTGACAGTCTCTCTTCTCTTCCCCTGCCCCTTCTTCCTGCTTCCCATGCTCCTAACAGATGTGTCATCAGAAGCTGATCATCTCCTGGTTTGCCCTGGTGCTGCTGGCCTCTCCACTCATGGCCATCTGGGAGCTGAAGAAAAATGGTAACTGGCCTCTCCTTGTTGACTATGGCAGACTCCAATTCTAACCCAGAGTGTGCAGGCAGTCCTGCTGGGAAATGAGATAGCAATGGACAGCCATGCCTGGGTCTCTGTGGGGTGACTCATTCTGGAGAGATCCAAAGTTCTCTTCCATTCTTTCATTTTCAGGGCCTCTATGCTGTGTAATTTTCATGTCGGATATAAGAAAAATGCTATTTGTTGACTATAATAGCAGAAGAGATATGATCTTACCCAGTAACACTAAACAAACAACTGTTTCACACATTTGAAAGTCCCAAGTAAAGGATTTGAAAAGTAGAAAAGCTATCTTCTGTCTTCTCCCAATCCTTCACACCACCTTGTCCTCTCACGTGGCATTATGATGACTGAAATTGTGGACACTGTGGAGAAAACAAGCGGTTGCCATATTGTTCTGGGTTCAAGTCACAGTTAGCCAGGTATTGCTTCCAAAGCTGGAGCTGAGTTACCTCAGAGCCTCAGTTTTCTCAACTAGGTGTTCAAAACTAACACCAACCATGGTATATTAATAAATGAATGAATCTAGACAACAACTCACTCATATACATGTACATGTAAACATACACATGCAATAAATAAAAAATTTCAGGAAGACAACAGTCTGGTCCCTACTCCGTGTAGGTCAGAATTTTGGCCTTTCCCCTAAGTAAAGCTTTGGCCATAACCAGATCCCCTCCAGCCTCAGGAATTGAGGCCCTCGCAGTTAATCCCTTAGTAACTCAACATAGGTAAAGTGAATGTAAATATTAGCAAGCACTATTGCTTTGGTTGGTTTTTTGAATTTTTATTTGTTTGCTTATTTTTAGATTTTTATGTAAGTGTTTTGCCTGCATGTAAAGAAGTACATGGGCAGGGAGAGCAGAAGGTGGTGTCAGAACCCCTAATGCTGGAGTCAAGGATGGGTATTAGCTGTCATATGGGTGCTGGGAATGGAACCCAGATCTTCTGCAAGAGTAGCTAGTGCTCTTAGTGAATGAGCCATCTCTCCAGGTCTGATTTGGTTCTTTAAAACAGTGTCTCCAAACTTTTCATTTTCTCAATGGCTTATAAAATTATTAGTGAACTAATAGTATCAGTTTAATAAGAAGCTATCTCTATCCTTGCAATATCTCACAATAAATATCCATCAACTTTATTGTCAGTTATACCTAAAAGAATATCAGTCGTTTAATTAAAGCAAATATAATAATGCTGATAATTGTTCTCTTAATACTTATATTGGTATAAAAAGCTAAATATATATATTAATTATATCAATATATTAATTTGTTTTACTATATGAACAGTTTGTATACTTTAAGTTATATTACTATGTTGATTTCTATTATATTAATTTATATTTATATGTGTTACATTTATTAATATTTATTCATTCTTGATAATTTATTATATCATAACTATATTAATTGTATATATTGATATAATTAATTGTTAATATTTATTGAACACAATACCTCATTTCATTTTACAAGCATGTGAAGTAGGGACTATCAGTACCTCATTTCACAGATGTTGAAAAATGAGGCTCAGACCCAGTGCTTAAAGGGCAGGACAATACAGTACCAAAATGGGTCCTCGAAAAACATTTGGAAGCAGTGTTTCATCATGAGGATTTTCAGGGGCAAGCAAGATAGCTCAGTATATAAAAGAGCTTACCACCAAGTCTGATGATCTGAGTTTGATCCCTGGGATCTACATGGTATAAGGAAAGAACGGATTCCTATAAGTTGCCCTCTGATCTCCACACGTGTGCTGGGGCATGTATGCATCCACACACACATACACACTCATATACATGTACATGTAAACATACACATGCAATAAATAAATAATTTCAGGAAGACAACAGTCTGGTCCCTAGTCTGTGTAGGTCAGAATTTTGGCCTTTCCCCTAAGTAAAGCTTTGGCCATAGCCAGATCCCCTCCAGCCTCAGGAACTGAGGCCCTCGCAGTTAACCCCTTAGTAACTTCTGACATGGTAAACAACAGACATTACAGAAAGTCACTGTGGGAAACCCTGTGAGAGGGTTTGTGATGGAGGAGACAATCTGGTAGCCTGGAGCCAAGCAGACTCCCACCACTCCTCCATTCCCTCTGTCAGTTGTTTCCCTGCCCCAGTGTCAAGATCTTCTGGGGCTTTCTCAGTTGTAACAGGAAAATAACCACAAAATAACCACGGCATAGCTGTTCAGTTGCTGTGGGGACATGGAGAAACACGGGAGGAAGCCAAAGGTTCCTGCGGTTTACTGTCAGCTCAGCTAATGAGCTCCACAGAGTTTGGCCCCAAGTGAATTTTACCTCTCATTTTTGTTTCCCATTCAGCAGTTACAAATCCCATTGATATAAAGTGAGAACTTCATACTTCACAAATCTTTATGCTTGGATGCCAATCATAAGAGCCCCCATTAATAGGCACTGAAGGACACTCCGTTAAGCTCTTATACAAATTAGCTTATGTGTCTTTTATTTTCATTTTTTAAATGATGATGTTGCAGCTAGGCATAGTGAGTGGTTCATGCCTGCAATCCCAGCACTTGGGAGACTGACGCAAGATGATTGCTTTGAGTTTGAGGCCAGCCTGGGCTACAAAGTGAGTTTAGTACTACCTTGGGCTACAGAGTGAAACCCTGTCTCAAGAACCAAAAACAAACAAATGCTTTAGCTCAGTGTCCCTTCCCATAGCCAAACCTTGGGCTAGTTTAAGGCCTTGAGCTGGTTCTGATCCACAGCCAGGGCAAAGCCAAGCTCTTCACCATTGTGGCTGCCAGATCCAAGCAGGTGTCAAGGTCACCTGAAAGATTTACAAATGGGTTACTGGTGGCCCATTCCAACTTCCAAAGCGTTTCCTGGGGGTGTTGATGATGGCAGCTGAGAGACCATCAGGCACTTTGCATTAGGCCATTGCTCAGAATTAATGGTTGATATGGGACTGCAGCTTTGATGCGATAATCTCTGGAGCACTTTATGGAGCCATTCCTCAAGATTCTGTTTTCATGCCAGCCATAGAATCCAGAGGCCTGAAGTCTAGCTCTTCACAGTTCACACTTGATGGGACCTTTGGCTTCAGTGCCCCTTTCGTGAAATTGGAAGACTATCATGTAAGATAGTCTTTTTTTAAAGACAACTAATTAAAATCTCCATTGGTCAATTTCGCACAGAAGGTACTAAATCCTTACATCCTCATGGAGAATTTTAAGATCTTTTCAGCATTTGGCTGACTCTGATCTGTGAATAAAGAATAATAATAACAACAACAACAACAACAACAGCAACAACACAGCAGCAACTTGCCATGAAGCCGATACTGTGCTAAAGGCTTTGCCTGCTTTTTGCTTCTAATCCTCACAGCCAAACCTAACTAGCAGATACTCTTATTCCTAACATTTTGCAAATGAGCACACTAAGGATCATGGTATTTAATACCTTGCTCAAAATCTCCTCTCTAATTAGAATAGATAGGACCTCAGTCCTGCCTTCTTTCCTGTTGTCTACCATATACTATACTTCAAGCCATTATATGACCCTGTCTTATCCCCTGTGAAACTGCATTTGTGCTGAAGTTTATCCCCACCCCTGACCTGTCAAAGAATCTTGTACTGTTTGAATTTTTCTTATTTCAAGGTCTTTCCCATGCTACTCAAAGTTTAATTATTACAGGCAAGCTGCCAGTTAATGAGTCAATGGCAGCTATAAGACTCTGCCTCCTAGTCCCCATGCCCTAAGATCATCTCAGTGAGCACTTGCCAAAAGCTTGTAAGCAAGGCTATACCTAGGCAGTAGGGATGGACAAAAGCCCACACCAGAGTTCATGGAGCCCATGGCCCCAGTCTTCACCGCCGGTGCTCTGCAGTTTATGTTGTAGAGCTGGACTGGTATCCTGATGCCCCTGGAGAAACAGTGGTCCTCTCCTGCGACACTCCTGAGGAAGATGGAATCACCTGGACCTTAGACCAGAGCAGTGAGGTCTTGGGCTCTGGTAAGACCTTGACCATCCAAGTCAAAGAGTTTACAGATGCTGGCTGCTATACCTGCCATAAAGGAAGCCAAGTTCTGAGCCACTCTCAACTACTGATTCACAAGAAGGAAGATGGAGTTTGGTCCACTGATATTTTAAAGGACCAGAAAGGTAATTCCACTCTCTGGGATAGTGTCTGTTTTCTTCCCTCTCCTCCTTTTTAATATATGTATTGGGTATGAGCGTGTGTCTACATGCTTTGCACATGTGTCTGCAGGCGCATATGTGTGTGGAGGCTTAGACGTGAAATATTGTTCTCTGCATTTGAGTCAGGAGCTCTCACTAGCTTAGAACTCATCAGTTAGGCTTGATGGGTGACCAGTGAGCCCTGGAGATGTTCCTGTCTCTCCATCTGCACCTCTGGGGTTACTTGTCATTTATATGTGAGTGCTAAGGACTGAACTCAAGTCCTAATGCTTACAAGACAAACACTTTATTGGCTGGGCTACTCTTGCCAGCCCATGCGCCCTTATTAAGAGATATGATAATGAAAAATTGAAAGGGCAAGACATGGTTAGTGCGAGTCATAAATAAATAAATAGCAACTCCTTTCTGAAGCCTTCTGCAACCTCCATTTACCTTTACTTTCTTAGAAATCTTGAGCTATTGGCCATTAAAATTGAATAGTAAAAGAGTTCTTGTCTGTCTGAATGCATGTCCTAAAGTTTTCTTTGAATAACAGAGATGTTATTGGATACGTGGGAGAAGTTAACCAATATATGCATTTTGAAAAAAATGAATGCTTCTGTCCACTGGGTATACAGTAGGTATGCTTTACAGAATCAGCATCCTATAGGGACACTACCAATCTGCACTGACATAATTGCCAAGGGAGCAGGAGCCTTTTCCAATGAAAGAAAGGGAAGAACACTAGGCTGGGCACATGGTTCCCAGCTAGGGAACGTGCCTAGCATGTACAAGGCCCAGAGTTTAATCCCCAGTATCAAAAGAAGAAAAAAAAAAAAAAAGAGTATATCTAACCAGGTCTGATGGCTCATGCTGGTACCCAGTACTTGGGAGGTAGAAACAGGAGGATCAGGAGGTCCAGGTCAAGGAGGTCAAGGTCATTCCTGACTACATAGCCAGCCTCAAAAAAAAAAAAAAAAAAACCTTGTACTGTTTGATGCCCTGTGATTAACCACAATTAAAAGTCTTTCTTTAATAGAAGAAAATTCTTAAATATAGGATTTTTTTTTCCTTTTTCAAATCCAGATCCCAAAAATAAGACCTTCCTGAAATGTGAGGCAGTGAATTACTCAGGGCGTTTCACCTGCTGGTGGCTGACGGAGGTCCACACAGATGTGAAGTTCAGTGTCAAGAGCGGCACAGGGTAAGGGAGACCACTGTGCACCCCCAGCGTTCTGCCACGGCGACTCCGCTAAGGATGTAAGGAGCAGCTGTCCACACACTACCAGTGAACGAAAAGTGGAAAAGCAAAGTCAATTCCCTACCTTTTCAACCTCCTCCACTAGACTAACTTGAGGGAAAACATGGAGATTTAAGTCAAATCCTCCGACAATAAGGTCTGGAGAGTTTGAATTCGCTCATTCAAATTACCTGGCTATGCTTCATTAGGGCTCATAGCACCATGGGGAGACCTTGCAGTTACAAATGGCTTGCCAAAATTCTTTCTTGAGTCCAAAACAGAAACAAGGGTTCGAGGGCCTGAGGCAGATCCCAGAATTCCCTGGAGCCCTCTGACATTTTCCTAGAACCATTCCAGCTTCTTTCTGTTCCAACAACAGCACTGTTCTGAAGGTCACTGCTTGTCCAACACATTTGGACCTTCCGTAAGAACCCCGTTTCCACAGCTGCAGAGCTAGTCTATCTTCAATCGTCAGCTAAGCTCCTGAGCCATGTGGGATGGTGGAGTGATTAACTAGGCTCTGCTACTATTTAAATGAGTAAATTGAGGTCTCAATTTCCCATCTTTAAAAATGCTCTCAAGGGGGGGCTGGAGAGATGGCCTAGCGGTTAAGAGCGCCGAATGCTCTTACAGAGGACCCGGGTTCGATCCCCAGCACCCACATGGCGGCCGAGAACCGTCTGAAACTCCAATTCCAGGAGAACTCCAGCTCCGGAGGAACCCGACACCCTCTCTGACCTCCGCGGCATTGCACAACATGGGTGCACAGACTTGCATGCAGACAGTACATTCATACACATACGGAAATAAATAAAATCAATTAAAAAAAAATGCTCTCAAGGGCTGGGCATAGTGGCACTTAATCCCAGCACTTGGGAGCCAGAGGCAGGCAGATCTCTGTGAGTTCAAGGCCAGCCTGGTCTACAGAGAGAGTTCCAGGCCAGCTGGGGCTATAGGGAGACCCTGTCTCAAAAACACCAAAAAAAAAAAAAAACCAATGCTTTCTAGAGAAACGTTTAAGCACGTGCACAGTGACACTGCTACAGGTATGAGGGGGCATTGGGATGCTTGAGTAGTCAGCAAAGATCAAATAGAGCATCCATGTGTATTTATAAAATGAATAACCCTGAGGCTGAAGAGATGGCTCAGCAGTTAAGAGCACCCACTGCTCTTGCAGGGGGCCTGAATTCGCTTCCCGGAGCTCACACCAGGCAGCTCACAGCTGTCTGTAACTCCAGTACCAGGGGGATCTTATGCTCTCTTCTGGCCTCTATGAGCACTTAAATGCATGTAGTTCATATAAACTCATGCAGGCATACATACATACACATAAATAAATTAAAAGTAAGTAAATCATTCTTTTTTTTCTTTTGGTCTTTTCGAGACAGGGTCTCCCTGTAGCCCCAGATGTCCTGGAACTCACTCTGTCGATCAAGCTGGCCTTGAACTCACAGAGATCCAACTGCCTCTGCCCCCGAGTGCTAGGATTAAAGGCGTGCACCACCACGCCCAGCAGTAATCAATCTTTTTTAAAAAGTAATAAGCCAACTTATATGCTCTGTTTTGGAGAACTCTCCACAATATTTTCAAAGGAGGAAAGACAATTACAAAACCATATGCATATAATCTTGCCTTATTTTACTTCTTAGAAGCTATGTTAGCATATACAGATAAAATCCATGTGTGTATATGCTTATCTTGAATATTCATTGGAAAAGCTCTGGAATTAAACTGTGAATGGTGTCTATAGCTGGGACTAAGGTTTGGATTAAAAGAGTAATGGCGGAGATACACATATTTCCTTGATAAACACCTTTGTCATTTTAATTTTTATACTTAGCATGTAGTCGATCTAGTGACTAATATAAGAAAAGTGAATTTTTGATAAGGAAATTTAGGGAGATATAAAAATTTTGCATATTCATTAAGGCCAAAGGTGGAGGTGAAACTTTTTATCTCTTAAAGCTAAGCTTACCCTCCTGGAAGGGCTATTTCCTACCTTGGGAGGAATCTTTCCAACTAGATAAGCTGTGTCCTCAGATTCTCGCTGGTTATAGTCCCCAGAACTTGCCCTCCCAAATATAACACAGGATCATTTCCATCTTGGGCTCCAGGTCCTCTGACTCCCGAGGAGTGACCTGTGGAGCAGCATCTCTCTCTGCCGAGGTTAAGATGGACCACAGAGACTACAAGAAATATTTGGTGGTGTGCCAGGAGGACATCACCTGCCCAGCAGCTGAGGAGAGCCTGCCCATTGAGCTGGTGTTGGAAGCAGAACACAAGCTCAAGTATGAGAACTACACCCGCAGCTTCTTCATCCGGGACATCAGTGAGTTCTGTGTGGCTGCATGTGCTTTGGAAGCAGAGGTATTACTGGCCACATGTTCAGTGTTCTGAGAACTGGAGTATAGGATTTATATGCCTCCTATGTTTTATTCTGTACACCTCTGAAATGCATGATGTAGAGACTATTATCTGCATTTTACAGAGGAGGGACCTGCCAGATCTCAATCTAGACCCAGAATTGTTCCGTGTGTTCCGTGTAACAGGCATTTTGCAACACGTCTTATCTGCTACCCAGTTGGGTGACTTGATGGATCCAAAAGTCCCTAGTATCCCTTCTAATCACAGTTTCCACAGCGAATTCTTCTCTAACATCCGCATACATGCACATATCTATAAATTCCCACCAGCAGCACCTACTTTTCAGTTGACACTGTGATTTCATCATTTCCCTTGTCCTATTCACAGAAGTGCCATCGTGAAAGAATGTAACAAGGTCACAGGACTTGTTGTGGAAGTTGTGCAGAGTCTGTATTTGGTGGGTGGGTCAGGTTCAAAGGAGGTGGCCAGGGAAGCTCTCTCTGAAGAGGTGACATTCAATATCTAAAGAGAAGATATCAGTGGTGTTCACAACACTGTGCAGAATATTTGTGAAGTGCCTATCAGGAGCAATAGTCTTTGTGTGCAATGTTCCACCCAACATGTCCATCTAGAAGAAAATGCCATTTGAGGATTGTGACACTCACTGCTTCCTCCAGAGTCCCAGTGGTGGCACATAATGGATGTTCAGTAATTATCAAATAAACAAATAGACAAGCATGAAGACAGTTGCCTCTAATGGTTACAAGTTCATGCCAGACACTGTGGAAAGAAAAAAGAAAGAGCAGTAAATGGAAAACTCCCAGCCCATCCAGCAAGCATTGCAGGCCAGCCCTGTGGTTAGTGCAAAGTGAGGGATCAAGCGTAGAGAGGATGTCTTTGGTGCCGAGCCCAAATAGGACTGTTTCCTAAGGAGGGCGACTCCAGCATTAGGGCCTGTCAGACTGTGCAGTCATGAGAAGGGCTTTGAAATATAAGATGTGGCCATTGATGGTGACCTCCGCCATGGCAGGAGAGGAGGTGTCTCATAGGTGCTGGCCAGGTGCTGAGAGAAGGCGAAGAGCTATCCTATGGACTCCCAGCTGTCAAAGGTGGAATGATGGTCAAAAGCCTAAACCACCCAGCTCCAAGTCTGTTAGAACAGTGAAGGATGCTTGTTCTCCTCCACAGTCAAACCCGACCCACCCAAGAACCTACAGGTGAAGCCTCTGAAGAACTCTCAGGTGGAGGTCAGCTGGGAGTATCCTGATTCCTGGAGCACTCCACATTCCTACTTCTCTCTGACCTTCTCTGTGCAGGTCCAGCGCAAGAATAAAAAGGTAAGATGGGATGCAGGTGCAGTGTATTCTGGTCAGGTTTAGCCAGGACTGTGCCAGGTGGAGCGTAATGATCACAACCACTAGATGCTTAGACCCATGCAAAGGGCTCTCCATGCACATCACAGACACACACAGACACACACAGACACACACAGACACACACACACACACACACACACACAGACCAAGAACCCCATGAAGGCAAGCAGTATTACTGTCACCACTTCAGGAAGGGAGGCAGCGGCACTCAGACTGGTTGTGACTAGCCCAAGATCACCCAGCTAGGAAAGCAACGGAAGCAGGACCCAAAGCCATCCCGCTGTCAGACACAAAGGCTGTGAACCCAGCCTCCCCACTGCCTCCAGGACAGTGAGCAATTAATTAATCCTTGCATTAGAACTGACTATGTTACAAGGGACCTGGGCTCCAGGAGCCTAAAATGGTTGTTTCAACTAAATGAATATGATTGATAGAAGATTGGCACCATGTTTCACCCAGTAGGCATAATTCCTACTTGCTCTAAAAACTGTGCATTTATTTCACCAAGTAAGATGCCTGCACCTGCACAGTTTAACGCAATGGCTTTCCGACTTTCTGGCCATTAGCATCATGATCCTTCGCCTCTTGCAAGGTTGCAGAGACCATTTTAAATAGCCTTAGCCTCTTGTGACCCACACTTTTAAAGTCACTGAATCAAAGCCCTCATTCAGCATAGCATTTAGTATGTGGTAGCAACTCGGTGATTCAATCACTCCCTTTAAAAGGGAAGAGAAAGTGAGGTTGTTTGGAAACAGATTTAAATATTCCTAAAATCTTGCTAAGTACCATCCCTCTTTAAGACAGATGGTTGTTAGCTACTATGCGGGTTCTGGGAATCAAATCCAGCCCCTCTTTTTATTGGTTATTTTAATTCTAGGCGGGGAAATTGTGATGTTTCCCTATGTTAAAATTGGAAACGGGAAGTGGGGTTCAGAGCCGGTCATGAGGTGGAAGGACCATCCTCTGTGTCCTCCAAGCCTGCCTAGCTACCTAGGTGTTAGTATTTTGTCTTTTAGGAATGAAATATTTCAGTGTTTGGATATTTACAGGATGTGCAAAATTTGGAAGACTAGGCCTTATTTCCTATACTTCTAAATAATAAAATTCTTTCTTCTGAATGAAAAAAGATATGTATATTGCTAGCAGGTAATATATTGAGTACCTTCTGCTTACTAAAAATTTTCTAAGCATTTTTACATAATTACTATGTGGTTGTGTGTATGTGTGTGTATGTGTGTGTGTGTATGTGTGTATACACAAATGCCACAGTGTACATGTGGACATCAGAGAACAGCTTGCTAGAACTGGTTCTCCTTCCACCTTGTGGGTCACAGGGATCAAACTCAGATCTTCAGGCTTGGCAGCGGCACTTTTACCTTCTGAGCCATCTCACTGCCATGATCACTGTTTAACTTCTGCAGTTCTTGGAGATGGGCATTGTTGTTAGCCCCTTTCATAAACAAGGGAGACACAGATAGCTTAAGCCATTCTCCTCAAGTTCACAGTTTTCAGTACCTTTGCCAGGGTTTGAAGGCAAGTTTGTGTGCCGAAAGGATCAGGATATGGTATTTCTGAATATCAAGAAGCGGTAGCTGAAGTCTCTTAGTACCAATGGCAGCCTAGTCCCGAAGTAACTGTCCATGGTGCAAGGCTGCTGTGCAGAGAGAGGCTGGACCAAACCATCTCTGTCTTGGGCTTACCAAGCATAAAAGCAGGGCTGTGGAGATGGTGCTTCCCACATAAGCACAAGGACCTGGATTCTCATTCCTAGAACATATGTAAAAACCAGGTGTGAGGCCTGTCTGCCCAGCATCGGGGAACAGGGAGACAGGCAGACTCTAGGGGCTCACTGGCTCTAGTCTAGCTAAAATGGCCAGTTGCAGGTTCCATAAGAGGTCTCATCTCAAAAAAAAAAAAAAACAAAGTGGGAAGACATTACATTTTTTCCAATACAGATATTGTGGACATAATATTAATCTTTCCCAAGAATCCAGGTCAGATTCTAAAACTTTCAAAAAAAAAAAAAAAAAAAAAAAACAAGGTGGGTGGTTGGAGAGGGTTCAGTGGTTTAGAGCACTTCTTACAGAAGACCCAGGTTTTGTTCCCAGCACCCACATGCCATGGTGGCTAACAGCTGTCTGTAACTCCAGTTCTAGGTGGATCTAATGCCCTCTTCCTGCCTCCATGGGCCTTACAAACACCCTGGCACACCTATGTACATGCAGACAAAACACTCGTAGACATAAAAATTTAAATAAATAAGTAAGTAAGCAAGCAAGCAAGATGGAAAGCGATTAAAGAAGACACGCAATGTCAACCCTGACCTCCCTCCATATGGATACACAGTGATACACTTCAGAGAGAGAGAGAGAGAGAGAGAGAGAGAGAGAGAGAGAGAGAGAGCCACATCTGTGTTTAGAGCTCTGCCAGTAGATGGTGCAAGGGTAGTGCCCTAAGACAGGATTGTGCGTGTTTGGGGAGGTCAGTTTCTGCTAAACAGGTCAGCCTGCCTTGAGATAGCTTGGCCTCTTTGGTCCTTACACAGTATCCTTTCCTTTGCAGAGAAGTGAAGACGTCCACACAGACAAGACCTCTGCCAAAGTCCAGTGCCACAGAGACGCCACGATCCGAGTGACAGCTCGGGATCGCTACTATAGTTCATCTTGGAGCGAACAGGCTTCTGTGTCCTGCAGTTAGGTGAGCAGGTCCACGAAGCCCAGCCACACATGCATGTTTATTGTGACCAGGAGAAGGACAGCAATGGGGATGGACGTTGAGGGAGAGAAGGTTGGAGTTCCTGGCATGGGGAGACCAAAATCAGAAACACATATTTGTTCATTTAGCAGATATTTATTTGGTCCCTGTGTTCGATTGGGGATTGTGCTAGGCCCAGAGATTGCAATAAAAGAAAAGAAAAGACCCTTCCCTACAACAGGGAAAGGCAGGAGAGGGAGCCAGGCCTCAGAGTGGGGAGGACTTGAGAACTTGCAAAAGTTGGAACTTTGTCTCAGGGCCTCTGGGAACCCACTGAAATGTTTCTAATAGGGAAATTGCCCAGTCAGATACCTTTAGAAAAAAAAAAAAACTCCCCCCAAAGCATGTGGTAAACATGAGACCAGCCTAATTCTCAGCCCCATACGGAAGGGCAGGGCCTTCCTGCAGGGAATCGCCAAATTTCAGTGTCAGGGAATAACGAGAAGCCTTCATTGCACACTTCTCATCAACACAGACTTGTCCACATTCCTTTTCAGGATGACTCTCTGGAGGAGAAAAACGGAAGACAACAGAAAAAAATTTAAGCACATGATGGACAAGACCAAAAAGCTATTTTCTATTTGGTTTGCTTTCTCCATGTTTTTAGATGCATAATGATATCTTTGCTAAGTATAATTTTATATTTAGATGCTAAATGCCCACTGAGACAATTAGCTTATTTATATATAGATATTTTAGCACTCCACTTGACCTTATGCTATTTAAATATTTAAGTAATTTATGTATTTATTAATTTATTACTAAATTATTTAACATTTGTGTACCAACATGTATTAAATATTGAACATTCTCAAGGCCTGATCCATGGGGACCGGGTCCTATCATGCACAATGTGACTTTAATTGTTATTTATATCAACAGCTTTTCAAGTAGGGCCACACAAGTACATTCGTTTTCTAACAACCAACAATAATATAATGTTCTGACACCAGCATTATTAGCTGTTTGGGACAGATTCAGACATAGGAGGTATTTAAATAGGGATACAAAGAAGCTGCGAAGGAGACTCTAAAGAAATTGATGCTGGTTTTAATATCAAGGAAGACTTCCTAACTCTGTACTCATAAGCAATTTGGGGCCACCTGTTTTTGTAAGTGAGAGCTTATAATGCACTCACCTGTACTTCTAAGTCATCTTACCTAAATGAGATGAATCTTTGGATGCCTTAATTTTAAAAAGAATTTAAAAAAAAAAACATAAATTGAAGTCCAGGGTTGGGGAAATAGCTCAGGTGGTCGAGTGTTTGCCCAGCTTATGTGAAGGCCTGGGCTCCATCCCCAGCACTGCATAACAGGCTGTGATGGCTCAGAGCTATAACCCTGTCCCTGGAGAGGTGGAGCAGAAGGAGCAGAAGTTCAAGGTCACCCTCAACTGCATAACAAGTTCAAGGTCACCCTCAAATGCGTAACAAGTTCAAGGCCAGATGGAGCTACATAAGACCCTATCTTCAAGGAAGGAAGGAAGGAAGGAAGGAAGGAAGGAAGGAAGGAACGGAGGGAGGGAGGGAAGGAGGGAGGGAGGGAAGGAGGGAGGGAGGGAGGGAGGGAGGGAGGAAGGAAAGAAAGAAAGAAAGAAAGAAAGAAAGAAAGAAAGAAAGAAAGAAAGAAAGAAAGAAAGGAAGGAAGGAGGTAGTCGAATTCCAGCTTCCATCTCCTTGCAAGTCTCTGCCCCATCTCTCTGTGAGACCCCAGAATAGAGACATCTTGCATGTCTAGAAGATAAAATAGCTCTTAGGATTCAAGAGGAAGGACAAATGTAGTTATGACTAAGGGCGTAACATTGTCAGAATAGCAGGTGGCTTAACAGCCACGCATAAAAGCAAACAGGTGCAAAGAAAATGATCTGGAATCGCTTCCTCGTCAGCCTGAGTGAACCTGACATGCAGTTCTGGCCAGACAGTACCTGTCACACTATAAAGGTGCTACTACTAAGTAATGAATGTGCTTCGTAAAGTGATTGAATTTGTTTTTTCATTTGCTCATATTTATTTATCCCTTCTGAGGCTAAACTAATAAAACCTCTTCTTGGCAGTCATTTTTTGGCCTTTTCTTTTTTTTTTTTTTTTTTAGAAATTTTTTTTAATTTTTTTTTAAATTTCTGTATGTGGCAATTGTACTGGTCTGCAGCAAGTATGTGCACTTTGCAATGCCACGGAGGTCAGAAGAGTGGGGTCGATTCCCCTGGAACTGGAGTTTCTCCTGGAATTGGAGTTTTCAACGGTTCTCAGGCCGCCATGTGGGTGCTGGGGATCGAACCCGGGGCCTCTGTAAGAGCGGGTCGGCGCTCTTAACCACTAGGCCATCTCTCCAGCCCTTTTGGCCTTTTCAATCGACTTGGCATTCCGTTCCTAAGCTTTTTTGGGTGCATCCCCACCCCCCATCAACTAAGAATTGCCTCTGCTTGAAGTGATTTCATTTCCAATTTTGCCGAATTTCTCTTTTCCTTTATTGTATTTCCAATGTCAGTGCCTTTCTGAACTTGGGGAGTGTCCCTATGCGTCCCAGCAGGTACTCCAAGGGTACAAAACTGCACTGTATCCTCTTTGTGCACATTGGGCTTCCTTGCAATGGCAGGGTGATGCTTTTGTTTCTTCCATCTTCTAGCCTGGAATGGCTCTATGGTGTTCCCCAACATCATGAAAGAAAACTCTAACCTGGAAAAGCCATGGGCTCATCCATCTTGCCTGCCCATTTCACTGGTCCAGCTCCAGCATTTATTGATGATCTACATTGTGTCTGGACATGGGCTACTCCTTAGAGTTCTGGGTGCCAGTGAATTGTATGTTGCTCCTCCCAAAACAGTGCTTATTCCTGATACTACTCATAAAATAAAACTGAAACATTAACTTCAATACCATTAAATGCTGAGGTGCTCAATGTGTTTGCTGCACTGGGTTAAGAATGAAAGAAAAATCTCAAAAGACTCAACAGAAGAGAGGAGACATCAACTTTGGGTTTAAGTAATTGCCAGGGCCCATCTATGCCCATGGTAGCTTCTATGGGAACAGTAAGCGATGAGCTCAGAAAGGGTAGTGACCAGTGCCTTGCTATCCTGAAATCCAGCAGAGAAAACCTGGGCCTTCAGGTGGTTTTTATAGGGTTGTTTGCTTACATTCTTGGTGGCAAGTGTCCTTTGGAGCCCTGTTCAACTCTGCTCCTAGCCTGGAGGACTGGTAGACAGTTTCTGATCCCACTGCAAACTTCAAAGGGTATTGTGTTAGGAACCTACACTTGACAACATGGGATGGTTGCTATATTAGTCAGGGTTCTTGAAAGGAACATACTAACACACTCACACACACACACATACACACACATGCACACGCACCACACACACATATATAAATATAACATGGATGGATGGATGGATGTACATATGTATTAGATTGGCTTAGAGGATATAGTCCAAGTAGTCTATAACAATGGCTGTGCCACTTGGAGATACTGAGAATCCTGTAATTGCCCTGTCTGTGAGGCTGAATTGTCCAGCAGTCTAAGCTGGCACTGAAGGGCCTGGGGAATTCCTGGAGATCTGTTGTCTCAGTCCATGTTTGAATATGAAGAGTTGGTCTCATGTCAACAAATGAATGCTATAGAAACAAGATAGAATAAACTCGCCAGTGAAAGAGAAGGCGAGCAGGCAAGAAGCAAAAAAGGCAAAAGCTCCTTCTCCTCTTTATTGACTGCCACCGGGAGGTGGAGCCACATTTAGGGTGGGTCTCTGGCTTCAAATAATCTGATCAAGAAAATCCCTCACCTTTTAGTTCATTTCAGATCCAGTCAAGTTGACGATCAAGATCAGCCAACACATCTCCTAACAACAGTCAGTCCCCCTATGGGGTCTTTCCTCCAGAAATACCCAAACATGTAGTAGACATTTAATGAACAGTGTTAGCAAGGAAACAATAATCGCATTTTACATGTGCAGAGACCTAGGGATGTTTCTTCCAAGCCTCCAGCTAGCTATGGCAGAGCTCAGCCGTTCTGACTCTGACCTTGGACCTCCCCAAACGGTTGCTGTTCTGACATGGCCTCTTAACATTTTTAATGTCAGTGCATGCAATGGAAGTTTCTCTCTTTTAGAGGTATTTTCCAGGACAGACCTTTTTCTTAAAATCAAGCCACTGGATTGGTCATGCTTCGCACTCTGAAAGGCCTGGCCGAGCAGGCTGGGTAGCAGGTCCTGAGCCCTGTCACTGCCTGTGTGAGGCCACAAACCCCACCAGTATCCTCCTACCAAGTCCAAGGTCAGATACATGAAGATTGGAACCCTGTAGTTCTGGCTGAGGGGGGCAGTACCTTGTACACACTCTCAGGCTAGAATTCGTGTATGAGGGGCAAATATGAGCAGGCTCAGGGCTGGATCCCGTTGGTGTGCAAAGCACGGGAGGCACTGCTGAGCACGCGGAACTGGAGGCCTAGAACCTGCAGCTTCAGGAGCTGCTGTAGAGAGGTTGCAGTAGGAAGCACAGGAGCAGAGGCAGTTCCACCCAGCCGGGGGAGCAGGCTTTCATGCTACCGAAATGGGAAGAAACACTCCAAGTGCAGAAGGCAAGAAAAACTTCACCCCAGAAAACTCGAAGGCACCAAAAGTAGCATTAGACAATACAACTGCACAATCACCGGAGAGGGGCAGGTGCTCAGGTCTCAGTGCAAAGGCTCCTAGGGAACCAGAGTCTTCTGTGGGTGATTAGAACTGCAGTGAGTTCCTCCTGGGTACAGCAGCCATCTCAAGTCCACAAAACAGACAGCATTTCACTGCACTTCCCCCCATCTTCCAACTTTATATATTGTCATCCTCTCTTCAGAGTGTTTGTTGAGCCTTGGACGGTTGATACAGATGTTCATTTAAGGCTGAGCACTCAACATCCATTAATTCTCAGCACGTGACCAGTTGTGTGTGTTGGGTGGTTGTGTGTGTGTGTGTGTGTATTTTTTTTTTTTTTTTTGGTCTTTTGAGACAGGGTTCCCTGTAGCCCCAGCTGGCCCTGGAACTCACGCGAGACCAGGCGGCCTTGAACTCACAAGATCCGCCTGCTTCTGCCTCCCAAGTGCTAGGATTAAAGGCATGAGCCAACCACACGGCTTTGTGTGTGTTATTAACTGTTGGCCCCACCACGAAGAGAAGTCTCGGCCAAGGTTGAGAACAGCACTAGGAATATAAACATAAGTATTTAAAAGACAGTTTAGCAAAACAACAGTGGTAGGCTCCTGTTCAAGCCTTCTTCAAAGTTGTATTAGAGCTTTCTAGATGAACAGTACTAATACCATGAACATGTATTACAAAACACATTTAGATTGGCTTATACAATATGGGCTGGGTAACCCAACAATGTACCTGCACATGGAGAAGCTGAGAATCTGGCAGCTGATCAGACCACGAAGCCGAATGTCTCCACAGTCCATTCTGGTGCTGAAGGCTTGGAGGGTCCCTGGAGAGCCGCAGAGCCTAAATCCCCCTTAGAAGACCAGCAAAGCCAGGTTCCGATATCAGCAAAGGATGGTTGTGGTTGCAGCAGCCCAAACAGGGCGGGTGTCCTTTCCAGCAGGAATCAAAGCAGGCCACCACAGGGAGAGCCTTTCCTCCTCCATTAATCCTTCCAGGAAACAACCCTCAGAGACCCACACCAAGAGGCATGTCTCGTAGTTGATCCCAATGCAATCAAATTACAACCAAATTAACCATACAAAAATCAAATGCAGCCATTCTCTGAGGTCCAGTAAGAACGAAACCATTTAAGGATCTGTTGTTTCCTCAATCTCACATGTTCATAGAAAGTAAATGAGCGGGCTGGCTGGAGAGTGGCCTAGCGTTAAGAGCGCCGACCGCTCTTGCAAGAGGACCGGGTTTGCGTCCTATCTACCCACATGGCAAGCCGAGAACCGCTGAACTCCAATTCCAGGAGAACTCCAGTTCTCCAGGGGATACGAGACCCTCCCTTCGATCCTCCGCGGCGTTGCACGACCGCGGTGGCACAGGACTTCATGCAGGACAGTTACATTCATACACATACAAAATAAATAAAATTAAAAAAAAATTAAAAAAAAAAAAAAGAAAGTAAATGGCTAGGCGAGCCATTAATTAATCCTCATCAGATTTCCCTGACCAGCCGAGAAGGAGACCTTCTCAGCTCTGACATTAATATGGATGAGAAACTATGCCAGGGTCCTTATTCCAAGGAAGCTGACTATCAGCATCTGGAAGTACAAGGGCTGGAGGCATGGGAAAAAGATCGTCTGCTTTATTTTCTCCACCTAGTACTTGAGTTGCCACTCTGTCCCTGGCACCATATCAACTTCATGGATACAGGGTGAGCGAGCCCCATCCTCACATGAGTTCTGGCATCCTGAAGACCAAATGCCTACAACTCTAACACTGGACGTCACTCCCTAAGTACTAATGACACTATGAAGTGAGACCATCTGTTCAATGGAGTTGGCACGGTGTAAACAGTAGCCATGTGCACTGATAAGGCAACTTGATCTTGAATGAGTTACTTAATATCCCCAAGGCTCAGCTTTCTTGTCTTTAAATAAGACAATCAAAGTATCTGCCTTGTAGTGAAGTTGTGAGAATTAAAGGGTTGTAAGAACAGAAAAGTATGATATCTCCTTATACCCCCCAACAAGAGTCACATCAACACTCCTGTAGCAAACATGGATTAATAAGAGAAGAGCACACCAACTTTGTTGAAGTAATTTTTTAATGAAGAACGGCCAAAACTTGAGAGAAAACTGCTTATAATGTTTCGAATTAATGAAGAACAGAAATCAGAGTAGAAATGAGATCAGACCAAAAGATATGATGCAATATTAAGAGACCAGGGGCAGAGTCCCAGCAACACCTGTGTGTTCTGATTCTTCTTGGTGTCTTTGGGCAGCACTCCTTTCTCCCCCCGCCCCCCCCCCGCCCCCCCTACGGGATGGAGCCGGACAGCTCTGGTTTTGAAAGTGCTGTAAGAGAAGGAAGAAAGAAAAGGCAAGAGTGAAAGGAGCTTCTAGGTTTTTGTGGCTTGCTCGGGGGGCCAGAGGTGCTAGCTGCTATAAGCTCTCTTGGGGAAGAACAATTCTACTTCCTATGAGTTACTTTGGAGGAAATACAGGTAGGAAACACAAAGGTAAGAGAAGTCAGAGGAAGCTTTTGCTTCCAAGGCCCTTCCAAAGTCCTTTTCCTTAAACTACATGGTGGGTTGTGACATCACTATGGAGAAGCTTTTCTGAGCCCCAACTGCTTAAAAAAGGTATGTCTTAAACAAAGAAATATTAACAACAAGCAAAAAAAAAAGGTTTAGTTTTTTTGTGGTGGCCACGCCTTTAATCCTAGCCCTTGGGAGCAGAGGCAAGGCAGATCTTTGTGAGTTCAAGCCAGCCTGGGTCTACAGGTGACGTTCCAGGGACAGCGGGGCTACAGGGAGACACCCCTGTTTTTGAAAAAACCAAAAAAAAAAACAAGAAAACTGTATTTATATATATATCTATATATATATAACAGTTATGAAAAATCAATCTAGGGGCAGGGCGTGTCCCCCTCCACCCCCCCAACCCCCACCAGAGTTTATGCCATTCAAGAAAGTGTAACTCTTACTAACAGACTTTGTCTGTTTCCTTTTGCAGTCTGTAACAAAATCTTTTAATGGGAAACAATTTTATGGAGGAGTTTTATTTAATATATGTAAAAGAGGATCTCAGTCCACTGTAGCAGGGAAGGCACGGCCCAGCATCTCCATGGCAGTGGGAATGTGTTCAGAGACACTTCATGTGGCCATGAATCAGGAAGGAGAGAAGGCAGGGCAGCAACCAAAAATCAATCTGAGTTTTTATGACTACTTCACCACCAGGCCCCTCCTAAAGGCTCCACATGCCTTCCAATGGTTGCCCACAAGTCTGAGGCAACAAGCTTGAAAGACAAGCTGCGAGGACACGTCAGATTCAAACTGTAGTCAACATGCACTGCTGGTACCTGAAAGAACCCCAATTCTGGACCTGTGCTTCATGCACAGGTCAAGGGTGTAAGTCTGGTTCTTGCCAGGTCTTGGAGTCTCTGAGAACTGGGTTGGGATTGAGGGATCATTTGTCAATGCGGAAGAAAGAGATGGATTCCCATAGAATCCCTTNATAAGAGATTACTTCTATAACAGTCAGCTCTAATTTACAGTTAGAGGATGACTTCATTACCACCCTGTTTTTCTTTGTTCTATGAAAAAGAGGTAAGGAGGTCTCTCATATTGAAACTGTGCTGCACCTAGAAGGTAAAGTTCATTAGGACTCACTGTAAACAGATGTTACACCTATAGTCCTCAGAGATGTTTGATGCCTGTAGTAGTCTGAGGCTTTTCTTTCTTTTAAATTTTTTTTTAATTTTTTTTTAAATTTCTGTATGTGTACGAATGTACTGTCTGCATGCAAGTATGTGCACTTTGCAATGCCACGGAGGTCAGAAGTGGGTGTCGGATTCCCCTGGAACTGGAGTTCTCCTGGAATTGGAGTTTCAGACGGTTCTCAGCCGCCATGTGGGTGCTGGGGATCGAACCCGGGGCCTCTGTAAGAGCGGTCGGCGCTCTTAACCACTAGGCCATCTCTCCAGCCCTTTTTGGCCTTTTCAATCGACTTGGCATTCCGTTCCTAAGCTTTTTTGGGTGCATCCCCACCCCCCATCAACTAAGAATTGCCTCTGCTTGAAGTGATTTCATTTCCAATTTTGCCGAATTTCTCTTTTCCTTTATTGTATTTCCAATGTCAGTGCCTTTCTGAACTTGGGGAGTGTCCCTATGCGTCCCAGCAGGTACTCCAAGGGTACAAAACTGCACTGTATCCTCTTTGTGCACATCTGGGCTTCCTTGCAATGGCAGGGTGATGCTTTTGTTTCTTCCATCTTCTAGCCTGGAATGGCTCTATGGTGTTCCCCAACATCATGAAAGAAAACTCTAACCTGGAAAAGCCATGGGCTCATCCATCTTGCCTGCCCATTTCACTGGTCCAGCTCCAGCATTTATTGATGATCTACATTGTGTCTGGACATGGGCTACTCCTTAGAGTTCTGGGTGCCAGTGAATTGTATGTTGCTCCTCCCAAAACAGTGCTTATTCCTGATACTACTCATAAAATAAAACTGAAACATTAACTTCAATACCATTAAATGCTGAGGTGCTCAATGTGTTTGCTGCACTGGGTTAAGAATGAAAGAAAAATCTCAAAAGACTCAACAGAAGAGAGGAGACATCAACTTTGGGTTTAAGTAATTGCCAGGGCCCATCTATGCCCATGGTAGCTTCTATGGGAACAGTAAGCGATGAGCTCAGAAAGGGTAGTGACCAGTGCCTTGCTATCCTGAAATCCAGCAGAGAAAACCTGGGCCTTCAGGTGGTTTTTATAGGGTTGTTTGCTTACATTCTTGGTGGCAAGTGTCCTTTGGAGCCCTGTTCAACTCTGCTCCTAGCCTGGAGGACTGGTAGACAGTTTCTGATCCCACTGCAAACTTCAAAGGGTATTGTGTTAGGAACCTACACTTGACAACATGGGATGGTTGCTATATTAGTCAGGGTTCTTGAAAGGAACATACTAACACACTCACACACACACACATACACACACATGCACACGCACACACACACATATATATATATATATACATGGATGGATGGATGGATGTACATATGTATTAGATTGGCTTAGAGGATATAGTCCAAGTAGTCTATAACAATGGCTGTGCCACTTGGAGATACTGAGAATCCTGTAATTGCCCTGTCTGTGAGGCTGAATGTCTCAGCAGTCTAAGCTGGCACTGAAGGGCCTGGGGAATTCCTGGAGATCTGCTTGTCTTCAGTCCATGTTTGAATATGAAGAAGTTGGTTCTCATGTCAACAAATGAATGCTATAGAAACAAGATAGATAAACTCGCCAGTGAAAGAGAAGGCGAGCAGGCAAGAAGCAAAAAAGGCAAAAGCTCCTTCTCCTCTTACTTGGACTGCCACCGGGAGGTGGAGCCACATTTAGGGTGGGTCCTCTGGCTTCAAATAATCTGATCAAGAAAATCCCTCACCTTTTAGTTCATTTCAGATCCAGTCAAGTTGACGATCAAGATCAGCCAACACATCTCCTAACAACAGTCAGTCCCCCTATGGGGTCTTTCCTCCAGAAATACCCAAACATGTAGTAGACATTTAATGAACAGTGTTAGCAAGGAAACAATAATCGCATTTTACATGTGCAGAGACCTAGGGATGTTTCTTCCAAGCCTCCAGCTAGCTATGGCAGAGCTCAGCCGTTCTGACTCTGACCTTGGACCTCCCCAAACGGTTGCTGTTCTGACATGGCCTCTTAACATTTTTAATGTCAGTGCATGCAATGGAAGTTTCTCTCTTTTAGAGGTATTTTCCAGGACAGACCTTTTTCTTAAAATCAAGCCACTGGATTGGTCATGCTTCGCACTCTGAAAGGCCTGGCCGAGCAGGCTGGGTAGCAGGTCCTGAGCCCTGTCACTGCCTGTGTGAGGCCACAAACCCCACCAGTATCCTCCTACCAAGTCCAAGGTCAGATACATGAAGATTGGAACCCTGTAGTTCTGGCTGAGGGGGGCAGTACCTTGTACACACTCTCAGGCTAGAATTCGTGTATGAGGGGCAAATATGAGCAGGCTCAGGGCTGGATCCCGTTGGTGTGCAAAGCACGGGAGGCACTGCTGAGCACGCGGAACTGGAGGCCTAGAACCTGCAGCTTCAGGAGCTGCTGTAGAGAGGTTGCAGTAGGAAGCACAGGAGCAGAGGCAGTTCCACCCAGCCGGGGGAGCAGGCTTTCATGCTACCGAAATGGGAAGAAACACTCCAAGTGCAGAAGGCAAGAAAAACTTCACCCCAGAAAACTCGAAGGCACCAAAAGTAGCATTAGACAATACAACTGCACAATCACCGGAGAGGGGCAGGTGCTCAGGTCTCAGTGCAAAGGCTCCTAGGGAACCAGAGTCTTCTGTGGGTGATTAGAACTGCAGTGAGTTCCTCCTGGGTACAGCAGCCATCTCAAGTCCACAAAACAGACAGCATTTCACTGCACTTCCCCCCATCTTCCAACTTTATATATTGTCATCCTCTCTTCAGAGTGTTTGTTGAGCCTTGGACGGTTGATACAGATGTTCATTTAAGGCTGAGCACTCAACATCCATTAATTCTCAGCACTGTGACCAGTTGTGTGTGTGTGTGTGTGTGTGTGTGTGTGTGTGTATTTTTTTTTTTTTTTTTTGTCTTTTTGAGACAGGGTCTCCCTGTAGCCCCAGCTGTCCTGGAACTCACTCTGTAGACCAGGCTGGCCTTGAACTCACAAAGATCCGCCTGCTTCTGCCTCCCAAGTGCTAGGATTAAAGGCATGAGCCACCACACCCGGCTTTGTGTGTGTATTAACTGTTGCCCACCACGAAGAGAAGCTTCTTCGGCCAAGGTTGAGAACAGCACTAGGAATATAAACATAAGTATTTAAAAGACAGTTTAGCAAAACAACAGTGGTAGGCTCCTGTTCAAGCCTTCTTCAAAGTTGTATTAGAGCTTTCTAGATGAACAGTACTAATACCATGAACATGTATTACAAAACACATTTATTAGATTGGCTTATACAATATGGGCTGGGTAACCCAACAATGTACCTGCACATGGAGAAGCTGAGAATCTGGCAGCTGATCAGACCACGAAGCCGAATGTCTCCACAGTCCATTCTGGTGCTGAAGGCTTGGAGGGTCCCTGGAGAGCCGCAGAGCCTAAATCCCCCTTAGAAGACCAGCAAAGCCAGGTTCCGATATCAGCAAAGGATGGTTGTGGTTGCAGCAGCCCAAACAGGGCGGGTGTCCTTTCCAGCAGGAATCAAAGCAGGCCACCACAGGGAGAGCCTTTCCTCCTCCATTAATCCTTCCAGGAAACAACCCTCAGAGACCCACACCAAGAGGCATGTCTCGTAGTTGATCCCAGATGCAATCAAATTGACAACCAAGATTAACCATCACAAAATCAAAATGCAGCCCATTCTCTGAGATCCATAAGAACGAAACCATTAAGGATCTGTTGTTCCTCATCTCACATGTTCAATAGAAAGTAAATGAGCGGGGCTGGAGAGATGGCCTAGCGTTAAGAGCGCCGACCGCTCTTGCAGAGGACCCGGGTTCGATCCCCAGCACCCACATGGCAGCCGAGAACCGTCTGAAACTCCAATTCCAGGAGAACTCCAGTTCTCCAGGGGAATCCGAGACCCTCTTCTGACCTCCGCGGCGTTGCACGACACGGGTGCACAGACTTGCATGCAGACAGTACATTCATACACATACAGAAATAAATAAAATTAAAAAAAAAATTAAAAAAAAAAAAAAGAAAGTAAATGAGCTAGGAGGCCCATTATTATCTCATCAGATTTCCTGACCAGCCCGAGAAGGAGGACTTCTCGCTCTACATTAATATGGATGAGAAACTATGACCAGGGTCCTTCTTCCAAGGGAAGCTGACTATCAGCATCTGAAGTACAAGGGCTGGAGCATGGGAAAAGATCTCTGCTTTATTTTCTCCACCTAGTACTTGAGTTGCCACTCTGTCCCTGGCACCATATCAACTTCATGGATACAGGGTGAGCGAGCCCCATCCTCACATGAGTTCTGGCATCCTGAAGACCAAATGCCTACAACTCTAACACTGGACGTCACTCCCTAAGTACTAATGACACTATGAAGTGAGACCATCTGTTCAATGGAGTTGGCACGGTGTAAACAGTAGCCATGTGCACTGATAAGGCAACTTGATCTTGAATGAGTTACTTAATATCCCCAAGGCTCAGCTTTCTTGTCTTTAAATAAGACAATCAAAGTATCTGCCTTGTAGTGAAGTTGTGAGAATTAAAGGGTTGTAAGAACAGAAAAGTATGATATCTCCTTATACCCCCCAACAAGAGTCACATCAACACTCCTGTAGCAAACATGGATTAATAAGAGAAGAGCACACCAACTTTGTTGAAGTAATTTTTTTAATGAAGACTGGCTCAAAACTTGAGAGAAAACTGCTTATAATGTTTCGAATTAATGAAGAACAGAAATCAGAGTAGAAATGAGATCAGACCAAAAGATATGATGCAATATTAAGAGACCAGGGGCAGAGTCCCAGCAACACCTGTGTGTTCTGATTCTTCTTGGTGTCTTTGGGCAGCACTCCTTTCTCCCAGGGATGGAGCCGGACAGCTCTGGTTTGAAAGTCTGTAAGAGAAGGAAGAAAGAAAGGCAAGAGTGAATGAGCTCTTTAGGTTTTGTGGCTTGCTCGGGGGGCCAGAGGTGCTAGCTGCTATAAGCTCTCTTGGGGAAGAACAATTCTACTTCCTATGAGTTACTTTGGAGGAAATACAGGTAGGAAACACAAAGGTAAGAGAAGTCAGAGGAAGCTTTTGCTTCCAAGGCCCTTCCAAAGTCCTTTTCCTTAAACTACATGGTGGGTTGTGACATCACTATGGAGAAGCTTTTCTGAGCCCCAACTCTGCTTAAGAAAGTGTATTCTTAAAAAAATGAAAATTAACAACAACAAAAAAAAAAGTGTATTCTTGCTGGCTGTGGTGGCGCACGCCTTTAATCCTAGCACTTGGGAGGCAGAGGCAGGCAGATCTTTGTGAGTTCAAGGCCAGCCTGGTCTACAGAGTGAGTTCCAGGACAGCTGGGGCTACAGGGAGACCCTGTTTTGAAAAAACCAAAAAAAAAAAGAAACTGTATTTTATATATATATATATATATATTACAAGATTATGTTAAAAATCAAATCTAGGGCCGGGCGTGTCCCCCTCCCTACCCCCCCACCCCACCAGAGTTCATGCATTCAAGAAAGTGTACTCTTATCAGACTTGTCTGTTACCTTTGCATCTCTGTAACAAAATTCTTAATGGGAACAATTTATGGGAGGAAGTGTTTATCTTAACTTATACTGTAAAAAGGATCTCAGTCCACTGTAGCAGGGAAGGCACGGCCCAGCATCTCCATGGCAGTGGGAATGTGTTCAGAGACACTTCATGTGGCCATGGAATCAGGAAGGAGAGAAGGCAGGCAGCAACCAAAAATCAATCTGAGTTTTATTACCTACTTCTACCAGCCAGGCCACCTCCTAAAGGCTCCACAGCCTTCCCAATGGTGCCACAAGCTGAGTGCCAAGAGCTTGAAAGACAAGCCTGCGAGGACACTTCAGATTCAAACTGTAGTCAACATGCACTGCTGGTACCTGAAAGAACCCCAATTCTGGACCTGTGCTTCATGCACAGGTCAAGGGTGTAAGTCTGGTTCTTGCCAGGTCTTGGAGTCTCTGAGAACTGGGTTGGGATTGAGGGATCATTTGTCAATGCGGAAGAAAGAGATGGATTCCCATAGAATCCCTTCTTTTTTAAATTTTATTTATTATATTTTTATGTGTATGAGTGTATTGGTTGCATGGAGGTAAGTGCACCTGTGTCATGCAATGCCTGTGGACATCAGAAAAGGGCATCAGATCCCCTGGAACTGGAGTTATGGATAATTATTAGCCACCATATGGGTGTTAGGATTTGAACACAGGCCTTCTGCAAGAATAGTCAGTGCTCTTAACTGCTGAGCCATCTTCTGGCCCCATAGAATCATTTTCTTTTTTTATTATTAATTTTATTTATTTCTGTATGTGTATGAATGTACTGTCTGCATGCAAATTTGTTCACCCGTGTCGTGCAATGCCGCAGAGGTCAGAAGAGGGTGTCGGATTCCCCTGGAACTGTAGTTCTCCTGGAATTGGAGTTTCAGACGGTTCTCGGCTGCCATGTGGGTGCTGGGGATTGAACCCAGGTCCTCCGTAAAAGCGGTCGGCACTCTTAACTGCTAGGCCATCTCTCCAGCCCCAGAATCATTTTCTTAGAAACAAATTTGTAAAGTGTTGCCCATGTGGAGATATCAACACCCAGTGACCTCAGTCCCTGACTTCAGAGATCACACAATCTGCTAAGAGAGAGGGCAAAACATGGCAAGTCCATGGATGTGAGCCATAAAAGTTTCTTTTACAAAGGTTTCAGCTCCCAGGAGGAGCCCTTTCAGTCTCTGTCACCTTCCCTGGATTTAATAATTTGGCATAAACCTACCAATTCACCTTTCCCATAAATCAGACTCTAATCATCTGTTTCATTTCAGCACAGCCCTTCTTCCAGGACAACATTTGTGAGCAAAATGGATTTGGACAGGACTTTCTCCAGAGGGTCATATTATACCAAGGAAATGAATTCCCCCTCTCAGCCTCATAAAATGCAAAAAAATAAAATCAGCATTCAAGCTGAAGGCTGAAGGAACAAGACATGCATACTGAAAACCCTCCTTCTGCAGGAAACAGGCTGGAGGGGCTCATTTGCATTTACCTTCACGCAGGCCTGGGTTCCACAGAGCAGGGTGCTCTGGCAGGGAGCCTGCTCCATGCCCACTGTGGGCTCCCCACTGGTGGAGGCCAGTGCGTGATGGGCTTCAGGGCTCAGCAGCTGCGTGCTAAGCTCTCCCTTCTCTTCATCAGGAGCACACACCACCTCTTGCTCCCCTTTGTCCCAGCCTGCCTGGCACAGTCCCCAGTTATTTATGGAAGGACCGTGAGAGCAGAGCACGGTAGTGATCAGGGAACTGGGTATTCTGCCAGAGGCCTTGGGTTTGAAGCATAGGGAAGGTAGAGGGCAAATCATGGTCAGTGAGTGTCCTCCTCCCTTTCGTACCCAATCTGCATTCAGGTCTAATGAAGCTCAAAGGACAGAACAGCCTAGCAGTCAACGGTGTGAAGCAAGGAGACCCAGGTTCAAATGTCTATATTCTCAAGAAAGTTCTTAACTTCTTCATTCCTCAGTTTCCTCACCTCTCAAACAAGTATACAAAGATGTGCACCATCTCCCAGGGATGGCTCATGGCACCCAGCAAGAACATAAGCAATGCCCATTACGGTTGCTGATCTTCTAAGGTCAGACCAAGCAGAAGAAGCCATCCTAAATCCTGTCTTCTCTTCCCTCCCCAGGCAGATGAGGGTTGGTTAGGCCCATGAGTACAGTCTTTCTGAGCCAAAGCTGTATTCTGTCACCTACCAGGCAGGCGGCAACAGCAGCACTCCCAAGTCACACACCCAGAGCAAAGGTTTGTTTAAAAAAAAAAAATGAAAAAAATAAAAATGTAAAAAATAAAATAAAAAGCCAGGTGTGGGGGCGCACGCCTTTAATCCTAGCACTTGGGAGGCAGAGGCAGGCAGATCTCCATGAGTTCAAGGCCAGCCTGGTCTACATAGCAAGTTCCAGACCCACTGAGACTAAAGGGAGACCATGTCTCAAAAAGACCAAAAATAAAAATAAAAATAAACATGAAATAACGTTCTGCTGAACCTTCTAGAATATTCTTCATGGTTCAGCCATGGCCTGTCCCTTTCACTGAAATCCATTCTTGGTCTCTGTCTCTCTCTCTCTCTCCCCCCCAACACACACACACACACACACACACACACACACACACACACACACACTTAGAAGTTAACTGCCAAGTCCTCAGTCTTCTAACCAGTTTGAAGCAGTCCCTTTGTTCAGACGGAAACCTTAACTGAAATGTGGTACAGGTGGATCAGGAGGGAGAGGAGGCTGCAGATGTTTTTTGCAGTCCTCTGTTTCTTTACCAGCAGAATGTATTCAAATATTTCCTACAAATTAAAAATTAAATTCTGTGAGGGCCCATATGAGAAACAGACAAAAGCAGACTGTTCCTCCTAAAGCCTTCTACCAACTCCATCTCTCCTCCACATTCACTGAGAGCCTCCCCTCTTAACACCCCCAAAAGCCCTGCAGGACATTGTTGGAGAATTTCTGGGCTTATGGAAAAGGAAAAATAGAAGGAGTGTTTGGTGCCTGCCCCAGGACCCATAGCCTGATTAATGTCTGTGCTCAGACTTGAACTTGTGTCTCCTGACTCCTATTTTGTCATATTGACATATATTGAGTCATAATTCCCAGAAGATTGGCATTAAAATGACCAGCCTATCACCAGAGTGGGACAGCACATTAGAGGGCATTATCTCCCACAAGCACTTTAAAATTAATTCGTTTCTCAGAATAGTTTTCCATCTCCTTGGATCATGGCATTCAGAACCTGCAAAACATCTTCCACCAATGCCATGAGATGATGCGGAAGATCCAGCAGCTGCCTGACCTTGTGTGATGCTTAAGCCTTATTGTCCACTTGATGGGACTTAGAATAACCATTGTAACCAACCCCCAGGCATGGGGGGGGGGTTTCTAGATTGGATTCCTGGGAAGACCCACTCTATATGTGGGCAGCAACATCCCATGGGCTGGGGGCCTGAAGTGAATAAAAATGAGAAAACCAAGTGAACATCAGCGTTCATCACTCTGCTTCCTGACTGTGGGTGCAGTGTGACCTCAAGCTCCTGCCATGGTGGACTGTACTCTGCTTCCTGACTGTGGGTGCAGTGTGACCAGCTGCCTCAAGCTCCTGCCATGGTGGACTGTACTCTCAAACAGTAAGACAAAATATATCTCTCCTTATCTTTAAGCTGCATTTGTCAGGTATTTGGTTGCAGCAATAAACCAAGTAACTAATATAGGTTTAAAACCCTATCAGCACAGACAAATCACGGTGCGGGCTTGTCACCATTCTGCTTTGAGTCCTCTGGCAAAATCTAATCCCTACCCTTCCCTAGTCTTCAAACCCAAGGCCACTAGCAGGACACCCATTTACTTGGTCAGGCACCCATCCATACATGCAGAAAGGATAGGTAAGTGTTGGGAGAAACCGAAGGAGAAAGGGGACTTGCATTCAATTGTTTATTCATTCATTTAGCGAACGGCTACTAGGGGGCACTTTGCCAAGCACTAAGCTAGGTGAAAAGAGGAAACGTGAACAAGGTCAGTTGCTTTTTAGGATCTTCCAGTCTAGGTGGGGCTGAGGACAAGGTCACAGACAATAAAGGAGAGTGTAATAAGTGGTTACACGTGAGATGAAGGAAGCTGTATGGATCCTAAATTGGGATGCTTTGAGCTGCAAATAAGAAGACCCCTATTAAAATTGGTTTGAACAGTAAACAGCATGATGGATATTATGCCAGGAATGCTGGCGGCCAATTGTGATCAGAATAGACGACTCCAGTAACTCAACGGTGTCAACCATATAACCTTGGTTCTTTTCAACATTCTTCTACATCATATGGTGGCTTTAGTCCCACAAAGTGGCTGCTGCATCACCAAACATCAGACCCTTATACCATCTGGTACCCCCAACCCCGAGTGGGAAAAAATAAAAAAATAAATTTAAATTAAAAAAAAAATAGTGACAACATCTCATTGCTATTGTTACCAGATGTTGTAGTTTGCATATAAAATGCCCCCTATAGGCGTGGTAGAATGTAAGGGCTGTGATTGGGGTGAACGGTGAACCTACAGCAATATAGCCTGGACACTCATTTGATCGACTTGATTGAACATGCAAGCCCCTCCTGCTGGATGGTGGGACCAAGGGGCTGTGTGGGTTTGGACACAACTGCTTGCAAATTGGTTTTACATGAAGGATGCTTGTACTCATAAATTAACACCTATTGCTAAAAAATGAAAAAAAAACTGAGAGAAAGATGCAGGACAGTCATGGTAGAATGCATGATCTGGGATGGGGTGGGGTGGAATGGGGGGAAGGGAAAGGGAAATATGCCTGAACTGAATTGGATAATGATGTATGAAATACACAAAGCATCAATAAAAAAAAATAAAAATAAATAAAAATAAATTAAAAAATGCCCCCTATAAGCCCATGTATTGGAATATTTGTTTCCCCACTTGGTGGAGTCATTATAGAAAGTCATGGAATTTTCATGGAGGTGGAACCTTGCTGGAGGAAGTGGGTCCCTGAGGGTGAGCCTTCAGGTTTTATAGCCTGGCTTCACTTCCTGTGTGCATTCTGGCTGTGGATACAATGTGACCAGTCACATCATACTCCTGACACCATGCCTTCCCCACTGTGATAGACTGTGCTCCTTTTAAACCATAAGCCCAAACAAGCCTTTCTTCCCTTAAGTTGCTTCTTGTTGAGTGGACAGAGCAATGAGAAAGAGTAACTAATATATCATATGGCTGATGTAACAACATGAAGAAGAGTGTGGGAGATAGCAAGAGAGAAGACAAGATGACCAGCGATAGCCCAGAAGAAAACTGATACCCATCTGAACTAGGAGATGCTGGTGAAGGTGGAGGCAAGCACACTATTTTGAAAGAAAGAAAAGAGAACTGACAGAATTGGTTGAGTGGGCACGAGTAGAAAAGGGGAAAAAGTCTAGAAGGAAG
This sequence comes from Rhizomys pruinosus, assembly GCA_009823505.1. Classification (NCBI taxonomy): domain Eukaryota; kingdom Metazoa; phylum Chordata; class Mammalia; order Rodentia; family Spalacidae; genus Rhizomys; species Rhizomys pruinosus. The sequence continues at coordinate 1,013,600 of VZQC01002950.1, forward strand.
GGCATTTGTTCAACCCCTGATTATAAGCACCCTCCAAAGACCAAGCTGCACATGGGCATTTTTTGAAACAGACGTCTCTATTTACCAAGAACTTACAGGCTTCTGGTTTGGTCAGTTCAGTCACTGCTCGTGTATTCCCTGCAAGAAGAGGAGCAGGCTTGAGTTGAAGAAGGAGCAAAGACGACAGACTCTACTTTTTATCTGTGATCATATTTATGGAGCAATCAATGGTGGAATCCTCTAAAACTGGGGTAGATGGATCCAGGGAGTATGTTTGAGATTTGGAGTGGTGACAGGGCCTGGAGGTCACCAGAATATAGGAGAAAATGACCTTCTGAGTTACTCAGAAGGAGGGAATATAGTGCAGTGAGACTAACTGAAACCTGGGCCTGTCTTCTTGGAGTCATGCTGGCTGAGCTGGTGCCAGGAAGCCCCAGGGGTGCTCGTAAAGATAATTGAATGAAGGAATGACTCAAAAGGCAAACAAATAAACCCAGTGAGCAATTCTCTCTCAAACTGTTTGTTAGAAAAAGAGAGGAGAGCTCTGCTCCCAGCTTTTCTTCAGGAGTTCCCCTGTCCCAGAATGTTATTGCAGATGATCTGGGTCCCTGAGTCTAACTAATCTCTAATTTTCATTTAGATTAGTTGCTCCCTTTCAAAGTGTATCCTCTCTTGAATGACTAATATAGTTTCTCAAGCAGAATCAGAAGTCTAAACTTCAGTATTTCCAAGAAAGCACATAACTCTTTTCACAAAACCAAATGGACAGTGATGAACCAGGATATGGCATCCAGTTCAGATAACAGTTTTCTATCCCTGAAAATCATATTTAGAGAGTGTGAAGAAATTCATCATAAGCTACTGTCTTGAATCCCATAAGTCTTTGGAATTGGAAATGAGGAGAAATAAACCATTGTGCAGTGCTGATATAAAACTGTGAAGGGGGGCTGGAGAGATGGCCTAGCGGTTAAGAGTGCCGACCGTTCTTACAGAGGACCCGGGTTCGATCCCCAGCACCCACATGGCGCCCGAGAACCATCTGAAACTCCAATTCCAGGAGAACTCCAGTTCCAGGGGAATCCGAGACCCTCTTCTGACCTCCGCGGCATTGCATGAAACGGGTGCACAGACTTGCATGCAGACAGTACATTCATACACATACAGAAATAAATAAAATTAATTTAAAAAATTAAAAAAAAAAACTGTAAAGGTTAAATTCCCTCTTCCACTTGCCAGGAGTGTGACCTTAGGCCAGGTGCTTGCCTAGTCCACATATCAGTTCTTCCAACTATAAGTAGGAAGCCCAAACAATATGCGTTGGTTCTCTTTTGTTAATCAACTTAACACAAACCTAGACACACCTGGAAAGAAGGGATCTCAAATGAGTAATTTCCTCCATCGAACTGATCTGTGTTCATGTCTGTGGAGCATTTTCTTGATTGTTAATTGCCGTAAGAGGGCCCAGTACACAGTTGGGTTGTGTCATCCCTGGGCAGGTGGGCTAGGCTGTATGAGAAAGATAGCAGAGAGAGCCAGTGGGAGGGAGTTCCTCTGTGATCTCTGCTTTAGTTACTGCCTCCAGGTTCCTGCCTCCATGGTGAATTGTAAGCGGTAGCTGATATAAACCCTTTCCTCTCTAAGTTTTGTTCATAGAGTTATCACAACAACAGAAAGCAAACTAAGACACAATACTTGCTGTAAAAGCGTGGGATGAAGAGCTCAGCATGGAACCTTAACGTTGTCACTTCTCGATGCATGTCTCCGAGTGTACTAGTTTCCTAGGGCTCCAGGTGCAAAGTGCTGTATACTGTAGTGGCTTAAACAACAAGCTGGGAGTTAGAGACGGCTGTGAGAGTGATTCTGCCCCAGGCCTCTCCTGATGTCCCTCAGCTTCTCTTTCACCACTCCTTACCTCAGCCTCCATCTTCACATGCTGTCCCCAGGTAGGTCTGTGTCCAAATTTTCACTTCCAGTGAGGACTCTAAGGATCCTGGATTAGGGACTTGTCTCAATGTAATAGGGCAATAATAATTACATCTATACAACCCTGTTTCTAGTACCTCACAAATACTGAGTGCTGCAACTTCCAACATATGAATTTTTGGGTGACACATTCCAACACGTAAAAGCTAGGTCATATGGCTTTGAACATTATTATGCTCATGCTGATTGCCAAGTAAAAATTCATATCTTTCTGTTCAACTTTTCATTTTTAGTTTATTTCTGGCTGAAAAAATGTTGTGAAAAAGAATAGAGGCTGGAGAGATGGCTCAGTGGTTAAGACCATTGGTTGCTCTTGCAGAAGACCTGGGTTGGATTCCCAGCACCCACATGGTGGCTAACAACCATCTGTCTGTAACTCCAGTTCCAGAGGATCCAACACCCTTTTCTGACCTCTGTAGACATTGCACGACACAAGTTCATTTACAGATATGCAGGTAATGTACTCATACACATAAAATAAAAATAAATAAAATATTTAAAAATATATATTGCAAAAACATTCATTACTGTTCCCTACTATGATCACCCAAATTTCCCTAATATTAATGTAATCATAATACAATTATCTAAACCAGGAAATTAATACTAATACAATATGTTCTACTTTGGCTTTAATAGCTGTGACAAAACACTCTGACCAATACCAACTTGGCTAAGAAAGAGTTTATTCAAAAAAATTTTTTAAAAAGCCAAGCATGGTGGCACATGTCTTTAATCCTAGCACTCTGGAGGCAGAGGCAGGTGGATCTTTGTGAGTTCAAGGCCAGCCTGGTCTACAGAGTGAGTTCCAGGACAGCTGGTGCTACAGGGAGACCCTGTCTCGAAAAGACTCCCCCCACAAAAAAGAAAGGGTTTATTCATCTTCCCAGTTTATCACTTAGGGAGCCCATGGTAGGAACTCAGAGCAGTTCCTACTGCTATGGAAGTGGGAGCTGAAGCACAGGCCATTGAGAAACATTGCGTACAGGCTTGCTCCCCTGGCCCATGATCAGCCTGCTTTCTTTTTTATTCTTTTTCTTTTTGTTTTTATAAATTTATTTTTATTTTTTAACAACTCTAGACCCATGCCCCCCCATTCCCCCACCCCACCAGAGCTCATGCATTCTGCCAAACATGCCTTTCATCTCTTTCTCAGTCTTTCTCAATATTCTCCATGAGGAAGTTGACTGTTTTGAGCAGAATCAGCCTGCTTTCTTACACAATATAGGACCACCTGCCCAGGTGTGGCACCACCCACAGTGGGCTGGGCCCTCCCATATCACTCAACAGTCAAGAAGACGTCCCATAGACATGGCCACAGGCCAGTTCAATGGACAGCAATTCCCCAGTTGAGGTTTCCTCAACCCAGGTGTGTCCATTTGACACTAAAGCTGTCCAGCACACAATATCATTACCTAACCTCTATACCTAAATTAAAATCTGCCCCGCCAATATCCTTTTTGTGGCCAAAGATTCCAATCTAGGATCCAATACTGCATTCGGTTCCTGACCCTATAATAGCTTCAAACTGGGGCAGTTCCTTGGTCTCCCTTAATCACACATTGTCTTGACACTTTTGGAAAAGTGGTGGCCAGTTGTGTTGTTAACAGCCTTTCAAATTTCTCTCTTGTTTCCTTATGTCTAAATTCCGTTCTGCCTCTCTTCTTTTGTCTAGAGTCTCACAGTAGTAATCTTTTTTTCCCACTGATTGGTTGATGGTGTGTGAGTGTGTGAACGAGTGGGAGGGGGAGGCTTGCACGTGCCTCAGGAGATGGTTCTCACCTTCTACCATGTAGGTCCCAGGGACCAAACAGAGGTTGTCAGGCTTGAAAGCAAACATCTTTACCCCAATAGCCATCCCATCTCCCCACCCCCGCAGTTCTTCTGGTGACTACGGTCAGGAAGCTAACATCATCCTGTCATGGTTCTGCGGTGTTAACTTTGACCACGTGGTTCCAGTAATGGGTAGTGACTTCTGGGATTCTCCATGGTTATTCATTTTCCCTGTGGAATGAACTTACATTGAGGAGGTGTTCTGTGAGACTATGAGGGGCTCTTTATCATCACGTCTTTGGCCCATGTGATTGATACTTACTTAAAACAATCGTTTGCCTGGTGGCAATTTCTTAATTCCAGGGTGCTTCCGTTAATCTTCATTCCAATGTTTAAAAAAGAGGAGTTTTTTTTCACTGTATCCTCTCTAACTTTACAGACCACCCTGTGGGCTTCCCAGGACTCTTGGTAGGTGTCAGATTCTTGAGTCGCCCACACAAAGGGGAAAACTCCTCCTCTGTTTTGCATTTAAACCTCATGTTCTCCATTAATAGAGTCTTTGAGGGACCAGTGTGCCAAATGCTCTTAGGGCAGAGAGGATGTTTAAATTATTCAAGAGAACTGCTTTTATACAATTTGGGTATACACATAAAAATTAATGCTAATTATATACAATTTCCAGCTATTCATTAAAACAAACCCCAAGGCATTCTAGAAACCCTTAGTTAGCCTAATGTTATTCTAGGTGCTTGAAAACACAATGGCTTTTCTTTAAAAAGGAAAACAATGAGCGTGTTTTACAAAAACATATATTTGTACTAGTGATGGGAAAGTCCTGCTCCTTAGGTCCATCTCTCCTTATTGCTTTCTCCTAGTTAATCAGGCATCCATCTGGCAACCATTCATTGAAAACCTATTGTGTGTCAGCTGGTTACCTTTGACCCTCTAAACACTAGGGTCAAAGCAGTAAACAAAATATTCTTAAACAGCTACCTCTCCAGCTTCCAGTTTCACACGGCTGCTCTGTGGGAATGTTAAACCCAGCAAGGTGACACAGGGAGGACACCTCAGATGAGGCAGAAGAGCTCAGCTTAGAACAGAACCAGAAGACGAGAGAGAAGGTACTGTGGTTTGGGGGGAGAGGGCACTGCAGGAAAAGGGAGAGCCCATGCAAGTTTCTGCTGCACTGCAGTCAGTGGGCTGTGCTAGCCATGGGGAGGGTGGCTGTCCCCAGATGGCCCACTCCTCTCCTGTCTAAGTTTGCCATGCCTTCAGCTACTTCTTATTCTTGCTTGAGTTTTTTCAAAGATGAGTATTTTCCCTGTATGTATGTACGATGCACCATGTGCATACATGCCTGCTGTCCACAGAGGCCAAAAGCGGGCATTAGACTGCCCCCGCCCAGCACTGGAGTGGTAGCTGAAACAGAGGATTATAAAAACTCAGGGATATGCTCTCAGATGCCATTAATTTCCATTTTCCCTGAATCATTCTAGGAATGATTGGTTTGCTTGCTTCATGCACCCCTTGATTGGCAATTTTAACTGTGGTGTTAAACTCTGGTTGGCTGTTGTACTTATAAAAAGCTGTGTAACCCTATCCTGGGGGGGGCACTCCTCTGGAGTTGAGTGTCAGCCCAGCCTTAAGTAAACCCCACCTTAAACTCCACGTAGTCTAGTGAGTGGTCTCTCCATTTCGACTCTATGACATTTGGAGGTCCCATGGAGTCGGAGCCAGATGCAGCCTGAACCCTTCTGAGGCACTGAGAAGAGATGTTTTTCTCAGCCCAGCTGGTTTGTTTGTTTGTTTGGTTGGTTGGGTTTTTTTTGGTTAACTAGTGGACGTGTGTGTGTGTGTGTGTGTGTGTGTGTGTAATAAGGACGACCTACATGTATCCACCGCCGTCTGAGTTGGACTGGTCATCTTTTGTGATTCGTTTGTGTAAATCTGTTGTTTTGTTTGTTTGTTCTTATCTCCTTCATTTTCTAAACTAAACTTTTCCTTAAGTGTTCTTACTGCTGGAGGTATGGGGCAAGGAGGTCTTTAACTATTACCACTCCCTTGGGTCTAACGCTGTCTCATTTTACAGAGAAAGTGAAACTGATAGCCTCAGGACTCTGCGAATTAAAGTGGTCTTTTTCCCTGGGTCAGAATGGCCGGCAGAGGGATCTCTTAAAAGCTGGCAGGCTGGGGTAGTTCTTCCGATCTGTGAAAGACATCATCCTGATCAACTCCCCTACATAGTAACCTGGCTGAGTCTCCTAGAGCAGCCTCCCCCAAACTCAAAGACCCTCAGTCCCAGAGCCCGACCCCCATTTTACCAGCAGTTCAGAGGCTCCCCTCCCTACCCCATCTGAGGAGTCCAAGAAACCACATGGGCCCCTGTACCTGGTTCTGCAGGGGCCGGAGGAGGAACAGGAAGAAAGAAGGTCCCCACCCTCTGAGCCTCCTCAAGGGGATACTCCCATGAGCTGACAAGACCCCCCCCCATACTAGATCTGACCAGCCTATGCTGTTAACCCCACTCCTTTGTGCCCTTTTCAAGAATGCCTTGGGGGGGCCTGATGAACACCCTCTCTTTATGTCTGCCCCGTCTGCCCCTTTCTCTACTTCTACTGCCGACCTCTATAACTGGAAGCACCAAAACCCTGCCTTTTCAGACAACCCTGATGCTCTCACTAACCATATTAGTTCTATTTTTATTACCCACCAACCCACATGGAAGGATTGTCACCAGCTCCTGCGGGTCTTGTTCACAATGGAGGAAAGATCAGGGATCCTTGGGGCGGCGCGGGGGGGGGTGGCCTCAAAGGCAGTCACAGGCCCAGAGGAGCTCCCCACTACAGACCTAGATGTAGTGGAGGATGTTCCCTCTTACCAGGGAACAGACTCTGCTTCAGGGACTTAGAGCAGAGCTAACAGGCCCACCCAACCTTTCTAAGATAGGTCAAGTAGTGCCGAGCCCTGAAGAAGCAGCCTGGACTTTCCTAGAAAGGTTCTATCAAGCTTACTGCTTCCAGCCTCCCCTGGATCCAGAGGCCCCTGAGAATAGGTGAATTGTCACCACTGCCTTTGTGTCACAATCAGCTCCCAACATAAGAAAAATTTACAAAAATTGGAAGGAAGGGTTCGAGGGAGAATTTATATCTAAACCATAGAGGGCTGGAGAGATAGCCTAGCGGTTAAGAGCACCGACTGCTCTTGCAGAGGACCCGGGTTCGATCCCCAGCACCCACATGGCAGCTAAGAACCATCTGTAACTCCAATTCCAGGAGAACTCCAGTTCCAGGGGAATCTGAGACCCTCTTCTGACCTTCGCGGCATTGCACGACACGGGTGTGCAGACCTACATGCAGACAGTACACTCATACACATACCAAAAAAAAAAAAAAATCTAAGCCATAGAAATAGCCAAAAAAGTATTCAGAAATTGAGATACCCCATTGGAGGGACAAAAAGAGTTAAAAGCTCTGTGCAAGGTCCTGATCGCAGCCATGTGGCCTGCGAACCTACTTCTGCCTCCTTCTGCTCAGAAGGATGGAAACAGAGAAGGCAGCAGACCTGAATGGAGAGCTTCCCTGGGACGGGAAGAGTGCACCTTCTGCAGGGAAAAAGGACACTGGAAAAGGGAAATATCCAAGGGCTGGGATACACCTGAGGATCCAGATTTTCTGAAAAGTGACTACTTTTTCTCTCAGGTGGTATGACATGAGATGCCAGGGCCCCCCAACAACAGCCATATCTAGCCTCTATTTATATATGCCCATCAGGTAAATGGGAATGTAATAACATGACAGGAGGTGTACTATTGTCCACAGTGAGGTTGTGAAGCTATGTGGGGGCCAGGGGATGAGACCAAGAAAAAGATACTGATTTTATAACCTTCAAAAGATGCGGGGGGGAGGCAGGAAATAATCTCATCAACTTAACTATACTATCCAATCACTCAAAGGAAATAAAGCCTAGTTGGGCCACAGGGAAAACTTGGGGCCTACATCTCTACATGACTGGGTACAATCTTGGGGTCCTTTTCACCATTCAGAGGTTTTAGGCCCCAGTAAATCCCTAGGCCTCAACCAAGTCTTAAACTCCCATGTGCCCCATAAAGATCCCACTCATGCACCTGGCCCTACAAATCTACCTCTTACTAACACAGATGAACTAATAGGATTAACTAACCTGCTATGCATGCTCCTATGTAAATCATAACCTCCACTTTCCAGTTCCTTAACAAGTCCAACCCCAACCTTGTCAAGGACTGGGTTGGCTTTGCCTGGACTCAAGACCACCTTATCCCTTGGGTTTAGGTACTATTGCCCATATAGGAGATTTGGAGACACAGATTAGAAACCTCTCTGCTTCTGATGCCCTCTGCCTATGCCCCTGGGACTAAACCACTACTAATACTAGGGGACCTTACCGTACAGGGAACTTGTTTTACTGCCTCCCGCCGGCCCTATGTTCCTGAACCTTATAAGATTTACTGCAGTTCCACCATTTCTCTCTTTTTTTTTTTTTTTTTTNAATTTTTATTGAAGCTTTGTCCATTTCATACGAAATTTCCAATCAAGTCAAGACCCATTCCTCATTCCTTACCCCCCCTTACCAGAGCTCATGCATTCATCTTTTTCTCAGTCTCTTAAAATTTTCAATGCAGAAGTTTATTGTTTTGAGCAGAAGTTTACCATTTCAGTCAGTTCTTTGACCCAGTCTTTTTTGTTCTTGTTGTTCCTTCCAATCTGCATCACTCCAAAATATGCATGCCACATATATCTTTTAGCATCTTCAGCTTATGATTTCTTTCTTTTTTTTTAATTAGGCTGAAAGATGTCATGTTTGAAAGTTCCACCATTTCTGTGCCCCTAGACCACACCAGTATTTGGTCTCTCCTGAGGGCACTTGGTTGGCATATCTATCCTTGCCTTAGCCCCCAGGTGTTGGAGTCCCAATCTGATTTTTGCATCTTGGTACATGTACTTCCCCAAATTCACTATTACTCAGGGGAGGGCGGCAGAGAGTACCTTATACCCCAACTCCCATATCAGAACCCTGACGGAACTCGTTACCACCTCTGTCAATTCCCCTCCTGGTAGGGACTGGAATAGCCAGTTCCATAGGTCTAGGGACATCTGCCCTTGTAAAGTCTGACTCCATTTTCAAAGAACTTTCTGCTCAGGTAGATAAAACGCTGGGTAAACTCCACCAGTCAGTCTAATTCCTCTCAGATTCCCATACCTTTTTAGCTGAGGTGGTTCTTCAGAACCGGAGAGGACTTGATTTACTTTTTCTCGGGGGGCGGGGGGGTAATGTATGGTCCTGGGAGAACAGTGCTACTCTTGTCAACAACTCTGGGGTCATTGAGGAAAGTTTAACTGTAGTAAGAGAACAGCTCCAGGAACGGGAAAGGGCTGGGTAACAAAGCACTTACTGGTATGAGTCATTATTCTCCTTTTCCCCTAGTTGACCGCCCTCCTCAGTGCCCTGGCGGGACCCCTACTTATCCTTCTGGTTGTTCTGACTTGTGGCCCATGCATCCTAAACTCACTTGTCAGATTCTTTAACCAGCAGGTTAATTCTATTAAACTCATGGTGCTAAGGACCCAATACGCCCCCCTCCCTAGCAGAGATCATTCCACCTCAGAAGCACCAACCAAGGTCAGCTCTTTTGAACTTCCTTCAAGGATCTGAAGATCTCACAACAACAGGGGGAATGAGATAGAGCATTATAAAAACTCAGGGATAGTGCTTGAAGATGCCACTAAGTTCCATTTTCCCTGAGTCATTCTAGGAATGACTGGTTTGCTTGCTTGGAGAGTTACCCTTTGATTGTCTAACTCTTAACTGCTGACTTCTGTAATTTGCTTGCTTGCTTCAAGAGCTTTCCCTTGATTGGTAACTTTAACTGTTGTATTAAACTCTGATTGGCTGTCGTACTTATAAAAAGCTGTGTAACCTGATCCTGGGGAGGTTGGGGGGCACTCCTCTGGAACTGAGTGTTGGCTGGGCAGGTAAATAAACCCTACTTCAAACTCCAGGAGGTCTAGTGAGTGATCTCTCTGTTGTAGTTGTAAACCACCGCGTGGGTGCTGGGGACTGATCCCAGATTCTCTTCAAGGGCAGCAAACCTCTTAAGCCCCGAACCATCTCTCCAGCCCCTCACTTGAAAATATGTAGTTTTGAACATAATTTCTCTTCCAGAAAGTCAATAAGTGCATATTACATAGCTAGAGATAGGTAGAGATAATTGTTAACAAAATTATTATTCAGATATTATTTCTTTGTCATATTATTTATTACATGTATTTGGGTGTATGTGTGCACACACATGGACACAGGCGTCAGAGAACATCTTTCGGGAGTCAATTCTCTCCTTCTACCATGTGTATTCCAGGTGTCACAACGCAGGCTGGCAGCCTTAAGCACGTTTACCTGCTGAGTCATCTCACCAGCCCCTCCTCCATTCATATGATGTTTGCTGACAGAGGCCACCATCCATTTACCCTTCTACTGCTATACTCAGGTCTGGCCAAGCAGCTAGAGTGCTTTCCTGTGGTGTAACACTGAACCTAATCCTGAGGCAAGATCAACCACATACACCCAATGGTGTGCTGATCCATACTGACAGGCACATGCAGCCACTGGTCACTTGAATGGGGGTGAGATGTATTGTATTAGTAAAACACACTCTGCATTAGTATAAAAGAATATAAAATATCCCATTAATAATGTTTGCGTTAGTTGTATATCTAAATCTATCTTGTTTATATTAAGTGAAAGTCTTATTAAACTTTATTTCATCTACTTGTTAAATGTAGGTACAAGAAAAATAATTTAAGTTATATACATGGTCCATATTTGTCATTGACCTACTTCTGTGAGATGACATTAAATATATGTCCAAGTATTAATAACAGTTATGTCCATTTTTAATTGCTTATTTTGGCATTTCTGTAATCTCCAACTAATCTCCTGGAGCTGTCCTCAGTGGAGGGAGGGTGGTCACCTGTCAGAAGCATTCTGATGACTATTCATTAAACTGTTTGAACAGAATAGATTACAACCTATCTTAGGAATTTACTTCTAACAAAGAGCTGATTCTCAGCCAATAGCAACACCAGAGCTTTAGCCAATCGCAGACTACCAGCTGATCACACCACATCCAAATAAGGGAAGTGTACAGCTAAGCGCCTTCTGGAGCTTCCCACCCTTGCTGCTGAATGGTTTCTGAAAGTCTGCAGGTGCCTTGGGCTGCCTGACTGAAGTTGTTCTTCAGGGTCAATTAACCTCTATCAAATTTAATTTGTCTAAAGTTTCAACACCACACACATCCCCTAAGGGAAAGACAGAGTCTCTGTAAGCTTTGAAAGAAACAGCTGTGATGATGACTGTAGAATTTGCAAATATATTGACATGCCTTGGCCTATAAGCCCTGCCCCCCTAGATCTCAGGGTTGCTATCACAGGAAACCCAGTGCATAATGGGAAACCCAGTGTATGGTGGAATCTGAATTTCCTGACTGTCTCTCTGGAGGGCTCACTTGGGCCTGATCCAATCCATGGTCTTCATTCAACAAGTCCCTCAGTTTTCTGGACTCTTGTCCAGGAGACCCAAGCTTGTGGAGAGGCATGGACTAGCCTGCTTTGCCAGGTGATGTTTTGGAACAAATCATGCAGAAATGTTAAGAGGTTAAACTTCAGAGTCTGCACAATCGATTCAGCAGCTGTTTTATTACTATAGACTCTGATGTACAGAAAATAATCCACCCCTGATATTTAGGCAGTTAGCAATCTTTACCAAAAACAACAACATAGGACAGTCAGAGAAGGCACATTGTGAATTTGTAGTGAGTAGGGATCAAGTAGATTTAACTGGATTCTCACATAAATACTACAAAGGAGGCTAAGTGGATGGTACAGTGGGTAAAATGTTTGTAGTGCAAGCAAGACGACCTGAGTTTGGATCCCCAGCAGCTTTGGAGAGCTGGGAGTGACAGCAAGCATCTGCAACTCCAATGCTTCTACAGCAGGATGGGAGGGAGGCAGGAGACTCCCTGGAATAACTAAGAGAGCCTAGCGCCATGCCCTGAAAAGCAAGGACCAACATTCAAGCTTAATCTCTGACCTCCGCATGTGCTTGCACAAACACACACACACACACACACACACACACACACACACACACACTACAAAAGTTTTAGCACTTAAAAAAATGCACTGCTTTGAAATTTAAAATATTTTTTCTTTTTCTTTTTTTTTTTTTCTTGAGACAGGGTCTCCCTGTAGCCCTAGCTGTTTTGGAGCTCACTATGTAGACCAGGCTGGCTTTGAACTCACAGAGATCTGCCTGCCTCTGCCTCCCAAGTACTGGGACTAAAGGCATGTACCACCACGCCCAGCAAAATATTTTTTCTTTACATAATTACATTTGGAAATTCAAACCTGGATAATTCTAATTTTATTAGGTAAGAAAAATTTTAACCACTAACTCTCCAAACATAAGTATACAATAACAAATCTGTGAGTTTATATTCAGTTCGAAATTCACAGGAAGAAAACGCTTTACTTCTAAATATAGAAGTCATTTAAAATATAAAACCTTTATATTTGTCTTTTCTAACTACAAATTGAAGCTATTGTTACTACAATTTGAACACAAAGCTATACATTTTAAAGATTTTTTTCTTTTTATGTATGTATATGTGCCTGTGTCTGTGTGAGTCTATGCAACGTGAGTGTAGATTCCCATGAAGGCTAAAAGGGATCAACAGATCCCTTGGAGTGGAGTTGTAGGCAGTTGTAAGCCACCCAGTGTGGGTGCTGGGAACCAAATTCTGATCTTCTGCAAGACCAATAACTGCTCCTAATAACCACTGAGCCATCTCTCCAGCCTCAAAAATATACTTTTCCTATTTATTTATTTATTTATTTATTTATTTATTTATTTATTTATCTTTTTGAGACAGGGTTTCTCTGTAGTCCCAGCTGGCCCAGAACTCACTATGTAGACCAGGCCAGCCTTGAACTCACAGAGATCTGCCTGTCTCTGCCTCCCGAGTACTGGGATTAAAGGCATGCACCCCCAACCTCAAATCTATACTAGAAAAAGCTGTAAAAAAAAAAAAACTGTAACGGGATACAGTTTCCACACTATCCAGCACTTCTTAGGTGCATAGTTTAGGGATGTGTGTATTCAGAGTCCTTCATTCAGCATTAGCAGCCCTTAGCCATGAACCAGCAACTGCAGGACTCCCTTCCTCACCTTCATCATCCTAGGCAACAGCTAATCTACTTTCAGACTGTGTAGTTTTGTTTTCCAGATATTTAATACATATTTAAATGTACGATACCAAGTGAAGTAACACAGTCCCAGAAAAACATTACATATGTTATCCCTCATTTGTGGATCCTAGCACCAAATCCTTATATGTAAGTCAAAGTGAGAATTGGTCAATAAAGCTAATACCACATTGACTGACACCGCTATAGATATAGCTTGAAGTATATGTCTCTATTTTCTTCAGTCTTAAGATTTATGAGAAAGAATAAATCTCTTTTCTAACCTACATTAAAACATACATCAACTTGCTATGTAATTTAGGAATGTAAAGTTATAATTATTTTTACCTGCATGCAAGTTTATGGTTAAACTGTGAATCCCTAAATGTGTTTTGGAATTAACCTGTAGTTTATTTTCAGACTTTGTAAATTTTGTATATGTATGGAGTGTAGAAAAAAAAGGCTAAGGGTAGAATCATGAACATCAGAGGCTGGAATATGGGATAGAAGGGATGTGTGGATGAAACTGATCAATGAATACCAAGTTGCAGTTACATAGAGCATGATGCTTTGTTATATGATCTTAGGATGAATATAAGATGAAATGTTGCATGCATTTCAAAAGCCTCAAAGAAAGAAGTGTGGAAGTTTTAACTCCCCCCCCAAATTATAAATGTTTAACAACATAGACATGTTCAGTGGATTTAAGCTTTAAACAAGGTATACATGCATGAAACATCATGTGACCCTTTTAATTTGTCCAACTTTATATTTGTATATGTCAGCCAAAATCAATTTAAATAAAATAATAAATAATAAATAATAAATACAGGTTTGTGAGTGGGTTCCTTCTTTCCCTGAGCATGACATTTTCAAGGCTTACCTATGTTGTAACATGCATCAATACTTCATTTTTTTATTGATGAGGAATATTCTGTTGCATCGTTATTCCACATTTTTATTTGCTATTTGTCAATTGGTTGTTTCCTCTTTTTGGTCATTATGTCATAAATATTAGTGTGCCTCGGTGTAATTTTAAATGGAAGCAGTTCTGATGTTAAGGCACAGAGGTACAATGTAACCTCTGCAAAGAGAACTTCCCTTTATCAGCAATAGCTACTCTTAATCATATTTTCCAATAGCAGATGTTACCCAATAGTCTAATTTAAAATATTAAGAGGGCTGGAAAGATGGTGCAGCAGTGCAGAATACTGGCTGCTCTCGCAGAAAACCCAAGTTCAGTTCCCAGCATCTGAATGGTGGCTCACAGCTCTTTGTAACTCCACTGCCAGTAATCTGATGGCCTCTTCTGAAGTTTGTGGGCATTGCACACATATGCACACATATGATGCATGTGCACATATGTAGTCAAAATTCTCATACACATGAAATAATTTTTTAATTTAAAGAGAACTATTAAGAGACCATCTCATATTGTTTTATTCTTTAACAGATTCAAATAAATATTTATTGCATGTCTACTGCAGCAGGAGGAAGATAATTTTTCTTATTACTTATTACTTAGTCTAGATCTTTATAACAAAAAAATGAATAACAGAGAAATTAATTAACATGCATACATGGGAGGAACCCAAAGAAACTAGTAATCCTAAAGAAGAAACTTTTTTTTTTTTTGGTCTTTTTGAGACAGGGTCTCCCTGTAGCCCCAGCTGTCCTGGAACTCACCCTGTAGACCAGGCTGGCCTTGAACTCACAAAGATCCACCTGCCTCTGCCTCCTGAGTGCTAAGATTAAAGTCATGCGCCACCACACCTGGCAGAAGAAAATGTCTTTGTCTGTGTCAGGCTTCTGTCACAGAATGGCACAGATTGGGTAGCTTACAATGAGCAAAACTGTCTCATCATTGCAGAGAGCGAAGATTGCAAGATCCAGGGGCTGAATCCAATGAGGCCTTCTTCCCTATTCCAAGCTTGCAGGAGACATCATGTGGTTGGAAAGCAAGAAGGAGTTGCGCTGGCTTTTATAATAAACCCATTCCCTCAGTAAGAACATTATTCCATCCAGGAGGGAAGAGCTACTGTGATCTAATCACCTCTCATTGCCCTGCCTCTCAGTACTGTAGCACTGGCATGAAGTTTGCAAGACAGACATTGGTGGACGTATTTGAACTATAGAAATGTGCTTTGGGGGCTGGAGAGATGGCTTAGCGGTTAAGAGCGCCGACCGCTCTTGCAGGGGACCCGGGTTCGATCCCCAGCGCCCACATGGCGGCTGAGAACCGTCTGAAATTCCAACTCCAGGAGAACTCCAGCTCCAGGGGAATCCGATGCCCACTTCTGACCTCCGCGGCATTGCACAACACAGGTGCACAGACTTGCATGCAGACAATACATTCATACACATACAGAAATAAATAAAATTAATTAAAAAAATTTTTTTAAATAAAAAAAAGAAATGTGCTTCAAGGACCATCTGATGCTGAAGGGTTTGTGGAAGTTTTATTTTTCCAGGATTTTGACAGGAAAAGTATCTCTAAACAAAGCTGCTTATTGAAGAACTGATGTCAGTGTCTTCTCTATTGATAAACATGTGATTTATTTTCTTTGGTTTATTTGGTGACACCAAAGATTGAACCAAGGACATCTCATATACTAGCAAAGTGCTCTGTCCACCACAGAGCTGTACTCCTGCTCTTCTAGTGACTCAGTCATTCTTCTGCCCACTGCAGAGAGGGCAACACCTTGGTCATATACATTACATATATTCTGGTCTCCTACAATCATATTTTGGAGGTACTATGTCTTCAATTCTATTACTAATAAATATAGTGTTGTTTGTGATGGCCATGTAGTTTTTAAATGTCAAACCATTTTTCTCTGGGTTTTGTTTTCTTTTCTTTTTTTCCACCCCATGGTCCTCTTCCATCTTCTCACCCCCATTTATTCACTACTTAAAGGGATGGCTAACTCAGGATAAAGCAAAAACAGGGTAACTGGTTTTGGCTTTTGAATCTCAGAAGCCAGCTTCCAACCCCTCCTCCACCAGCTAAATTACTTTCTTCTAGGGTTAGGGGATAGGGGATGTGGGAGGAAAAGGAGCCCAAGGGGAACCTGAGAGAACACAGCTACTGTCGTGGGTTTTGTCATTTGACTGTACACTGTCCTCCACAGGCTCATGTGTTTAGATACATGGCCCCCTGCTGGTGGTATTGTTTGGGAAAATTATGGAATCTCATTAGAGTAAGAGGGGCACTGTGGGGACGGACCTTGAGGCTTTATAGCCCAGCTTCCCTTCCTGTTCACTCTCTGTTTCCTGACTGCAAATGCAATCTGACCAGCCAGCCCCCTGCTCCTGTCACCATGCCCTCCCTGCCTGCTGTCAAGTCTTCCCTACCATGACGGATTCTACCCCTTTTGAACTGTGAGCCAAATTAAAGCCTTTCTCCCTTACACTGCTTTCGTCAGGATTGTTTTATCACAGCAATTAGAAAGTGTCTAAGACAGTGAGCTTTCTACTTCTGGGACAAATGCTTTGAAGATAATTTTGGCTTGCAATTCTTGGAGATTTTTTTTTAACACTGACCAAGATGTACAGAGGAACACCACATAGTGATGGTCAAATCAGGAGTACTTTATTAATATCCAGTGGTCAGAGAGGGGGCTAATGCCCCAAAAGAATTCTCAACCCTGAGAAGCAAGGCAGGTTTATAAAGCTTAAAACCACAATTACAATATGCCAAAGGCAAAGCCAATAATCATGGTCACATCAGATCATAGTTACAGTGGACCAGGGTCAGGTCAGTCAACAAAGAGGTTTTCAGGTAACAAAAAGTTTTGGGATTGATGCCACTATGGGAAATAAACCCTTGACACTTGGATCTTGGGAGATATTCCAGATCCAAACTGCAGCAAGCCTCTATCAGAAAGTGGCAAATGAGAATGGAGAGATGACTCAGTGGGTAAAGTTCCTGCTGTACAAACACGAGAAGCTGAGTTCAGATCCCCAGAGCTCATCTAAAAACAGGGTACAATGGCACATGTCTATAACCCCAATGCTGAGGGATTGATGACAAAAGGGTCCCTGGAACTCAGTGACCAATTCACTGAGGTAAATTGCTGTGCTCCAAGTTTAAGATGGAGTAGACCAGAGACAAGCACCGTTCTCAGTCTCTATCAGAGAAGCTTCTTTTACAGCAAATGGTGGCTAATGCAAGGACTGCCCAGGGTGCTGAGAATAATTGCTACTGAGTGCTCAGCTCTAAATGCAACAGCTGCATCACTCCCTACCCCCAGAATTAGTGGGGAGTCTGGAAGAGGGGGCAGAAAGAACCTAAAATCAGAAGAACAGAGGGAAGGGGGCCTTTGAAAACGCTGTCTTCCAGATATGTCACAGCCGTCACAATCATGGACTCATGGATCTGCTCAAGACTGGGCCTGTCGACCCTCCCTGGGGAGCTAGCGACAGTTGAGAATGGCTCTGGGGGTTTGGGGGTCATTGTCTTTGATGGTAGTGGCTGTTAGGTCCAGGCTTCCCAGAATCCTAAGGGGCACACAGGTGCCCACTTCCTCCAGAAGCTGCCAATCCTCTGACCCCTTCCCACTTACCTGAGGCCCCGCCCCATGGGTATAAATGGTGGACTCCAGCCGCCATAACTCTCTCTCTGTGCCTCTCTCTCTGTGTCCCTCTCTCTCTCTCTCTCTCTGTCCCCATCTCTCCCCCTCCCCTCTGCCCCCTGCCATGATGTCCGGTCCCACCATGTGTCTGCAGGTGGCTCACACTGGCAGTCCCACATGGAAGTAAAGCATGTTCCTAGAGCAACGTGGTTTCATGCTTTTTTATATATGTACTTAATAGTGGCCAGTTTTGAATCTCCCATGCTCCAGTGCACCGGTCTACACCCTACTCAGGCAGGTGGTCTTTGTTATAAAACAAAACAAAAAGACATGAAAATCGGAGAGGAACTCATTGGGAGGAGGGAGAGGTTGGTGACAGTGGGAGGAGCAAAGAAGGTGGGGGGCGAGCGTGATCAGACTGCATTATACATATGTATGAAGTTCTCAAAGAATAAACTTGTTATTAATCTTTAGTGTGTGGTGTGTGTGTGTGTGTGTGTGTGTGTGCACGCGTGCACGTGCACACATACAAGTATACCATACCATTGTGTGGAGGCCAGAGTCAGTTCTCTCCCACCACATGAAGTCTGGGAACATCAAATTTTATTTTTTAAATTAAATTTGTTCTTGGTGGCAAGTAACCTTACCCCTTACTCACAGGGTACCCCCTTAAGAACAAATCTAATTTTAAAAATAAAAAAGACAGAAATTGAAGAAGACACCCAACATCATCAACCTCTGTCCTACAAACAAAAAAACATTATATATATTGCCATTATATATATTCACATATATATATACATATGTATATATGGCAAATGAGATAAGTCTCTCCTGGAGGGATTGGTTTAGCAAGCAGTCATGTTTAAAACACAAAGAACTCTGAGAAGCACAAGGTGGCTGTCAGTCAACAAAAATTGGGGAACTTCACATACATATTCACAGTACCTATAATGTATATTATATAGGTAAATTGTCATGTATTGTTTGAGCTCATTGAGAAGTTGGCTCTGGAATTGGGGTTCCCCCTATTTCAGACCCAAGCATGTGTGTCTCAAAGTGTCCTCCAAGCCCCCTTGTCTGCAGCCGGGCTGGCCCCCTTACTCTATGACAGGGAAGGAAGAGAACAGCAAAAACAGACCAAGAGTATTTCTGAGAGAGGTTACTATTGTTTACCCCGTGACATAAAAGTGCCTGCCATGGGGAAGGAGAAACTGGAAGCTCATCCATGGGACGCTCAGCCATGAGAGAAGACTCGACCATGGGATGCTCAGCCATGGAGTAAGACTCTACCATGGGACACTCCGCCATGAGAGAAGACTCGACCATGGGACGCTCAGCCGTGAGAGAAGGCTCAACCATGGGATGTTCAGCCGTGAGAGAAGGCTCGACCATGGGATGCTCAGCCATGAGAGAAGACTCGACCATGGGACGCTCAGCCATGGAGAGAAGACTCGACCATGGGACGCTCAGCCATGAGAGAAGACTCGACCATGGGACGTTCAGCCATGAGAGAAGACTCGACCATGGGATGCTCAGCCATGGAGAGAAGACTCGACCATGGGATGTTCAGCCATGGAGAGAAGACTCAACCATGGGATGCTCAGCCATGGAGTAAGACTCTACCATGGGATGTTCAGCCATGAGAGAAGACTCAACCATGGGATGTTCAGCCGTGAGAGAAGACTTGACCATGGGACGCTCAGCCGTGGAGAGAAGACTCGACCATGGGACGCTCAGCCATGAGAGAAGACTCGACCATGGGATGCTCAGCCACGAGAGAAGACTCGACCATGGGACGCTCAGCCATGACAGAAGACTCGACCATGGGACGCTCAGCCATGGAGAGAAGACTCAAAACCAGGGGACGCTCAGCTATGAGAGAAGGCTCGACCATGGGATGCTCAACCATGGAGAGAAGACTCAATCATGGGACACTCAGCCATTGAAGAAGGCTCATCTGGGAACTCTAGCTGACTCCCTCAGCTTACCCAGTCAGTTTCTGCTGGATGTTGTGAGCACCAGATTTGATGATGTCATCTGTCTGTGTGTCACTATTTCTTGTACTTAGAAGCCTCACCCAAGTGGACACTCCACTCCTCCTGGAAACTCCAGCCAGCTGCTTTGGTTGCTTTATTCCCCACTCAATTTGTGTTGGATGTTTTCAGCACCCAATTTGATGTTTTATTTATTCTTTTATTTGGCTTGCTATGTGCTTATTAAATATACTCATTCAAACCTGAAAACACAGCTATTATAGATCATTCTCCAGACCATAGAGCATACCACCTTGGGAGCGTGGAGGCTACAACAACCCAACGTGTGTGGAAACAGTCTTCCCCAGTCAAGCTTTCAGGTGAAACCCAGCCTGGCCTAAAACTGTGACTGTAGCCTACTGCCTGACCAGAAGTTCCAACTAAGCCAGGCCTGGATGCCTAACCATGGAAATTGTGAGGTACTAAATGCCTGGGCTCTGAAGCCACTATGTATGTAATAGGTTGTTCTGCAGCAACAGAAGTGTAGAAGGATGTTAAGATTGTAATATCTGTGTAATAAGATACCAGTCCAGTCTCTTCACTCCAAAGTCCTTATTTCCCAGGATTATACCCAGTCCTCCTGTTCACAGATGGTATTCTTACAGTCGTTTGAGGTTCCAGCTGCACTCTAACACACAATTCAGCTGGATTCCCTAGATCAGTCATACCAAAGGACCACCTCTGACCCGAATCACAAAGTAGACTGTACAGCTTTTCCTGTATGCCAAGCTGAGACAGCAGCAACCATTTGGGGTCATCTTGGACTATGTCTGAGATGGTTCTGGGACTAGCGACCCAGGAAGAGATGCCTAAGCGACATGTGCCCCCCGCCTGCATTCACTACACACACGCAGGGGCTGCACATGCTGTGGTTAGTCTGTCCCTCCATGACCTAGGTGGCAGCAGGCCAAATGTGTTTCGCTTTCAATTTGCTGCTCCGTGGCATCTGTGTAACACCTCCCATTGTCCTAGTAATCAGAAGGGAGGCTCATCTGGTTTCAAGCTCCCAGAATTCTCTGAGAGTAGCCATGTCAGAGAGAAGTAATTGCAGCATTTAGATATGGTACTGTTCACTTCTGCAGTTCTTTTATGAAGCCATTTGTAAACTACATGAATCAATTTACTGTAACACTAAACAGAATGTATTTAAGAAATGATGAGAACATCTCTCATGCATCACAGAGATACAAAAATACATCCATGTAACATCTTTGCATCAATATGCAGAATATGCACATTTCTTCTTTTATAACTATCCTGAAAATATTCAATATATCCTCCTATAAAGGTGAATTGAAAAGACAACAAGCAGGAATCCAAAAAAGGGAAATAATGCATGTTGTATTTGTCATTGACCCCATCACGACTGCAAGCACTTGAAGATGGTAAGAGGTGGGGCTGGAGAGATGGCCTAGCGGTTAAGAGCAGACTGCTCTTGCAGAGGACCCGGGTTCGATCCCCAGCACCCACATGGCGGCTGAGAACCGTCTTTAACTCCAGTTCCAGGGGAATCTGTCGCCCTCTTCTGACCTCTGTGGCATTGCACGACACGGGTGCACAAACCTACATGCAGGCAGTACATTCATACACATAAAATAAATAAATAAAAATTTTTAAAAATAGTACTAAAAAAAAAAGAAGATGGTAAGAGGTAAGGGCAGGACACTAACCTACTATGCTCTGATGGTGTCTTTGTTTAAATGGTAATGTGGTAGATGCTGGCAAGCTGGCTCAGATGGTAAAGGCACTCGTCGTTTGACCCTGGTGACCTGAAACCAATCTCCAGAAGCCACATGGCAGAGGAGACAACCAACAGACATCCATCACACACACTCACACATGATAATAACTTTAAACAACAGTCACATGTTAATTCAACTCACATTTGCCAACATCTACCAAGTTCAGACCTTACTATCCATCTGGTAGGGTGGGGGTAATGGTTAAGGGTGTGTGCACTTGACAGAATTACTGAGGACATGAGCTTCTGGGCATGTCTGTGAAGGACTACCTGTCTAGATCAGGTTGAGGTAGGAAGACACACCCTAGTGTGGAGGGCGCCTTTCCAGGAGCTGAAGCCTTGGACTGAATACAAAGCAGAAGCATACCACTACTTATTTTACCATATCTTCACAAGAAAAAAATTTTAAGCCTCGTTGTTTGGGGATGACTTTTGCATTTTTACATGGGATGGCAATAGTAGCAGCCTTTTATCTGTGAAGAGCTGTTTTCCAAAACTAGAAGATTAAAATAATGTTAAAAGTCCACTGTATGCCGGGCCTGGTGGCACAGGCCTTTAATCCCAGCATTCGGGAGGCAGAGGCAGGTGGATCTTTGTGAGTTCAAGGCCAGCCTGATCTACAGAGCGAATCCAGGACAGCTGGGGCTACAGGGAGACCTGTCTCAAAAAGACTAAAAAAAAAAAAAAATCCACTGTACAAGATGTGTTATATAATGGCAATGAAGTTTTGATCACTGAGCAATGTCATTGTTTTCTTTTTTCAGCAGTAAAGAGCCTGCAGCCAAGCCTCACATCCTGAGTTCAATCCTGTGACACACGATGGCAGGACAGAACAGGCTCTAATAGGTTGTCTTCTGATCGCCAGACATGTGCACACACACACACACACACACACACACATACACACTACATTTATTTACTAATAAATAAATAAAATGTAATACATTTTAAAACTCAGAAAACCAAGGTAATATTTTAAAGTATATACATAATCAGTTTCTTTCCTTTCAAAACTACACACTTGGTAATTACAATTTCAAGAATGATAAAGATTGGCTGGTAATTAGGTCAGTGGTAGACTGCTTGCACAGCCTAAGTCAGGCCCTAGGCTCCATCCCTAACACCAAAAAAATAATAATAAAAATAATAACACAGATCAGTGACTGCCACATAGTCAGAGCTACTTTTAACAACATGATATTTGCATGAGGCTCCCCTGTTCCAAAACACTTTCACGTGTGTCATAGCACTTGACCTTTGCAGCAGCCAATGGGAGAGGTCAGGAAAGTACTGTTTTTCTTTTACTACTGTTTTACGGAGGAAGGAGAAGTTCAGAGCTGAGGCCACTTGCCCAAGACCTTCTGCCAGTAAAGAGGGATTCCAGCCAAGTGTCTTCCTGACAAACTACTTTCTTCTAAAGCCATATTTGGGAAACCATAGCAGTTACATACAGACTATACAAGACATGACAGCAATCAGACGTGAGACAGCACCTAGAAATTGATCACCTCGACTGGGAGACAGCACAGGAGACAAAGTGCTCATGAAGCACACACGAGGACCGGAGTTCACATCTCCAGACCCACGTAAATGCCAGCTGGGCATGGCAGTCTGCCTGTGCTTCCAGTGGTCAGAGGGTAGAGATGGGATCCCCAGAGCAAGCTCACTAGATAGAGCGGCCTGTATCTGGGATTGTGGGTCCAACTGAGAGATCCTGCCTGAGTGGTTAAGTTGGAGAGCCATTAAAGAAGACACTTGACATCAGCTTCTGGCCTCCGCATGCATTTGTGTGAACCCACACACATGTGAACATGCAAACACGCGCACATTACACATAAAATGGAAAAAAAATTGCTCCCCTCACACTACTAGTCAATATATTTCTGAAAAGTCACTAGTTTGGTCTTTAGTATCCAAGTTACACACATACACATTCATTTGACATCTATTTATTGCTAGCACACTGACTCATGGAAACATCACTGATACTTGGTCATTTTTGTTTGGGGTGTTGGTAAGGTTTGTGTTCTATTTCTGAGCAGTGTTTAAAAGCCATAGTTGGGGCTAGAGAGATGGCTCAGCAGTTAAGAGCACTTGCTGCTCTTCAGAGAACCTGGATTTGGTTCCCAACAACCCACAGGACAGCTCAAAACTGTAACTCCAGTTCCAGAGGATCTGATGCCCTCTTCTGGCCTCTGTGGGCACTGCATGTACATGATATACATCCAGACAAGTAGACCCACATATATGCACATAAAACAAATCTTTTTTTTAAAAAAAAAAAAAAGCTTTATGGCCAGGCATGGTGGCACATGCCTTTAATCTCAGCACTTGGGAGGCAGAGTGAGGAGGATCTCTGTGACTTCAAGGCCTGCCTGGTCTACACAGCGAGTTCCAGGCTAGCTAGGGCTACAGGGAGACCCCATCTAAAAAAAAAGACAAAAAAAAAAAAAAGTTTTATGGAGCTGGAGAGATGGCTCAGCAGTTAAGAGCACTAACTGCTCTTGCGAAAGACCTGGGTTTGAATCCCGGCACCATACACAACTCCAGTTCCTGGGGAGCCAAAATCCTCTTCTGATCTCTGCAGGTATTGCATGACATGGGTGTGCTTTCATGCACACAAATATAACATTCATACACATAAAATAAAAACATATTTAAAAAATTTTAAAGGTATAGCATGGTGGTACATACCTGTAATCTCAGCACTCATAAGGCTGAGATAGAAAGACTTCAAATTTGAGGCCAGCCAGGGCTAAAGAGCAACACTAACTCAAAACAACAATAAAGGGCTCAATTTTTTGTTGTTTGGATCATTGGAGGGTAGGGGGTATTTTGAGACGGGTCCCTCTGTAGTTCCCAGCTGGCCTGGATCTTGCTATATAGACCAGGCTGGACTTGATCTCACAGACCTGCCTGCCTCTGCCTCCAGAGTGCTGGGATTAACCACACCCAGATTCATAGGCTCAATTTTTAATGCTTTTCAGAACTAACTCTTGTAATAGGCTGATCGTTGGTATCAGGGAAATCTCTTTAAACTTAACATTTAAAGTGCTTGCTTACTTCCAGAGTTTAATAAAAGAGAGGCGGAGAGATGGCTGTGCAGGTAAAGCTCTTGTTCCACCGTTTGTATCCCCAACACCCACTTATGCCAGGCAGATGTGGCAGCCCATTTATAATTCCAGTGCTCAAGAAGCAGACTCGGAGGATCCCCAGAGCAATATGGCTAGCTAGACAGAACTGGGCCCTCAAGCCTTAGGTTCAAGTCATAGTCTGCTTTATCAGATAGAGTGATCGAGGGAGGCACCTGACATCAACTTTGGCACTACCAGTGTGAAAGGCTTTTAAGAGTCTCACTATTGGGATTTATTTGGCATCATTAGATGACAGTCTTCTAGCTCACCGAATGTCTGATAGTGATTTGTGCCAGTTCTTCCGGGGCACTCATTTGTCAGAAGTCTTCGGGAAATCTAATACTCTCCAAAGAGTTCTAGTACATTTTAAATGCTCAGCACTCTCACCAAGACCCACAAAGCTTACCCAAAGCAATTCTGAAAATTAGATCCTTACATAAATAGCTAAGCATTTAATCTTTGCAGATACCTCTTGAGTTCTGAAATATAAATACTGTAGTGGAAAGTTGTATTATAACAATCTGTCCCATGAGAGAGTTCTGTTGATTACTTGGCAGGATAAAAATCCCTTACAGGTTTACCCACTATTCATGGTTATGTAAGTCACACACAATACCTGAGAACTTATGAGGAAAGCCTTATTTTGGTTCATGGGTTCAAAAGTTTCAGTGAATGGTAGGCAGCCTCCGTTGCTTTCAGGGGATTGACAAAGGAAGGTCACAATTTCAGAAGACATGGTGGGGCAAAGCTGCTCACCCGAGTGGCCAGGAATCAGACAGAGCTCACTGCTACATCGAACCCAGCTCTCCATGTCTATTAACCTATGGACCCATCTATTTGTGAGGTCAGAGCCCCTGAGGTTCAATCACCCACCCAACCCAGACTTGGTTGGACCAAGTCTCCAACCATGAGCTTTTGGTGACTTGAAAAATCAAACCATAAAAATATTCTATTACTATTCCTAATAACTAAAAACTAAGCATCACCGTATCTGTTTTGTACAGCCGTCCAGTCTCCATCTCTGCGCTGCTCAGCTCCCACAGACAACCATTTCTCTTCCACAAGTGAACATGCTTCACTTGCCTGCTGATTCTTCACCTGTCACACTGAATAGCTGCTCTGGGTATCATTAATTCAATAGCCCACTGTGACAACACAAACCTGAGGGGCTCCTAGGTCTCAAACTGCCCTTTAATATAATGATTCATGATGTTATTAGGTTAAGTATACATAGGATAAATATACATTATTAGATGCCAATTACTCTAAGCTTGGGATTATGCCTAGTTAAAGTGGCATGCTCTTTCACCAGATACGCAACTAAACTGTCACCTGGCTTAAGTTGTGTGTCACATAGGTGATCTTTACAATAAGCATTAAGGCTAGAGAAATGGCTCAGCAGTCAAGAGCACTGGCTGCTCTTGCTGAAGACCTGGGTTTGATTCCCAGTACCCACCTGCCTGCTAACAAGTCTGTAACTCCAGCTGCAGGGGATTCGACACCTTCTGGTCTCCGCAGGCACTGCCTGATGGGGGTGTACTTATATACATGCAGCCCTAACATTCAGACCCATAAAAAATAAAAAATAAAGGCTTGAGAGGCAGAAGATATGTAAACTACACCATATGAAAGTATTAATCACACATAGCCCATGTTTCCAATAAACAGATAGTGACAATGGGCTCAGTGGGTGATCTGGCTAATAAAACTTTGGTTTGGGCACCACCTAATGGTAGGAGATGTATTTTAAAGTGCCACTTTACTGAATCTTGGCATTTTAGCTTATACTGATTAGGAAAATATCTTTCTTGACCTGTTAATAGCTTATTTTTCATGTTTGGCTCCCTTAAAAAGATTAAGCCCGTTCCTTTCTATTGGGAATAATAAACTATTATATTTCCATTAGGAAAATGTACTACTGAAATAATACTCAAAAATTCTAGTCTAGGGCTGGGGAGATGGGACGGTGGAGAAAGTGGCTGCCATGAAAACTTGAGGAGCACAGGTCAGATGCCTAGAGCCCACGAGAGCCAGGTGGACACAGCCTGGAATCCTAGCACTCAGGACACAGACAGGAAAGGCTCCAGGCAAACTGGCTAGCTACTGTGCTGAGTCTAGTTCCGTGAGAGCCTCCCTCAAGTAAATAAAGTGAAAGGCCATCAAAGAAAATTTCCAATGTCAACCTCTGGCCTCCGCACCTACACCTAGAGAGAGAGACTATAGAAAGGGGGGAGGGAGGGACGGAGGGGAGGAGGGAGGGAGGGAGGGAGGAGGTAGGATATGAATCAAATAGGCAAGGCAGTATGTGCCTGCAACCCCAGCCCTGGGAAGACAGGCAGATCCCAGGGGCTTTGCTGGTGGACCAATCTATCCACATCAGTGAGATCCAGGTTCAATGTGAACCTCCGTCTCAATAAAATAGGTGGAGAACAACTAAGGAAGACACTCGTCCTCTGGCTCCACAGGCACATGCGCTGCTGTACACACATGTGCATACTCCAAGGTTTTTAAAATTCTATCAGGCATTAACTATTTAAATTTAGTATTAAACATTTAAAAACATTTTAATGAATTCTCTTAAGAATTCTCATCTAATTAGCTCTGAAATCAATTTAAAAATTTTTATTAATTTTATTTATTTCTGTATGTGTATGAATGTACTGTCTGCATGCAAGTTTGTGCACCCGTGTCGTGCAATGCCGCGGAGGTCAGAAGAGGGTGTCGGATTCCCCTGGAACTGGAGTTCTCCTGGAATTGGAGTTTCAGACGGTTCTCGGCCGCCATGTGGATGCTGGGGATCGAACCTGGGTCCTCTGCAAAAGCGGTCAGCGCTCTTAACCACTAGGCCATCTCTCCAGCCCCCTGAAATCAATTTTAAATGTAAGTGATCTATACACCAGAACACCATTTGGTTGGTAGCCTGAGCCTTTGGCGGATGTCCCTCCAGCCCTACAGTGCCTTCTGTATTTTGTTTAGAGACTAGCTACAGCTGGCTTCCAGCTCTGAACCTTCCTGCTCTGACTCCTGAGTGGACCACCTATCTGTGCAACCACACCAGGCTCACATTAAAATCTTTTTAACAAGTCCTTGCTTGACTTGACAAAGTATTTATGGCACCTCAGAACAGATAACCAATGTATTAAGAAAAGATATTTATTATTTACACCACTGAAATAGTCCCGTAAGAACAATATACACCATGTTCATTTAAAAGGACCAAGTCCTTTCAAATACAAGAACTGTATAAAGCAATACTATCAACACAAAACATTGGTCACATTACATATCTGCAAGCTTAAGCATTGAAATAATAGGCATCTCTTAATTTTATGGCTACATATTTTCACTGAAACAGTGTTAGCACTTCAAGATAAGATACAGCTGAAATAGAACAAAAAGTTTTATTCATGCTTCTTAGGTTGATTGGTGACTGAGCCTTTTTACTATTGCTTTTTGCTGCATTTATGACTATGGTTTTAGGCAGAAGTGCTTCTACTCAGGCACCGAAAAGAAACATACTCTTGTTTCTTAGTTGACACTTCAGTCCTGTTAGTCCTACGACACAGCAGTGTCACACAGATACTCTCCATTCTTAAAGAAGCTGACACAGACAGGACTGACACAGCTTGGAGTCTAGAGACACACCTAGCAGAGTATAGAAGAGAAAGGCTATGACAAAGAATAAAAAACTCTCAGAAGCTTTAACTGTAACAAACTAGGTTATTTGTTTAAAAGCTGGTTTTGGTTTTTCTGTTTTGGTTTTAAGGGGAAAGCACTAGCTTTAAGATACGTTTGGTTTTAGGCTTGGGCAGCAGATGGCACGAGACAAAACGGGACACGTAACTTGTTTCCAAAGTCACAAGGTAACACTGGTGGCTACATTTGTTTCTTTCTACCTTTCATTCTTTTTCCATTTTTAGAGGGGTTGGAAAACACCTCAATAATCAATGCTAGAGAAAACAGGGTTTTTTTTTCAAGAGTAAGAGTCTATTAACATAGAACAGAATCTTTTAAACATATTGTTGTGATCTTCAAAAAATACAAAATTAAATTTACGAAGCCCTGGAAGACCAAGGATAAGCAGTCTGGGTCTGCTTCAGTGTCCAGCACTACCATGGTGATGTCTAGCAGAAAAGCACAGGTCTGAGGATCTCAAGTCTCTTCAAAAGCTGCAAGTGCAACTTGTCACTACTGCCCTTGCTTCTTTGACAGATACCTGAAAGAAATCAGAAGATCACATCACAGCTGTTCACACTGCATTTAGGAAAGTAATCCAACTCCCCTACCAAAGGAGTTTATGTCAATGATTAACCTTTCAAGACAAGTACTGCTAATTACTAAAAACTGTTGACTGCTTATGTGCCAAGCACTTTTATGTTGATTTTTTAAACATTTTTAATCAATCTTTTTTTTAATGTTGATTTTAACATTCACAACAACCCCAAAAGAAATTTCTGTTAGAACTTACTGAGGGGTTGGAGAGATGGCCTAGTGGTTAAGAGCGCCGACCGCTCTTATAGAGGACCCGGGTTCGATCCCCAGCACCCACATGCTGGCCAAGAACCGTCTGAAACTCCAATTCCAGGAGAACTCCAGTTCCAGGGGAATCGGACACCCTCTTCTGACCTCCGCGGCATTGCACGACACGGGTGCACAAACTTGCATGCAGACAGTACATTGATACACATACAGAAATAAATAAATGCCGGGCATGGTGGCGCAAGCCTTTAAAAAAAAGAACTTACTGAAATGGCAAACCTAACTCCATTTTTGTCTTGCTGACTTCCACTTTACCCTGTGTTTTTTCCAGCCATTCCCAGTGCAACCAGCCATGCAGAATGTCTCATGCAGGCTGTTTCAAGAGTACATTGCTTCTATAGCACTGGGAAAGTTACAAGTAGCCAGGTAGCACGTCCAGATAGAATGTCCTTCCTCGTAGCCATACCTGCATCTCTATGGAGCATTTCTACAATTGTGAGAAACTTGTTTTTCCCTTATCAAAACTTTCTGTTAACTGAAAACCCGTGTTAAGTGACCTGGCCTTGGTCTGGTGTAACTATGGTGATCTGATGTAACTATGGTTATTGGCTTTGACCCTGGTCGGAAATAACTGTAGTTTTGAGCTTTATAAACTCTGCCCAGCTTCTTCTTGAGCAATTCTCTTGGGCATCAGTTTCCTCACCTACCACTGGCTGTAAATAAAGGGCTCCTAATTCCACCATCACCATGTGCTGTTCCTCTATGCACCTCCCTCAGCATTACACTTACTCCCAGTTCTCAGGCAGACAATGGTGAACTAATTTGCCAGCTCATACTTCCAGAAAGTGGCAGAGGTCAGATTCACATTATGCTGCAGAGGTTGCCCACGTCATCACAGCACAAACCCCCTACTTTGCTATTTAAGTAGTACTTTGACTTATAATGAAATTTATTTAAAAGATCTTATTTTTCCTGCATTTAAACAGTGGAATAAACAGGTGCTGGGGGCCCGGGGGGGGGGGGGGGGGGGG